>VZTH01003985.1:64544-159700 GCA_013397815.1 Aleadryas rufinucha
AAAAGAAACACAACATTTTGGCTCTGTAATGTAGTATTTTTTACCAGCCCATTATGAGGATGTCAAACACTATCTGAACTTCTTGTGTCCCTCTAAAAAATGAAGTGCTTTCTCTGATGACATTATAATTGCATTCTCGCAGGGTGCAGGATTTAACTCAATGTCCCACCAGCACTGTTGTGGATTACACTGCAGGAAGCACAGAGGCAAATAAATTTTTCTCGCTCTTCCTCTGGAAAATAAAGAAGGGACAGAACAACATTTAAAGGGATGAAACAAAAGTTTAGCTGACTATATCTTGGAAAACAGAAGGGATTTGCTTTTGCTTAAATATATGCACACTTGGAACACCAGGCTCTGCCAGTGGGTAGAATTCGAAATAAAGAATTCTGAACTACAGAGTTTCAGACTGTCTGAGTTAAAGGTCTAGATAATGTGAAAAAAAATATTTCTTTTTCCCAAGAAATATGAAAGAATAAAAACAATTTGTGAGAAGGTGCAATCCTATACTATGCCCTCACTCTCACAGACTCATCTCATATTGAGTTTCCTGCTAAAACCTTCACTGGAGCTCCATGACTGAAAGTGGACAAAGTAGACTGCTCCAGAGGAGAAGAGCAGTCTTTTAGAAAGAGTTAAATCAGATCTGTGACAAATTATCTGACAGAGACAACAGGAGAATCTGACAGAGAGGTTTACCAGATAGGGCCATAATTTATGACCAGGCTCATGAGATCTGTCCATTGTGAAGAAATTTTATTCACATTAACTGGATTTTCTCCTGGCATCATGATTCCCATTCTACCTGTCTAAACCAAAGTTTATCTTTTCTTCAACTTTAGAGGAGCCTGGATTCAGGACCAAAAGATGGACATTAGTTGTTATTCTTTGTTGTTAATTCCTCGTGGTAATAGCACTCAAAAGACTAAGTGTTCCAGCCTAAGAACACTGCAAATAGAGAAGGGGACACCTTCCAGTTTTTTTCTGAGGACCATACTCATTCATATAATTTGTCCAGAAATAACACCATGCCCTCCAGGTACTCACTTTTTGACTGCAGTTATCAGTGAGCACTTCCCTAATGTGACAAACATTGTGTTTGAGAAAAAAAACAGGTCCAAGTTCTCTCTTTCTAGCAAATTAGGTAGTCCTGCTTTTCAGGCAGGAAGAGAGAGGTCTGGACTAATTTCTATTGACATGTCCAAATCTGTGGTTGGTGAAATAAGGTGTGGCAGCAGCAAGGATGTTATCCTGCTCTACTGGTTCGTCTGTGGCAGAGCGAACTGGGAGATGGACACAGAAAGGTTGTGATTTAGCCCCTCCTTCAGCAGCTACCATCAAAAGTTCCATACTATGGAAGAAAAGGAATTTTTTTCTAGTTTCCTAATATCCTAATACAATGATGAACATTTGACCTGCCACAGGTTCTTCCTTTGTGTTTTCTAGTCAAAAGAGCTCTACTGTCCATGGACACTGATGCCTCTTTATAGGAAAAGTGTTCCCTATTTTTGTAATTTTAAAAAACGTTTTTTTCTACTGGAGTATTTTAAACTAGTGCTCTGCTAAATAATTTTGTTATTTTGAAAGCAAACCCTTAGGTAACTCGCACATATGTTGTCAAATTCTTGACTATTGCTCTCTGGCTCTATTTTTCATCATCTTCAAATACACATTCTGTCATTTGCAGATTTCCTCACATCCTTCTATACTGCTATCAGACAGAGACTTTTTTTCCCTTGCTATAATGTTAGTTTCTCTACTGAGAATTTTTCATAGTTGAGTATTGTTCAGTGACCATCAGCTAAGACCCTTTTTCACCATTTTAACTAATCTTCAGTTTGCTACAATATGTTTTTGTTTAAATGGACTCAGCAAACAATAGGCAATGAGAATTGCTTTCTTGTTAAAATCAGAATCACTTGAAACACGTCATGTTTTTTTGCCTATTCACAGCAGCTTCAAAGTCAGTCTAAGACCTTCAGTCTCTTGGTAATTTTCATTCAGTACCTATCTTTAGACGTCTGTGTGTTATCCATATAAACATGGAAGAGTTTAGATGAATTCTGGTGGAAAAGGATTAAAAAATTATTTAAACGCAGTGAATTATTTCATTCCAAAGCCTATTGAGTTAATCAAATGCATTGTCTACTAGGAAAGTATATAGGTTTTGTCATAATACAGTATCATAAAATCATAGAATATCTTGAGTTGGAAGGGATCTCCAAGGATTCTTCTTCTTTTTGCTCATTTCACTACAGCTTACTTCTTACCTTGAGTTTAAACACCTTGTTTTACAAAATACAGTTTGAGATAGTTCTCTGTTTTACTTTGATTCAAATCAATATTTATTAGCAATATTTTTTCTCTGATCCAGACAATAAAAAGACATGCATGAATCAAGTGAAAAATTACCTAATACAGCTGTTGGGATTAGAAGACCATATAAAGCTAAATACATTGTGTTACTGTTTACCCATGGGATTCATCTAAACAGATGAGAAATAAAACAGTTGGTTTTTTTTTAATGAGCAAAGGACTCTGTTTTATATGTGTATCTTTATGTTTACTTTAAGATACATTGAGGAATTTTACAGATAAAGGATGATTTTTTAATAAGTAGCTAATAAAAAAAATTTAAATTAAGAAAAAAAAAAAAGAACATATTGTATAACTTCTCCTTGCTAAAAATAAAGGCAAGAAGGGAATACCTATGACCATTTTATTGTTGTTGTTTGATTTTTTGTGAAGGAAATACTAGCTTAGGAAATTTGTCATTTCAATTCATTGTATCAAGTTCAGCCGAAATTTGTCCTACAGTGAGATAAAGACATAGAAATGGGTAAAGTAGGGTAGACTATATCAACTCCTGCAAACATAAAATCCTGCAAAATTTCCCGTAGTAAAACCGTTGGTTTTGTTTTTCATTGATGACACTAGAGGAATTTGGAAGTTGGCCCATGGCTGTGGCCGGGCAGATTCTACTTTCCCTAGAAAGGCAGAAGCTGAAGGCCATATTGTGAGCTTACCACAAAGTTTACTTATTGGTCCAACAGCTCACAAAAAAACTCTGTTAATTCAGACACCCTGGCTTAGACTACACAGAGTTCCCTTGAGCCGCAAAAATAATATTAAAAATACACAAAAACAGCATCAAGCTGTAAAACATTCACTTTGAAGCAATGTATCTTATCTCTGCCAAATCTAAAGGTCTCACTTCAAAAAGGCAAAGCAGAGGTAAAGGGCAGCAGGGAGGGAGAAGATGTTTTTATGGAAGAATAACACTGCACTGAAGGAAATTAAATGGATGATGGAATGTCATGAAGCAGTTTGGCCCTGGAGGAGAATGTAGATCGATGTTTCCAGATGTAAACCAGAAAGTTAGCTCCTAGTATGCATGAATATTCAACTACAATTTTGAGAATTGTTCCTTATTCCTTTATTTTTTTTAAGTGTTTGAGCAACTGTGTGAGAAGTGTGCTGTGCTCTGAAATAACATCCCTATATGAAGTAAATTTCCGCTTTGGTATTTGCATAATGGATACTTTAAACATATTAATATGCCATAGAAATCAAACTGTCAAGTGAGAGAAAAAATAGCATACAGGTGACATAAAACAGTGAACAGAGTGAAGAGGAAAGATACTGAGATTTTCCCAACAAATTAATATTTAATAAGCTACTTACATTGATTATGAATGAGCTGCAAAGTTGCAATTTGCAAACTTACTTTTGTTTTGCAAATTAGACAAGAAAATATAAAGTTTTCATTGTGTGGTGACACAATGAAATGGAAGAAAAAGAAGTAGCTTAATAAGGATAAAAATAATATCTTTATCTTCAGCACACTAGCCTTTGACAATGTACTCATATTCCGGTATTTTCTTTGTTATAGATTGTGTGGAAGTCTGCAGGAAATACTTTCTGAAAGAGAAGTATGATTATAATTGCTGTATATGGGCCTACCACGTTTGTTACAAGAGCTTTGAAAGGCTCACATAATTAGTGTTTGTAAATCATGTTAGTATAATCAGAATGCAATTACAGAATTGTGAAGTGTTATTATTACTATTATTATTATTATTACTATCACATCAACACATCCATTAAAGGCATACAAGATCACATTGTAATTCAGTATGAATCTTTTTGACATATAAGCAAACCAATTCAGCTTTTGCTCTTGCAATTGATGATGAGAGCAGGGATGGACAATGAAACGCCTGGTGGAATATTAAGCAGCATATTTTTATGGAATCTTCTCATATATTGAGTAGAATACTGGTTACAGTTTCATGTTCATGTATTCTACTGATAGAAAAAATGGACTTGCCATCACAGTTTATGAAATAGAACTCTTATCCACACCTATTTTAGAAGTACAAGCGCGCAAGTAAAACCTTATCATCATATTATTTGCTATGCCCAATTATGTAAGTTTGTGATAGACTATTTAACTGTGGCATTCTTAAGAAGGTAGAAATTTGATATGAGTGCCATATCACAAGATAGAGGAAAAAGCAGTTTTCTTTACAATGTGGGTCTGCATTTTCCAGTCCTTGATCTTGAAAGAACGAGCTCTTTTTAAGAGATTATGTCCTTGGCTGGTTTAGACTAACTGCAACAGCAATATTCCTTCACATATCTGTTTGTGGTCACCAGCAGTAAAAGTCAACATGATAAGATATACATACATCAGTGCTTGAGGCACAGAACTGATTGATATGATAGCTGTCCCCAGTGTATTCCCCTTCCCTAAAGCAAGATTGGCTATTTCTACATAATTTCTGATGGATGTCTGTCTAATTTGTTCTTAAAGACCCTTGATGTTGCAAAAAACACACCCACCTTGTGCAATCCGTTAGGATTCACGATCTACTGACAATGACCCCTCTAATTAAAAAAATTGTGCTTGATATTGAAGCAAAGTTACCTTTGCTGTAATTTAAGGTTGTTACTACTTCTCTCCACTAAGGCTATTTTAAAATCTAGAGTATTATCTACAGAGCTGTTGTTTTAGTCAGTCATGATCCATCTGGTGCATATGGTGTCTTCTTCCCACCAGTCTTTATTGAACGGCATGCTGGGGTTTTTCATCAGTTTTATAGCTGAATTCCATTATTCTCTTCTGACAGACTAACTTTTTAACTCAGTGTGATCATAATTTTTATCATGCAAACTTTGTCAGATACATCAAGCATTTAGGCTTTCTGCACCCAAGGGAACCTTGAAGAATTTCTCGGAAGTAACATACATTGCTTTGACTTGCTTGTTTTCGACAAATCCTTGATGGATGCTGATCATCTCCTTATTCCTTTTTGGTTTTATATGTCACCGCTTACATGCTCCATCATTTTTCCTAGAACTTAAATTACAGTGACTGACAATGCCCAGTTTGCCCATTCTTTTTCTTACATATATAAGAAAAAATGCATTCTTAAATAAATAGAGATATTTGTATTTATATTTCCAGACATTCTCAGACTTAATGACAGAAAGATTTCTTACATATTGCCTTAAACATATTTGACTTAATTGAGTAGTTTAACTTTTTCTCTCCTTTGGATATTATCCCATTGATGCTCAAGAAATATTAGGGTTTCCTACCTTACAAACAAATAACTGAGAGATTTTTTCATAAAATCATAGAAACACAGAATCATTAATGTTGGGAGAGAGCTTCAAAATCATCAAGTCCAGTCTGTGACTGATCGCTACCTGGTCAACCTGACCATAGCACTAAGTGGCATGTCCAGTTGTTTCTTGAACACCTCTACGGATAGTGACTCCATCAGCTCCCTGGGCAGCCCCTTCCAACACATAGCGACCATTTCTGTGAAGAAATTCTTATGATGCCCAACCTGAACCTCCCTGGAGTAGCTTAAGTCCATTTCTTCTTGTCCTATTTCTAGTTGCCTGGGAGCAGAGCCCAACCCCCACCTGGCAGCACCCTCCTGTCAGGGAGTTGTGGAGAGCCAGGAGGTCCCCCCTGAGCCTCCTTTTCTCCAGGCTGAGCCCTTTTCCCAGCTCCCTCAGGCACTGCTCATTTTACTTGGTCTCTAGATCCTTCCTCAGCTACAGCCCCTCAACGTCTTTCATATAGCGAGGGGCCCAGAAGCGAACACAGGATTTGAGGTGTAACCTCACCAGAGCTGAGCGTAGAGTGTTCAATCAGTGCCCTGGTCTTGCTGGACAAACTATTTTTGATAATGAGTCGGGACGTTATTTGCCTCTTGCCCACCTGGGCTCATGTCCAGCCGCTGGCACCAGCACCCCCAGAGCCTTTCCCAAAGGGCCCTTTCCAGCCCCCCTGTCGGGGTCCTGGCTGGTGTCCCTGACACCGGCCAGGCTGGCCCGACATGCCCGGCAGTATAAACAGAGAGGACTTTGTGTAGGTTCCAGGAGAGCTTTATTCCTTCCGAAGGGCTGAGGCGAAAGAGGACTGAGCCCGGGAAGGTTTTAACTTTTCCCGGGGCTCTAGCAGAGAATTCTGGGCAGGGGGGCGGGACATAGGCAGGGCCCCAGAACACAGGGGGAGAGGGGGCATTCTGCCATCCAGGGGAGCAGAACTGGGGGTCTGGCCCTTTGGGGGACTCTGTCATGGATCCTACACCCCTCTGCCCCAGCCTGGAGCTGCAGGGCTTGGTGAGACCCAAGGGCAGGACCTGGCACTTCCCCTTGTTGCCCCTCACACCATTGGCCTCAGCCCATGGATCCAGCCTGTCCAGATCCCTTTGCAGAGCCCTCCTGCCCTCCAGCAATCCACACTCCCACCCAACTTGGTGTCATCAGCAAACTTGTTATCAGTAGACTTAATCCCCTTTTCCAGATCACCAATAAAGACATTAAACAGGGCTGTCCCCAGCACTGATCCCTGGGGACACCACAGTGACCGGCTCCCAGCTGGATGTGGCAGCATCCCCCACCACTCTGTGGGCCCGGCCATCAGCCAGCTGCTAACCCAGAGAAGAGTGAACGTGAACCAGGTCCTGGGCTGCAGCTTTTCCTGGAGATGCTGTGAGAGAAGGCGTCAAAGGCTTTGCTGGAGTCCAGGCAGACACATCCACAGCCTTCCCTCATCCACCAGGCAGGTCACCTGGGCATCAGAGATCAGGTTGGTAAAACAGGACCTGCTTTTTCTAAATGCATGAGAAAATTTTTGGTGAACCTTTCTTCCAAAAATAATATAATGAATCCTGGTGATGCCTTGAGTCTCTTCAGGCATCACTGGCTGTCTTCATCTATCAGTAATTTCTTTCCTTCTCTGTTAGAAGACTTCTCCTTGATGTACTGTTTTTAGCTCAATAATCAGTTAATTTCTTTTGCTTTCATGTTTCCGTTTATCTCCACACAGTCATAAAATATTTTTATATTTGTCTCAACTTTGTTTCCATTTTCTACATATTTTGTTTATTCTTAAGGTTTAGATTACTGATGAGCCAAATGTAGTTTCAATTTTTAAATTATTCCTCAAATTTTATAATAATTTCTGAGTACACATTTATTATTCTATACAAAAACTACCTTGCTTTAACATATTTTTCCCATTTTCTCAACCTCTCCATAGCCCTATTTACAAAGTTTAGCAAAATCTCTCTTAAAAAAGGAAAAAAAAAGTTTCCTCTTATTTGTCTTTCCTGTCCTACTTCAGGTCCAAATGTTTTAAATCTCCTGTTACCACTAAGCATTTGGATGTTCTTGCCATTTACTTACAAAAGCAGCTATAGATTGTTCTCTGTTTCTAATCAAATGGTGCTCAGCAAGAGAACATCTGTGTTCCCTCTCTCCTTCAGTCACTGGCAATAAACCTTCAGCAGTCTGTCACTGTCTGTAGATGAACCTCAGGAAAAGACATCTGCTACCCATAGATAAAGCAATGCCTTTAATGACATGATGGAAGTAAGTGGATCTGCAGGGTCTGCTCTCTTAAAGATGAGCTTGAAAAAAAGTTCATGAACATTTCAATCTAAGTTCTGGTGTGATAGGTCAGAAAGATGAAATAGGAAAACTCAAATATATTGCACAAGGCAAAATAATAAGGAAATTCTCAGCCCCCCTTTTTGCTGGACAGGTCAGTTCCTGCCACTTTTATCCTCAGTTCACCAACTCGCAGTGATGTGCAGATTTGTCATGAGTTTGAGTTTTTCTGTACAATATGTTGTTCCATGGGTGCTAATCCCTCTCACTCATAGATCATCTTTAGCCCACATATTCCAGAAGATGATCCCAATGTGCAGAGTTTCTGTCTGACCAGTCTCATCTGGTCTCAGGAAAAAGGAACATTTTTTCTCCTTCCACAGAGATCTATCCAACCACAGGATGCACCTGTGAAGGATAACGCAAACATTCACAGGCCTTCTAGCAAAACAGAACTGTGCCAAATTTCAAGACTGAGCCATGACACAAGACTGGAATTCTAGTGATAACAGAAGTTTAATTCCTGACTCTATCAGTCAGTCTTCTAGAGATTCATTCAATTTTGAGCTGTTTCATGCCATTTTTAACATTGCCACCCAGTCACAGAAATGTTGATTTGATAGGATCCCTCCTGATGTCATCCCAACCTCTCACCTGAAGCAGGACTATCATTCAACAAGTTCTTTGGGAAACATATTTCAATGACACACTGCCCACTGCTAGTCAGGTAAATTTTCCACATGTTCAGCCTGAGTGTGCTAAGCTACACTTTATTGCTGTTTGATATTGTTTTACCATCTTTTCCAAAAGAGAAGGCTTTGGCTCCATTGTCTCTGCAACTGCTTCTCAGGTATCTGCGGGTTCCTACATGTTGGTTGAGACTCTGGAATGCATATCTTTTCTCTATGTCATTGATATTGAGTCCTTAAAGGTAACCAGGTCAATATTGTGATCTTGATCTCAAATTCATGTCTCCTTAATGTTGGAGCATTATCACTGGAATGTTCCTAGACCAGATTCCTCTGTGTAGTATTATTAGTTCCTTTACTGATGTCACTAGAGACAGTCTGGACCAGGCCACTCTCTGCTGCAGGAAGCACATAAGAGGGTCTGGCCATGGATGTAAGACAGGTATTTACCTTGTTTTCATGACAGACTAAAGATTATGATCCATTCTGTTTACTAGCATGTAGTCAAAAACGCCTGCTGAATCATCTTTGCTGAACATGCAGGCAGTAGGGAATTAAGCATACATTAAACCACCTTGAATGGAAAAAAAATATTGCTACCAGGCCAAATTCTCACAATTCAAATTATTGTAATCTAAGTGTGTTCTGAACAAGATGCTCCTGTCCATCAAGTGGTATTTAAAGCAAATCAGCCTTAAAGCTTCATCAGTATTAATTGCAAAACTGTGGAGGCAGTAACTGCTGCTACTCTTTGGATGCACATGCAGAAAAAATTTAAGACATTTCCCATGTTTGCTTAGTCAGACACACCAAAAATAGCTAGGCATCTTCCAGTGAAATTCTTAAATATACACTAAGTGATAAAATTAATAATTGAACAATACGTATTGCTGGTTTGTGGTCACCCTTTTTGTTTGTGGATGCAAGATGACACAAAATTTGAGTCCAGAAAAGGTGAATAAAGCTGGTGACGTTTCTAGAGGGTAAATCTTGTGAAGAGCAACTGAGTTAGATGGTCGGGCTCAGCCTGGAGAAAAGGAAGCTCAGGGGGGACCTTGTGGCTCTGCACAACTCCCTGACAGGAGGGGACAGCCAGGGGGGTTGGGCTCTGCTCCCAGGGAACAGGGACAGGATGAGAGGACATAAACTCAAGTTGCAGTGGGGGAGATTCAGGTCGGGCATCATGAGGAATTTCTTCACGGAAGGGGTTGGTAAACACTGCAAGCTGCCCAGGGAGGTGGTGGAGTCCTCATTCCTGGAGGTATCCAAGGAATGACTGGATGTGTCACTCAGTGCTCTGGTCTGGGTGACAAGGCAGGGATCAGTCACAGGTTGGACTCAATGATCTTGGAAGTCTTTTCCAATCTAAATGATTTGATGATTGTGTGAAAAGTACAACTTAGCCACCATCAAGTCACAAAATAACAATGTGATATTCATTTTATATGTGTTCATCAAAGACTGTCATGGAATTATTATTGGAAAGTCTAATTATTAGTAAAACAGACATACCTTTATGGTGAAATAATGAGCCCTTTTACAGGCAAAATGATAGTTAGCATTTATATCACTGAAATACACTAATGACTAAGCATTTCAGGCAAAATAGTCTTTTATTTTCTCTTCTCCACAAAATCATGTTCCTATGAATTTAACAAGGACAAAATTCAAAGACAATGATAATATTGCTGATATAGTCATACAGTCATTGATGCAGACACACATAATTGGGCAAGATAATACAGAATGGAAAGAACAATTTGCTTATTAGTTTCTGCACTGACTATAAGCACTGAGAAAAATAAATGAAAAGATACCATCCGCTAAACCTCCTGCCTTCACAGTGCATGGTTCATAAAATCTCTCGTTTCAATGTGAATGTATTTTTCTTACTTTTAAAGACAATAAAACAAAACAAACCAGAAAACTAAAATGGTAAGCTCTATAAGGAATGAGATAAAAAAACCCCAAACCCAACATGAAATTTAAATACAGTAATTGTGTAAACTGATGGTACATCAGTGGGAAAATTACATGTCAAATTCCAAAATCTATACAGAATATAAACATCTGCAAGGTCTGAAGATGCCATTAGGACATTTTGGAACCAAAGGAACCAAGATCTATATTATTAGAAAGGTTAATAATACACACTATACTGGACTGTTGAATCTATTTCCTTTAACAAAACCAGGAGTTTACCAAAAAAAGCTGATCTTTAAACCATATTCAAAACTGGCCTGTCAACATTTTTAAGGTTGTGTTTATCATCTCCATACCACTTCGTTCCACTGGAAACGAACCCAGGGGTTTATCTCTACTGGCATAGTAGAGAAATACATTTACAGTTGCCACCAGCTTACAAGGGTCACCTTCAGAGAAGTTAATGGTTTAGAGGAGCACCAGGTTTCACCCAGTAGAAACATATTTCTCTGTTTAGGAGGCCTGGGTATATGGCTAAAACCCAAAATAAATCCCTAGGAACACGAGTTTGGTCCTTACCTCAGTCATCTCTTTACAATACATTCAACAAATTGGACTGCCAAACACATTTTAGGCAAAAGTGTGGGTAAAATAGAGTAATAATTTACTCGGTAGGAAATATGAAGACAAATTCTTTTTTATTTGAAAGCTAATTAAAAATGTTTCAATGAAGTAATTACTGAAATAAAACTATCATGTTAAATGGAATGCTAAACTGATTTTTTATTTATTCTTAATCAGTGTTCCAGTGTTGTACATAGAAATATTAAATTAATGAAATTTTGTTTGCTTTTTTAACAAAGTCATTAAATAAATAAAGGAGCAGAGGAGAATGATTTAACCTCAGTAGACCTGGGGATTATGAAAAGGCATGCAGAAATCAAATACTTTAAGTTAATTTTTATATTAGTGCTGTTAAATTGGCATCAACCCATGTTCAGTTCTGTCATTTAATTTAAAAGTAATTTATTTTGCTAATCTGTTTCTAATTTGAAGAGAGAAACAAATAAAAACCTAGTTCTGTGAAATGAGTGGAAGAGTTTGGATCAATACATTTTCATTTGTTTGTAGAATCATAGAATCATAAACTCATTTGGGTTGGAAGGGACCTCAAAAACGACCTCATTTCAACCAGCCTGCCATGGACAGGGACACTTTCCCCTATCCCAGGTTGCTCCAAACCTCATCTAGACTGGCCTTGAACACTTCCAGGGATGGGACAGACACATTCTCTGGGAAACCTGTGCCAGGGTCTCACCACCCTCACTTCAGATTACACCCGGATTACATTGGAGTAGAGTTCTTGTTTAAAGGAGCTCTTTTTTGCATTTGTGGCAGCATGACTTGCAGGCTGCAATAGCTCCTAGGGATTATTAGCAATCTACACACCCACCCCTCACCACCCCCCTTTATCTTCAATAGAATGAAAAGGAATTTCTTTTCATAGAACAACACCAAGTCTACTAGTAGGCAAATAGCTTACAAAAAAATTCCCTGGTTCCATCAAAAGGCGTAACACAAACTGACCACATTTATTATTTAGTTGATAAATACAGTATCTAAAATAGAGATATAGTGCTTGAAGCACTCCAGTTGACTTTAAAGTACTGTGCAACTTCAGAATGTTTCAATTTTTCTATATTTTCTAACAGCGATGATTTTTATTGTAGGTAAGTGAACCTAACACTCAGGAAATGTGTCAGATTTACAGTACTGGAAATGAGAAGTTTTCAGTTTAAACAGGAGAAGAGCTGGAGTGAGGGAAGAGGCAAAAGGAACATTTTGGTCCCTGAGGGATATGTCTCTGCTTACTCATCTCTGGAGGGAGCAGCTCAACACTGGGGCAGCCTCCCCTCTACTGCCTCAGCGACCACAGCATTGGTCCATTGGATTTTGCAACTATGAGAAGAACAGCTACATGCACTCCATTTCTGGTCTCTCCTTAAATATTATCAAAGCTAAAAAATGCTTGAAATTGTTTATCTTTGCTGAAGTTTGTCCAGACTCTTTTCACCAACACTGCTGATTTGTGTCAGTTCCAGTTAACATACCAAGGCTACTGACCAAGTCAATGTAATGAGTCCCTCCCATGAAAATTTGTCTCCAATTATATGCACCTCTCAGAAAAATTTCAAAGATAGAGAAGTAAGTATGAAGTATCCATGGGAGAAAAATGTAAAATAAGTAAGAAGAGGAAACAGAAAGTACATCATCAGAAGTCTCATAACCTATTTTTAGTTAATTCTGTACTCACCGTACTCACCATCTTAAATTACCATCTTTGTCTGAGGATACAATCATTCTAGGCTAAACTTGGAAGTGACATTTAAGGGTTTCAAGCTTATACAAACTCTTATGCAGAGCACAGCCAATACTGAAAAGGGTAGCAGCAGTGTGACTCACAATAAAATTTACTTTCGATATCCCATGATATCGGTAAGTGTCTGAGTCAGAAAGTACAGACTTTAGTCAGTTAATATTAGGCTGACAACCCCAAAGGTGATACAAGTAATATCACCTTTCCCATTTATTCAGATTGCTGGTTCAGTTTATTCCAATAATATAACCTGTTAGGTCATCTCTGGAAGGATGAATGTGGTTATGAGAAACAGAACTGTGTCAAGAAATCAGCATAGATATAAAAGTTAGAAACTTCCTCTTTTAATCACAGTCTTAAGAGTCTCTGCACCAATACTTTTCTTGCTTCATAGAAATTGTATTTCTGGAAACATCCATATCTTCTAGCAGCAGCTAGGCTAATGACTCTGTTGGGAGCTGGAATTGCATAAAATCATAGAATGGCCTTGGTTGGAACTGACCGCAAAGATCATCCAGTTCCATTTCCCCTGACATGGACAGGGACACCTTCCACTAGACTATGTTCCTCAGAGCTCCATCCAGCCTGACCTTGAACTTTTCCAGGGACTGGGCAGCCACAGCTTCTCTGGGAACTGGTGCCAGGGCCCCAACACCCACACAGGAAAGATTTTTTTCCTAATATCCAATCTGAATCTATTCTCTTTCAGTTTGAAGCTGTTCCCCCTTGTTCTGTCTCTCCATGCCTTTGTAAATAGTCTCTCTCCATCCTTCTTGCATGCTCCCTTCAGGTACTGGAAGGTCTGTGTTCATATATTGTGGTGAAATTGTGATCCATGGCTTCACCTTTTTCCTCTCATTTCTCTGTGTTTCAGCCAAAAACATAGCAGATTTGAAGAGCTGATCACTTTCCACTCTGTATATATATATATATACATATTTGAAAATTAAAGAGAACACAATTACTGTTGAAGGGGAAAACAGAACCATTTATGTGGTCTCCTGTCTCAGTGACCTTAGAGGCCTTTTCCAACACACATGGTTCTGTGATTATATGAAATACGCCCAAATGGAGCCCTGGAGCCAGCAGAGTCCATGGACTCCTCAGGGCTGGAGTGCCAGGAAGCATCAGTGTTTCTGGTGTTGGGCAAACAAGCCTCCCCTGCCTCAGCCACAAAACACTCACTGGAAAGACCCCCACCAAAATTAGCAAGACTGGTATCAAGACCTATGGAATCATAGGGTGGTTACTCCCCTTGGGCACTGACTTCTGTTCTCCTTTCGGCCTCATTGAGCAGCCACATCTCCAGTCTGACAGGACAGATGAATGTTCTCTTGCAGATGGAGATCTTGGGAATGCCTTGCTGGAAAAGAAACTTTCCACGGTGGCACGTGCACTGCAGTGCAAGCAGGGTGGGAATCAATTATGAGGCGCTGCAAATCACCTGCATTCTTTAGCATACATACAAGCTGTATTTCCAGAAGGTATTATATTGTCTCCCAGATTACATATTTACACCAGCAAATAGGACACCAACAAAAATCTTCTCTATTAATCAGTCTGTGGAGAAAGCATAGCAGGCAGTAGAGATGGAGAGAGAAATCTCAGTTGTTTAAAAATGAAAAATCAATATACAGTAATCGAATTTAAATAACTAAAACAACTCTATTGTGATTAGTTCACATATTTTCATGCTTTAATCTGTGTACTACAGTATTCCTTTTGTTTCTTTGTTGGTATTTTCCCCCCTCAGGTACTGAAATTATACCTGATTATTTCTGTACTTGAGCCTCAAAGCATAAATACAAGATCACACCACCTCTGTTGTTCAGGGAAGTATCAGTCACATCAATTTTATCAGAAGGTAAGAATAAGCAGAGCCTTCATTGGAATTGTCTAAGGACTTCCAGCAAATTAACTAAATCCTTATTATATTAATAGTTGTTACTTGTCACAGCAACAACTTCTTATTCTGAAGTATAAGTATTCCGAAGCAGGATCATGGTGCCAGTAGAATTCTGCCACCTCTAAGATGTAACAATTTTTCAGTAAATTACCAGGAGTAATTACACTAGACTGTAGGATCCTATAAATGTATGAAGATATAGTTACATACAATGGATAATTTATTTTTAGATACTTATATTTACTTATTCTTATGGATATAAAATGAAATGTTTTAAAAAAAATTAAAAATTTAGACAAGCTCTGTGGAGCGAAAGCTCTAAGATGCTTGTTTTGGAACTAAACAGCAATAATCTCATTGTAGAGGTTAACATTCTAATTCTCACTACAGTGTTTGTTTCCAACAATTCAGGTCAAATTATTTTTGATACTTCATTTTCTGTTTAAATTCTACGTCGTGCTTAAAATGAGATCTGAAAGGAAGGTGGCAGGGAAGAGCCTTTAAGTAGCCATGCTGAAATACACCTGTACTCAGCCGCAGATAGAGGTACAAAATGGTACAGACTGGAGCTCAGGAAAAAATGAGAGTCTGGGGATCAGAGTAGACCAAGTTTCTGATATCTTTAAGCAGACGTCTTTCTATACATGGTGTTTGTATTCCTTACAGTGCAGCTATACTTGAAACAGAATTGATCAAAACAGAGAGACTGTGATATCAGGTTTGTTAGGAGCAGACAAACAGCAGCACAGCTCCGGGGTAACAGATGGATACCTTTCCTATGTATAGGAGGAAAAGGCTGGAGCTGTGCCAGGGAGGGTTAGGCTGGATATCAGGGAAAGATTCTTCCCTCAGAGGGTGTTTAGGCACTGCCCAGGCTCCCCAGGGAATGGGCACGGCCCCGAGGCTGCCAGAGCTCCAGGAGCGTTTGGACAACACTCCCAGGGATGCACAGGGTGGGATTGTTGGGGTGTCTGTGCAGAGCCAGGAATTTAATTCAGTGATCTTTGTGGGTCCCTTTCAACTCAGGATATTCTGCGCTTCTATGAAATACAAAATATTGATGCATATTCACAGAATACATCTCTTAATGATGACTCCTTCCTGGTTGACCAGGTAGGTAAAAGACAAAGAAATCATATCCTTAGTCTTTCTTTTCAGGTCAGCATTTTTTATATTGGTTATTTACCACTTTATACTTATTGCAGTGGTTTTCTGTGCAGTGGCCCTGGAATGGTGAAACTCTACAAAGATGTGTCACAGAATGCTAAAACCCATTATTTAAATCACCGTCCCTGCAAGACCAGATTCCAAATGCTACTATGAAGCTACCATTCCAGTGTCAACTAAATCAGCAGGAGATATAATCTCAGAAGTGTTTTTAGCATTTCCTCTTGGGGGCTAAGGGGCCTTGCTGTTCCAAAGGCCTGAGCACCACCTTTGTGTGTCCAGTGTGTGTCACAGGTCAATAAAGGCTACCTGTTTGCCAAACCCCACAAAGAAACAAATGGACCAGATATGCAGCTGACATCATTCTCTGTAGTTCTTTCAATAAAAGACATTTCAGAAAAGTCACACCTCTTTTAAGCTGACGATGAGTTTAATCTGATTATAGACTCTATAGAATTTACTCTCATTGTTATCTAAATACATCCATCACTAGAGATCAGAACAAAGTTTATTCACAACCTCTTTTGAGCTTCAGAGGCTATAGTCTTAACTAGAGCTGAACACAAGGGTGATTTTTATCTCCCACATTCATTTAATTAAACATGGTTCATAAACTGCCATCATTAATACTAAATCACCATGAAAAATCTCTGTAACATTAAATTAACCTTTGATTCTACATTTTTCCTTTTATGTCACATTTGATAAATCTTGCACGGGGATTAATGGATATTATTTAACTAGAGACAAACAGCTATATGCAAAGTACAACAGGAAGCACAGTTTCTTGCTGTATGAGTCAGAAAATAGAATTACAAACAAAATGCAGCTGCAGGCAGGAAGATGATTTTAAGATGCATATTGAGCTTCTTATAGCATGCTATTTTGTGATGTTCAAATAATGGAATGCTATGACAAATTCTAGTTCAAATTAAGTAAATTAATTAAATGTTTAACTAAGGATCATTTCATCTGACTTTCTGTTTATCTCTGACCTATTCATTCTATGTCAACCATGTCGTCCTTCATCATTGATCGCTAATGATCACTGATCATCATTACCCTTCAAGATGGAAATTACTCTCAGTTTTTAAAGTGAAATTCACCCTTATTTCTTCTAGTCAGTATTTCTTGTAATGGCTCTGACAAAGCAAAAAAAAAGTCAGTTATCCACTATAGTCTCTGGACAGGCTTACAAATTGTAGATGTCACAATCAACCTTATTTTAATAGAGTTATTCATCTGGACTCTCACGATTTCCACTCTAAAGTGCATTTGGTAGATGCCAAAGCAGTTTGTTCCTTATTTGTTTCATCAGCAGTTTGTAAATTCCTCTGTAAGGCACAAACATGATCTCCATGAAATATTCCATTTCCTGTTTCAATACTGCCACACTCTAGTCTTAAAAATTCCTCTTATCTACTTACTGCTCACCTTCATTATTGTTAGATTTTTTTTGGCCACATTCTGGCAAATAAAGTGAGAGACAGAATTTTTTTTGTCTTTTCTTCTTAGTACCTAATGTAAGTGCACCTCACTAATTAACCAACTCTGAACACTCTGCTAGATAACCTAGTCCTTATCATAGAATCACAGAATAATAGAATTTTTAGGCTAGAGAAGAAATTTAAGACTATATAGTCCAGCCATTAAACTGGCACTGATAACTCCACCCCTAAACCACGCCCCTAGGTATCAGATCTACACGTCTTTTAAGTATTTCCGTGTGTGGTGTCTCCACTACTGCTCTGGGCAGCCAGTTTCAATTCCTGGACACCCCGTAGGCAAAGGAATTTTCCCTAATATCCAATCTAAACCCTCGCACAACTTGAGGCCATTCCCTCTCAGTCTATCCTGTGATATATGGAAGAAGGAACCCACCCCCACCTCACTACAACCTCCTATCAGGGAATTGTGGAGAGAAAGAAGGCCTCCTCTCTTCAGCTGCCATACCATCTTTTCTAGGGAGATTTTTTTTTTCCTGCAGCAATTCCTTTTTCAAGAAATGAACATGAAATAGGTATATTGAATGTTAACGTATCCAGCAATTATTTTCCATTACCAAAAACTTAAAAGTTTTTCAGCAGCAAATTCAGAACCCATTTAATACGAAACCTATAGATACTTGTAATTTTTTTTAAAAATCACCTCCTCATCTGATGCAAGTCAAATGCCACACTGAAGTGTACATGCATTACATACCTTTATCCACCAAATTTGTAATCTTATCAAATAATGAAATCTAAACTATTTGACAAAACCTATTTTCCATAAAACCACATTGACTGGCATGAATTAGAGTCCCTCTCTCTGATTCTCTATTAATGGAAAATCATATTGACTTTTTCATTATATTGTCTGAGTTTGATGTCTGGGTAACTGGCCTATAATTACTAGGACTTTTTAGCTCATTCTTTTTGAATATCGGTACCACAGTAACACATTTTCGGAAATCCAGGTTTATCTAAAACTCTTTTTTTTCTTAAGAGTGACTATTTATTTATTTATTGTTTATTTTAGTGATCCACTTAAATGTTCCTGGGTGCAATTCATCTTACTATGCAGAGTTTATATATTTTTATTTTGGATAGATTATGAACCTAGTAATTAGCCTTACATGATACAGGCATGTCATTCTCTCCAGTGATGATGCTCAGAAAAATTTTTTGGTCACTTATTTTTATTTGTTATTTTTATTTCAAGATTTTGAGTTCTATATCTACCATCACTGAAACAGAATGGCTCTGTAAATGAGCATCAACATTTTTCTTCATTGGGAAGTTCATATTTCCTAAACATGATTTTAAGTAATATTTTTCTTTCTATATCTTTTCTTGTCATCAATTTCTTATGCCACCTTCCCATTTATGTTCGTGTGTATGTTCATTCAGTGATAAATAAGATAATAAAGCCAAAGTGTTGGTTATCAGGTGGAATATTTTGAATTCTGGATATTCTTGCCAAGTGTTGCAAATGATAAACTGGGAACTGGTATTTTTGTGATCATCTTGGGGCCACTATTTTTAATTTCATCATTGGTCTTCAAGGGGAGAAAAACTATTCATAAGATGAATCAGGAAATAGAAATAAACATCCTGATGATGTTAGATAGAACAAGGGCATGCTATATGACTTGCAACTGTGCTGCCCATTTCTGTAAAATTTTATTCAGGGAATTTATTTAAATTGTGATGAGGAAATACAGATGTAAAACTTCTACACATTAGATCTCATCTAAACTCAGTGTAAATGCACAGTTCATCTCTGAAAGCTCTCGTAATTGTCTCCTCCTTTTCTTGAAAGAAGAATAATTTATCTCATGTTTGTTAAATGGAAACACTGCATAAGTATGCAGTTACTATAACAACAACTGCATCATAATTTCATACCCTGATTTACCCTCGCAAGGTCCTTAATAGGCATCTTTTGTTACAGTAGACTGGAGATTATGGCTGAATTTTCAGATGCCCGGAATGTGTATATTCCCAGACCGTGCAGGGGGCTATGCAAGGACACTATTCCAGCATATGAAAGGAAGCAACTTTGATTCTCTTTCTTCGCTCTCCTTCACTGCTTCTTGTAAAGAGAACTTCCTGCCTCACCATCTGCCCTTTTCTGTACCACGAATCCCTTGCCATGTCAGAATCCATTGACAAAGTTGTGCTCTCCACTGTGTTTGACAGCTGGTTCGTTGCATTAATATACCACTGGCTTTATTTTTCTGCCTGAACCACTCACAACATCCTTGTGCTTCTTCCTCACCTGCGCAGCTGGGCTGTAGGGCTTTGTTTTTCCCAGACCATTCTGACCACACCCTTGTACTCTACTACATGTTGTCTCTATGTTGCTGCTATCTCCATTTTCCCCTTTCAGACCTGCTTTCTTATGGACCTGCTTTTCCATTACCCTAAGCCTTGGCAGTCTATGCAAGAGAAAGGAAAGCTGTCTGCTGCAGAGCTCTCCTGGCAAGGAGAAAGCTTCAACCAGAGGAAGCTGTCAATATTCACCACAATTCACCACATCCTCAGGCACTTGCATTTTAAGGAGTAGCAGCTCTGGTCCTTCTTTTCCTGAGTGACCCTGTCCTAGATGCATTCCATCTTCATGGGATGACAGATCAGGCTCAGCATCTGCATCTGATACATGAAGTGGGTCCAAAGGCAGGGGAGCCAAGTCTTTGAGACAAGGCTTCTTGTGAGGCAGCCTAAGGTGGAAATGAGATCTAAGCATGGGCACATTTATTTCAACATGATTTCATCTTCTCTACCTAGACAGATATTTTTGGAAGCTTTTGTATTAGAAGATTCGAGTTAAACTGCTGGGTTATGTAAATATAGGGGGGAAAAGTTTAATCTTATTTCAAAAGGATCTTAGATCAGCAGGGTAGTGGATACAGTATCTGAGACACTCTAGAGAGCAGTGCTGTTCACTCTTGATCCAAGCACGTTGAGCAGAGAAAAGAATGTGGTCCAGAACGCCCTGCCAAATTCTGTTTTCACTCAATCTGTCATGTACACCCAAATGCCATTCCCAGGGCCCAACCTTGCTTCTCACTTCCTTGTATTTATCCTCCCCCCCACACTATGATGCTCCTTCCCCTCTGACACAGAGTTTGTCACTTCACAGTCCACCCTCTCATTTTCTGCTGTTCAGTCTCCCAGCCCTCTCTCAGAAGTTATGTACATCTATTTTTGTGTTTTAACACTCCAGTTGTGCTGATTTCCTGGTATGCTCAGAGTGCAGTTCCATAGAACAAGAATCCTCTTCCTCTGACAGAGGTGAATTGTAGCATGTCACAAAAAGGTGACACAGCCTTACAAGAGCCAGCTGTGACCTGGCTTCAGCCAAGCATTGAGAGCAGAGAGGTAACACAAAAATCTTCTCCTGTCTGGCTTGGAAGGAAACTCACATCCTCAGAAAGTCTTTGCCTACATACTCTTTGTTTGCAAACCAAGTCTTTATTTTCAGTTTCACTTCCCCCAGAGGATAGGAAATGTACACATAATAGTAATAGTCAACAATAATAATGAAGATAACTACTTGAAGTATGAATCATGAGCAGTACAATGATTTGAAGTGTGAATCAGATCTGGGCAAGGAGAAGTAGTTTGTTGACTTTTTTAAGCACTCTTTTAAGGGCAGGATAAAATCTTGGGATCTGGAGTATTATCCATACTCATTTCCCCTTTCTGCAAGAACTCAAACAAGCATTTTGATTTTGATGTTTCTAATAGAAAATTGTTCTCAGTTTCCACTACAGTTATAGGTTGAAGTCCTATTTACCTAAGATGACTAGTCATATTACAACCACAATTTTTGATGGCAGGAATTATTTCAGCACAGGGCAAAAAGAGAAAAATTACCTATTATTTTTAAAAATTCTGAAGTTGCTATAATATGGATTAGATCACAACCTAAATCTCACATGATATTCTAACGCTGTAGAGTGTTTGCAACCAGCATGGTGAACTTCCCCCTAATCCCTGATTTCAGTCTGCTATAAATGATTAATTGTTCAACTTCTATTGGAGTTGTAGTATCTTTTTTATAAATGTATAAGGTTTCTCAGCTGTGTCAGTTGTCAAGTCTGTTTAAGAACTTTGTTAAGGGACACTGATTGCATTTCTGTGGCTATACTCTCTATCCAGCTGCCCTATCCCCAACAAGAAAATAAACATCCATGATAACTTCTGGGAAAAATCCCTGTCCCTTTCTATTTTGTAAACTGCTTGAGCGCTGGCTATAAAAATACAAACAGACGCAAATTAAAACCATACTGATGTGGTGGCAATTTTTAGCTTATATCCCTGAAGCATAAACACAGGGATTTTCACATGTAGATCCGTGGGTAAAGAGCCATTAATTTGGAAAAAATGGCATTAAAGTGATTTTGCTGGAAAAAGTAGCAGTTACTTCGTCTGTCAGTCAAGTCCCAGTCAGGGTCATTGACCTTACTTGGTATCAGTGGGTTCCATGGTTTCTAAAGTTGTTTAGCATTTTCAAGTGGTGTTAATTAGACATGGGTGAGCCCCTCATCCCCCTTTTACCCACTCTTAACAGTATTAATTCTGAGATTTATACACTTAAATGCCCTTTATCTTACATAGAGGGTACTTTTCTCTCTCCCTGTTTAACTTGAGCATCCTTGAAAGATAATTTGAAAAATTTCTTAAATACCTTCAGGGTTGTAGAGAGTTCATGTTTTCCTGTTTTCCTAAACACCAGAACTCCAGTAAATCCCATAGTTTTGGTTACTTATCCATTTTCTTAGCCTGCTTTCACATTTCCATATCCTTTCATATTGCCGTGATTTGACAATAGGCAATTATTTTATTTGCTTTGCATGCATATTAACCTGCAGGCAGCAGCTTTGCATATAATAAATGATCCTGTCAAAGAGAGACTTGGACAAAACAGAGTTTTCTGGTAATATTCATTTCATCTGAAAAAGAATTACACAGCAAGCAGACATTTATTCCAGATCTAACTGCCTATTCATACAGTTCAACAGACTGTCAGATTAACTGTAATGGTGCCTTCTGGTGACTGAATAATGCAACAGTCTGTGCCCTCTCAGTGTTTTTTGCCTTTTTTTGTTTAAGTGGCTGTAAGAGGTGTGTCTTTGTGCAGGCTTTGGAAGTGAGGCGTTGCAGGACCGACCTTTGTTGGAAGAAGTTGAGGTTTCTCCCTACCTAAATCTCTTTTAATTGAAAATAAAGTATGAAGTCATAAGAGTTTTATTAGGACCTAAAAAATATCAACATCTTTTCCCCAAGTAGTCTGTGGTGGTAAATGGTAAGCAGTCCCCCTGCCTCTATAAGACTTTTTGCCCATGAGTCCAAGTAGTTGGACAAAGCCTGGTTTGGCTTTGAGTGGCACTGCCACAATGAATCACCTCACTTGTAACTTAGAGATTTTGACACAGATAGACTGGCCAGCTTTATTTAATCTGGAAAAGAGACACAGACTCCTCATCCTTTCTCCCCATAACACAGTGAGCAGTGGTGTTAAGACATAGTTCGCTTTTCCTTGATACAGAGAAGTGCATCTAGTTAATTCGGTTTAAACTTAATACCTTCAGGCCAGACTTACATTCTCTGATTATTTAAATGAAAAAACAAAGCAGTACCTTTGTACATTCATGTAGCTGTGTAAACCAAGCACAAAAATAATACATATTCATTTTATAGGTGATGCTTTTTAAGTGCAAGAGAATTTACCTTACAACTTTTAGACACAAGAGAATCTTAGCTCTGTCATTAAATGATTTGAAAGTAAAAAGTATCAATTTAGACACACCAAAAAGAATTTCCATACAACCCTCTATTGAATCACCGAATCATGAAATCAAAAAATTATGGTTGGAAAAGATATTTCAAATCATGGAGTCCAACCTTCAGCCTGGCATTAGCCTGATGTTCATCACTAAACCACGTCCTCACTGAACCATATCCACAAGCGTTTTGAGTACTTCCAGAGTTGATGGTCACACCACTTCCCTGGGCAGCATGTTCCAATGCTTTACAAGCTTTCCATTAAGAACTTTTCCCTAATATCCAATCTAAACTTCCCCTGGCACAGCCTGGGGCTATTTCATCTCCTCCTGTCCCTATTCCCTGGGAGCAGAGCTGGACTACCCGCCTCAGCTGCCCCCTCCTGTCAGGGAGCTCTGCAGAGCCACAAGGTCCCCCCTGAGCCTCCTTTTCTCCAGCCTCAGCCCCTTTCCCAGCTCCCTCAGCTGCTCCTGATGTTCCAGCTCCTTCCCCAGCTCTGTTCCCATCTCTGGACACCCTCCAGCCCCTCAATATGTTTCCTGTAGTGAATAAGATGAAGGAAAAAGTGAACAACAAATCCAACTAGCCCAAGTGCTTCCTTGTCTGTTCCACTGTGAGCAACTTCCTCTTCAACTTCTAATAATTACTTTCTGTATAATTTGGCAATTGTCATTTCTTCTTCAACTGAAAGGCAGAGAAAGCCAGTGCAAAATCTTCTACTCCACACAGTCCCTGAGAGTAAGTGGTTAACAGTGCAGGAGAAATCTTATCTTCAGTCCATAATAAAAATGAAAACACATTATTAGTTTGAAAGGATATAAGTTTCAGAAGAACACAACTCCCACCTGAATCATAAAAGAAGAAAGAAAGTAATATTTCTTTACTGCTATTTCTAAATGGAAATAGTAATTTTTTTTCAACTCAAAATACTTTATAATTACTAAAGTAACTCAGAATAAAAAAAAAATTCAAATATTTTCAGGCTAGTTTTTCTGATAATTTTTTTTATGGTGTATATTTGGCTTTGTGCACTTACATTCTATTTCTGATTGTGGACTGGGGAGAAATTGGCTTTTGATTGCAAAAGGTTTTTTTTTCTGTGTCTTTTATTTCCTTTTCACACTACTTATATGAACCATACACATTAACAGTAATGCCACTTTAATTTTACCTAACGCAAAAGTTGATACAATTTTCTGGTTTGAATCTTGTTGCACTTTTAATTTTCTCCCAGTGTTTAATTATAATTAAAAATACTTAGTTCAATTAAAAATCAGACATAATTTATTTTGGAAATAAATTCTTGTGAACATTTATTTCAGATTTGTAAATCAACATTCACCTGTTGAAATTAACAGTTTCCACTGGTTTTAGTAGAACAATTTTGATTAAACTGTAAAGAGGGCTCCAACCTTTGGTTTCCAAATCCAAGAGTGATAGGTATTTATGGGAAAAGACAGTTTCCCTGCCTGCTGCAGATATGGAGTCTTATACATACATAAAACATAAAAACACACACCAGTGTGCCAAAAGGTTTTTAATTATTAATCACACGCAGAACACAGAGTGTGATAACATTTCTGAAGTCACTTTTTCATTTGTTATAGCAGGTTTTCTTAATGAATGTTCAGCATTTTTTTGCAAAGCATGAATGTAAAATGGAACAAAATAAGATCCTTGTCAAAGACCATTTAAATGGTAATGTCAGTGTTGCAAAAGGTGATAGTCTGTGTCCCTTATATAGAATTTATTCCTACTACCCCTGCATAGCCTGCTTGCAAAGCTGACTGATTTACCACCCAGTGATTTGGACTGACGGAGATTTTTCTAAATGCCTGTATATTTTAAGAGGTACATACATTAAAGGTGTGCTTGCACCAGGGTGTGCAAGCAGGGAGGAGGTCTTTCATAATTTAGGAGATGTGTGGTGTTTTGTTTCCTTCCTTTCAGAGAAGATGACTTCAGTAATTTCACTATTATTTATATCTGTGGTATAGGACTCAGAATTTTCAAACCCAAGGTATCTCATAAGTGACACTCAGTAAAATAACTTCTTTTTGACGCTGAGTATCTGTGCCATCACCCAAAGTTGCAAGTCTCTTCTGGAAATAAGATACACAAAATGTTCTTGTTCAATGCTGATGCGATATTATGTCCAAAATGCATGTATGTTTATTACCTACTTATACTACAGAAGTACATCTACAAAGGAGTTAATTTTTAAGCTACATTTTAAGTGTCTGGATATAAAAATCACCTTATTAGCCTCACATTTGGTTGAATTCCTGGGGTACCTAAGGGGAATCACTTTTCCGGTGCCTCTCCGCCATCATTCCCCTGAGCTATTGAGCACAGATGTACCAACTGCAATGGTTATTGGGGAGCTTATATCAACTGTGTCTTTGAAATTATCAGGGAGAAAAAAAAATCACCTTTTTTGTTAGGGATTTGGGATGAAAAAATGTCCTTTATAATCCGTGATTGTCATTTAAATACACAAGTTTATGATGAAGCTACATCTTGACTAGCAATTTTTTTTTAAAGGTTTTTTTGGGTTTAAAACTCAGGGACCATTGGGGCTTCAAATGTTGATTGCTGGTTACACACAGAATTTTTTCCTGGTAATTATCATTTTGTTTATGTGTGGTTAACTTAATTTTAGCTGTCAGAGGAGGTGTTTAGTGTAAATTAGCCTTTATTGGAGTTTCTGGTACAATAGACAGATAAAATGACTCTCTCAGAGAGGGTAAAGAGCTCTTTCCAAGGGTCTCTGACCAACAGTATGATAAACCTTCCAGAACATTCTCTTAGCAGACTAGACAGAAAGTTTACACGAATTTTATATTCCGAAGTTAGGTGAAATGATCCATTAACTTCAGTGCCTTTTTTATACTCTAGGACCTTTCTGGATCCAAGGGGACCAACATCCAAATCTAAAACCACTTGTAACTAACAAAAAGACTGATCTTCAAACAAGCTGTCTCAAACCCATTCTTCTTCATCAGAAATTTTTTCACGTATATTTATTATATTTATATAGTAAACAACTTACAGTTATTAGTTTGTCCTCTGGCCTTTTACTGCTTCTAAGAGTTCTTTCCACACTTCCATACCAGTCAACTGCATAGCTCAATTTTCATTTAATAAAGTGTTGAACCTGTTCTTTGTATGTATAAGGTGCAATATGGAGCTTTCAGGCAGAAGTCACAACCAAATGTTTTCAAGCAAAAGGTTTTCACCAGGGGCACAGGAAAGAAGTTAGAAGAAGAATGGTTCTCAAATCCAGAATAAAATTTGTACTCTACTGAGAGACAGATCCACCTGTCCTAGAATACTTTTTTTATTATGGATATAATGTATCTGCATTCTGAATTCCATTTTGGGAAAATGCTGGTTCTTAGTTTAATTACTGCCTTATTCCTTTGCAGTTGCCCTTTTCCTCCTTACATTCACTAAGATCTTCTTCACTGGATGCACTGAGAATATTTTAGCCCTGTATTTCAAAACCAGTGTCAAACTTATGGCTGGCTCAAGTACAGACAAGGTGACTGAATCTCCCATCTAATCACAAGGTGATCAGAACCACTGCAGTTTATTGTTTGTTGTACCTGTTTGTCATTAGCTTTGTTTTCAAGGTAAGTCCACTCCTACATTCAGCTTCCTCTCTAGAGGTTAATCTTCACGAAGCATGTTCTCCTATTCTGTTTGAATGTTAAAAAGGGTCCACAAATGCTTTTCTCCTCTCTGTTGTAGAGGCTATTCCGGTTCTGCCTGTATCAAATGAAAAAACTCAGCAGTAGTAGAGTACACTGAGGTACAGGAATGTCATTCCAAGTGCAAGAAGACAAAATAGGAGTTTTGGGATAGCTCAGTGCTTCCTACATTTTGCCATTCTAATATTGCTTCTTGACAGGGGACTGTAGCTCGCAACATAACTCACGTGGAAGGGAAAAGGGGTGTTGGTCCCATGGAAAGCATGGAAATTTCTGAATAACTGGTGGCTTTCTTCTGTACAGGGAACACACGGAGAATGTCTGGATCTACCAAGATCATGCTGCAGCTGTCATTCCTTCACATTTCTGGGAGCTGCCTGTAGTACACTCTCTTTTCACTTTTTCCAGGACATCAGCAGCAGTGCGTGTAACAGTAGTTCCCAAACTTCCCCTCTCACCATGTTTTTGAGTAATGACTCTATTCTTTCTCTCACCTTCTAGCTTTAAATTGTGAAATGTATAAAATGGACATATTTTGAAAATCCATTTCCCTTCTGCTTTTATGCAGCCTTTTACTTTAATATGATGTTTGCTTTTCCATCTTTGCTGTATGAACTTAAAGAAGAGAAGGAACAAAATTTATCAGCAAGTTCACCAGTTTTACACAAGCAAGATTATATCTCTGTTTCTTTCTGTATTTCCAGGGATCTCTACTCAGGAAGGTATCTCTCACTCCAAGCTAATCTTTGTCAAGATTTCAAAAATATAGCCTTATTATGAACTCTGACACTGTGAATAAAGAATTGCTTTCATTTTTGCAGGAGTCTATGTAGTTGAAAATTGCTACCAGCTCACTCTGCTGCTACTCTCCCAGCAAAGCATTTGCAAGCTGTTCAGGCTCCTTGCAAATGTTTCCTGAAATTTTGCTTGCTTTCCTCATGATTCCCTTCAGCTGTTCAACATTTCCTTAGAAATTCAGGGGCTCAAAAGGGATGCACTTTCCCTCCCTTCTTAACTTCTCTGGTTTGTTCCCAGTCTTGGATATCTCCACAAAAGAGATGGTACTGAAACGAACTAACCCTGTCTGGGATGAAGCTGGAAAGCTGTTTTTAATGGTTGTCTGTTCTCTGATCTTTAGAATAAAAAAGACTGCCCATACAAAGATGTTTATTTTCCTTTACATTGGTAAAGGATGGCTTCTGATTCAGATTTTCATCTACTTCTGCAAGAAATTCCTAAGACAGCTTTTCCCTTTATGAATATAGCATTTCTTCTTATTTTAGAAAACGGTAACATTTTTCTCTAATTACCTTGGAGCTTAAACTAATGATCTGATTGTTTTCCATACTCAACTTGTAGCCAAGCCAGAGTGAAGAAACAATTATTAATTTCTGGATGGTACCTTGAAAATATTGTTCAGAAGAAAAACCTGGTGGCTTTTTAATATGTTTTTCTCAGATATTCAATATATTGTACAGAATGAAGTTCCCCAAAATAGAATTTCTGGCTAATAGTCAGTTCAAATTTGAGATTTCTGGAATTTAATATTCCTGTAGGGTCACGGGTGATTATTTCAATGTCTACTTGCAGCATAAATGTTAGAAGAATAACTTATTTGTGACTGGTTCTGGATAGCATGTGTGTATGATGAGAATATAGTAGGAGTACTGCAGGTTGTTCTTCAGAAATTCAGCATATTGCTATAGAAGTGTGCTGAGTGAGCAGGAGTATAAGAGAATAAAGTATTTGGGAGAAAAGAACGAATTTAGAGTCTCAGATTGGAGGAAGGAGAAGGTATAGGAAAAGGAAAAAGAGGAAAATGGATGGTGAGCTCTAAATTAAGCATTCTAGGAATTAGTATGAGTCCGTCACTGTATGCGCAATCCTTGATAGTTTTAACTCTTCCATGAAACACGAGTTTGGGAATTCTTCTATTTCTGAAGATGTCTAATTGCCCTGTTTTCTGCACTCCCTCACAGTACCAAATTCCAAATGGCTTTGGGGCATCTTTCTCCTCTGACAGGGCTCTGATTCTTCCTGTTCTCTCCATATGCTGTCTCTCAGAGGCAGAAGAGAAAACCCATTTCTCTGAAATGAAACTCCATGAAGGATCTCAAATTCAGGCTGGGGCAGAGTGAAGAGGGCAAATGCAAGGTGCACATCCTTGGAACAGAAGCATTGATTCTTCTGAGGCAGCAATAATAGAACCACCTCTGGTGACTGGAGCCGTTCAAACATTTAAAAGCTTTTGCTTCACACTAGATTCATCTCCAAGCTGTTTTCTCATTCAGCTGGGAACATTTCATGGAGATGAATTGGTCACTTCACACTTCTGTGAACCTCCTAAACTACAGATGGATGTGGAGAGCCCTTTGCTTTCATCTTTCTTTTTAAAAGTCCTTTTTTCAATATTGGCAATGTCACTATGAAAAAAACAGTGTTTTGTGATTAAATTTATATGGCACTACAGTGGATAATAGACTTCCTAAAATTAGGCTGAAGAATTTCTGTCTTCCAGGAACTTTGGAAGTATTTTACAGTCTGGGTGACTGGCAGGATTGTTTAAAACTTGTTTCCTTTGGTAGTGACGCAAGAAAAGTTAAGATTTTAGGGTGAGAGCTTCTGAAGCAAAGTCTTCCCAAAAGTCAAAGATATACATTCTATTATTACTTTGAGTGGGAAGAAGTTCTAAGTAGTCAGTTTTGCTATGTTCCAGGTAGTGTAACATGTGATTTGTCCTTTACTGCTGGCAGGCAGCACATGTGTCAACTCCGCATATTCCACACATCTTTAAGGAAAGAGAACAAACCTTATCAGAAAACAACTGTTGGTGCATTGCTAAAATCCATTCTGAATTTTACTTCTGGAAAATGCAAGAGGGTAGAAACGTAGGAAAGAAAGAAAAGAACAAAAAATTGTGTAGAGAAGATTGATTTGACTGGGTAGAAGAGGAGCAAGCAAGGCTACACTAATGTATTTGTGGCTTACAGGAATGACACCAAGCAAAAATGAATGTAAAGGGAGAGAAGATGTAAAGGTCCCAAGTGGGAGAAACTGGAATAGGTTGGACAGGTTAGTCTTGGAAGAGAGATAATAGATTGCCAGTTGTGGATCACAGAACATGAGAGAAACTTCCCAGCAGCACTTCCCTTCCACTTTTTAGGATCTCCAGCAATGTAAGGATGAAGTACAGCTAGATGGGGAGAGTATCTAGAGCTTCACAAGGGAGTTCCAGAAGTCCAAAGGTGCTTCACAGGTCTTTATATCTCCCTTCAGTGGAGACCCAGAGCTTGGGCCAAGGGTCACCTTCGAATGGGGTTGAAGATCCCAAGAAATACGGCTCTTGAGCATGCAGGTAGGGGAAATATCTTCTTCATGAACTCAAAAAGCAAAGAGAAAATGTTTTGGTGAACAAGTTGACTATCTTCTGTGTCACAGCTCAAGGTAAAAAAGCAGGCCTGAAGACATGGATGCTGGTTGGTTGGGATTTTTTTTAGCTAACGATACATTATTTGCTTGTATTCTAATAGCAGAAGGAGCTGGTTTTGATTACTCAGAGCAGTGTAAATTTGCCACAGTGAAAATTTAACCAAAACCAGAAAGAGTATTGAATAAAGTAGCAATTAAAAAAAGCCTCTTGTAGTAAGTATGTAAATCATTTCATTGTGGGCTATTTCTGAAAGGTGAGTTTTCCAAATCAAGGCATTTAGCAGCATTCAGAAAATATCTGGTTTAGAAAAAAGAATTTAAGGAAAACATTTGTATGTGGAAGAAGCTTGAGTATGGATTCCATTTTTAATTGATTGCCTTAAAAATGAGTGTTTTTCATGGAATGTACATGAGAGACATAAGAGACCCAATAGCACATTCATGCCACTGCAGGAAATAGCACAATATGAGAATGATATACTGCAAGAAAGAACCTGAAGTTCTACTAATGTGTTAATGAAGTTGGCTGTGTTAGGTTTTGTGTGTCTGTTTCTTTTTTTTTTTTTTTTTAATTAAGATGTTTGCCATTCTTTTATACATTTCTTTAAAATCTGCATAATCCCAAAAATGTTCAGAATACCAAAAATACTCGTCCTACACATTAATATAAAACTACATTTCCCAGGGTGCATTTCTCTGGCTTTCATTATGGTCACTGTAATCTTTTTTTTTTTTCTCCTCTCAACACATAAATAACCATTTTTTTCACTACATCTATCCTTAAGCTATTATATTGAGAAATAACCATTCTTTGCCCCTTTTCAGCCATCACAGAGAGAGAGAGCAGTGTAAAGCATGGGATTTCTCAGTGAGGGAATTGTCTCACATTTTAAGGAAGCAGCACTGTTTGGAGTTATAAGTTTAGGATATGCAGGCTTTTGCTACTAAATAATGAAAAAAGAGGGTGTTTTCTCAAATCACCTGTCTACCATTTCTTTAACTTCTTTCCAAAGGTACCCATTTATCAATGTATCTGAGCTATACTTTTGTCTGCCACAGCACTGCTTACCACCTAAATCAACAAAGTTGTATCTCTTTTATCTTGACTGAAGAATATTCTTTTCCTTTATCTCATCCTGCTGTGAGTCATTAAAACATGAGACGATTTTTTTTTTTTTTTTGCTTAAACCCTATGCAGAGGCTCAGGACACCTCACTTTTGTGGTGGTGACTCAATGCACAGTGACAATGAGAATTGTCTCCCTTCTATAGGGAGAAGAACCCCACTGCTGATGTGGTTACCACCACATAAATGGGTTCTTTAGAGTGTGTGATTTTTCTTCTAATGATGCCATAAGTGTAACTTCAGCTTCCTTCTCCATTCCCTTCCCCATAAGAGAGAAAAACAGCGCTTTCAGAATGGGAGTAGGTTCATTTAAATTTCTTCTGGTAAAGCAGAGCAACCATCGTTTCAGCAGGAACAATACATATTTTATAGAATCATAAAATTATTTGGGTTGGAATGTACCATAAAGACACCCAGTTCCATCTCCTGCCATGGGCAGGGACACCTTCCACTATCCCAGGTCTCTCCAAGCCCTGTCCAACCAGGTCTTGAACACTTAATGTTCAAGGACAGGATGGGGCAGCCACAGCTCCTCTGGGCAAACTGTGCCAAGGCCTCACCACCCTCACAGGGAAGAATTTCTTCTTAGTATTTAATCTAAACACAGCCTCTGTCAATTTGAAGTCATTACCCTTTATCCTATCACTATATACCCTCGTGAAAAGTCCCTCCACATCTTTTTTGTAGCCCCTTTAAGTACTGGAAGACCACCAGAAGATTTCCCTGGAGCATCCTCTTCTCCTGGCTCATCAACCCCAACCCTCTCAGCCTGTCTCAATAGGAGAGCTGATCCAGCCTTCTGATAACCTTTTTGACATCACACTAATATTTGTATTTTTTGAATCAGACTAATAATTTTCCTTAGCTCTGACTGAAAGGCAGTGCCAGTCCATGAGTCATGATTCTTTACCTCTTTCCATCTTGTTTACTGGAAAAAATAATTCTATGCTGCTCTTGCTTTCCGTGCAGTCTTACTGAAAATAATAATAAGTGTCTTGTTTTTCCTTTCTACCTGCTTGCCTACAGAGGAGAGTAATATAAAATAACAGCTTCTCAAAGCCTGACCTCTGAACCAATGTTCAGAGAGATTAAGCAGAATGATTAGTAAAACCAGCACAGGTGACAGTACGTCTCAGCGTGTATGAGGGGGAAGAAACACTCTTGTATAAGCCCTAATCCTGCGTTTTGATGAATTTTAACAACCACTTCAAGACCTTGCCTAGACTCTCAAGATAACTCCTGTATTATGAAAATTCTTATGAGTGTTTCTGTATAATGCAGACTCATTATGGTGGGAAGCTAGACTCTCCTTGAAAGACATAGCAGATTTTTATCACGTGTTTCTCTGGTGGGTTGACCCTGGATGAACACCAGGTGCTCAACCAGCCACTTCATCACTCCCCCCCCTCATCTGTACAGAGAGGAGAAAATACGTTGGAAAAAAATATATGAGTCAAGATAAAGGCAGTTTAATAAAACAGAAGCTACATGTGAAAGCAAAGGAAGACAAAAGATTTATTCTCTGCTTCCCATCAGCAGGCAATGTCCACGCACTTCCCAGGATTCAGCGTGCGAGGCAGTTGGTCCAGAAGACAAATGCATAAGGGATGCATCCTTATTCTCCTTTCAAGAGAATAAACTTTTATTGCTGAGCTGACACCAAAGGGTATGTTGGGTCAGCATTCCTGGCTGTGTCTTCTCCCAAGATCTTGCCCACCCCCAACCTAGTGGTAGAGGGGGATATTGGAGGGATGTCACTGGTGCTGTGCCAGCACTGCTCAGAGTAGCCAAAACACTGGTTTTGGCTACATCAACACCTTTCCAGCTACCAATGCACAGCACAGCACTGGGAGGACTGCTATGAGGAAAATTAACTTCATCCTGGACTGACCAAAAGCAGCTTCTCAGCACTAATGCAAAACCACAGGATTTATTTTTGTGGTTCTAGTAGGGTTTCTTGGCCTGTTGTCCGTGAATACTCAAGGCACCTTTCTAAGAGTTGCTCAAAAGAATAGACAATTTTTTGTTTACTCTCAAGGAGTCTGTGCCTCCCTAAGAATATTTGAGGGTTGGCAAACCTTTCTAAGAATTTCATGGCCACTTCTTTAATTTATTAGATTCTAGCCAATATAGATGAATTATATCTATATTTAATTATTTGAAAATTTCTGGTTTCATGACATTTTCGAAAAGTGTGGCATTTTTTCAGGTAATTCGCTGTTGACAGGCAATGTAACCCTGTGAATCATAGGTAATTTATCTATGATGCAAGTTCTTTATTTAAGAGGTTTCATTAGGTTTCAGTACATACAAAATCAAAACCTTTTCTCTTAAAATTGTTTGTAACTTAGTTTTCAGCATTTGGCAATTTGCTCTTAAAAATTCACATTTAGCATTTACCAGAATGCTTTCGTGCCTTAATTCCCTGAATCTGAGACTCAAATTCCTATACATAATTGAAGTTTTAGCACTCACAAGACAGCATGAATGAACACAGAGAAGTAGTTAGGTATAATTTTCTGATTCTGATTACATTATGAAACCTGACCAGCCGTACCCCTGTGCCACATCTGTTCCACACATAGATGTATAAACCTATCAGGACTTCTAAAATGAGAGACAGGTTCCAAAGGGTTGTTTAGAAACCACAGTATGAATTCAGAGATTGCAAGGAATCAATCAGTGATGCATTTACTTTGGTTCCAAATGAGACTCTGGATATGGGCTAGGCTGTGAAATTATTCCTGTCACCAGATGCTGTTTGTCTGCTTCTGTGCTCTAATTGCTATCAATAATTAAACACAGGTCTCTGATTCATATGCACAGAGGCAGAGATTCTTAAATTAAACATTTTAAAGTCATTATAGTACATTTTATATGTTCAGCTAAACACTGCACTCAGGCTGATTATGATTAAATACACTGATACCAAATTACATATTGATTCCATAAATATCAACGGATACCCAGAACAAATAAGATTCCTAGTAAATAGAAGGAACGTTTTCATTTCAGATGACTAACAGAAAGTAGCTTATATTCATTTATATATGATATATTATGTTGCACATTGTGCAGAAAGATGGCATCTCCCAGCTCACCTGCAGAAAACACAAAATAATTTCCATCCATTTGGAAAACATCAAATGCAGACAGTGGAGTATACCCAAGCTTGTGTGAGAGCCACTTGAAAATCCAAGTCTGAATGCAGGTGGAACTTATACTTGCTAATCAGTCTGTGGCAGGCATGATCTTTTACAAAACTGTGTCCCCAAGGTCATTCTCACTCTCTTTAAATAGAAGACAGTCTTCAGTAAGTCTGGAGGAAACAAGAAAACTGCACTCTTTGAAGCTCTGTTTGCCCTTTGGCAGGCTGTACAAGGTGATGACATACTTTCTTATGATGATTGCTATTAGTCATGCTACTGTCCTGCACAAAGTTTTGGCACACTCTCAAACAGAGGTATGATGACGATGAGCCATCTCTGGTGATTCACTCTTTCCACTTTAGCCACTGAGGTCACTGTAGCATGACCACTGCAAAATATCACGTTTGCAAAGTGCAGTTCCTCTGGAGTCTGATGCCTCTGTTCAGGCATTATTCATCTGCTTGTTCCAGACCTTTGGGACTGTTGTCTTCTGTTTCCAGAATCCCATGAGCTTCTTTCTGTGACTTCTGGTTGGCATGAGAAGATTTCAAACCACTCAAATATCCGTTGGTTAGAATGCATTTAGTTTTCAAGTCCAAGTCAAGTTTTCTTTTGAAATCTGCATCTAGAATTGAGTCCTATTGAAAGTTATATTAACTTTCTTGTTTTCTTTTGATAAGCTGCCACTGAATAGCTCTGGGAAGGCACAAATCAGGGGAAGAGTCTTACTGGACAGAGGTTACTGAAAGACAATGAGTTTCGTTAGACTTTGAAAAGCCCCATTCTATTTGCAGAACAGCTCTCAAAACTAGTTTATCTGTTGCTAATAGAGTCCCAGAGGTCTTAACTCTAGAGAAATATTTGGAAAAATAGTGTGCCTGAAGTATAGTGTGTGTCATGACATTTTATAGAGACTTCACCACTTTATACTGTGGAAATCAGAAGGTGACTTTCAGTCTGAGACATTGGCAAGAAATCATTATAAAAATTGCATCATTTAATGTCCTCTTCCTCAGCTCACACATCCAATCACTTAGGCTCTCTTCCACAGGTTTTTTTAGTTGGGATGGAAACTGTCATCTTCTGAAAAATCAGTTCAGATCCTAAGATGACCAGTGCAAACCAGCAGTTGTTTCTACAGTCAGCTACATTTCTGAAAGGAGCTATTGCTGCTCAGGATACGAGATCATTTAACTTTATGGCTTGACACAATATGGGTACTTAAATGTAATTGTCAAATTGTCATTTGTCATTTTAGATGTACTAGGGGTTTATGTACCTATGCCTCTAGCTGTACTTCAAAAAAGCATAGGTCTCTCCTAAGTGCTGTGTCATACCTCAGATTTCTAGGATGCCAAAAATGACATTTGTGTTGAAGCAAGCTGACTCATTGACACATCTTTATGTGCTGCTCGTAGAGTCCCACAGGGGTTGATGTTCATGAAGTACTTGGAAAACAAAGTGCCCAAAGTGTCATCACACAGTTAATAAATCTAGAAATCTTCAATTAGCTGTTGTTTGCTGTTAGCTTGAGTTTTTGTATTGCTTTGCAATAGCTCTACGATACAAAAAAACCAAACCAAAACAACAAAAAATCTGCCAGAAGAAATTTGCCAAAATAATTGCCATATTTTCTAATAAGCTGATATCATTATCCAGAACAGCTTAGCGACCTGCTAAAAAGTACAATTGACATTACTCATTTTAAGACCTTGTTTACAGCTGCTCATAACTTTACAAGTCCATAATTCTGTGGACTAAAAAACTTTATGTACGTATGGTGCTTTGTGCACGGACTGTACACATAGCTAGACCACGCAAAATATTGTTGGAATTTTTTAGCCAAAACAGCTCAAATAGCTCCTATTATAGGCAAGCTAGAGAAACAATATTCTGTTTTGTTCCCATAAAATTCACAGTTAATACCATAATAATGCAATCATTTTCTTTTCACAGCTGTGTGTTGTAATACAGGCTGTGCATTTGGCAGGGATGTGGCCTTAGCAAACCAACTGAGCCACTTTAATTCAGTCCCTCCCTGGGAATTACTTAATGATTGAATTATGTACATGGGTTCCCTATCTGCTCCAGAAAACTGATGTGTCCTAGGGATCAGGCTTATGGAATAATGCAGACTGCTGTTAGTTGGATTCGATCTCAAAAGCTGAAAGGTGAACAGTAAATGACATTGTAGGCTGGAACGGAAAAAATATAATCTGATAACTTAATGAAGTCTTGTTTGCAGTGGATTGAGGGACTGATGACTGGTGAGCTTGTAAACAGAATTCACTGAAGGTTGTAAAGTGAACTCACACGTTTGCAGACCTGCAGAAAAACAGGAGGAAGAGGTACCGTGAAAGCTTTGATTAACAGATTTCAAGCATATTGGACATACTCTTAGTGGTCAAAAATATACTTGGGGACAATGCTTTTTAAGGTGTAAATTTCCTAATGAACAATGAGGCACAAAATCTGTTCCCTTCTTGCTCCTTGTTTAGGACATCTCTAGGACAGCAGACAGGTGAACTCTGTGATTTCTGAAAATGGGTGAATTTACCACCCAGTGTTTTCCTCACTGATATCTTCCAGCTTTCCTATTACCTCTCTCTGGCCAACCATTCTAGAGCTCCATTCTAACGAGTTAAAAAATACAACAGGCTAATAAAGATTTCTCCTTCAGAATGCGAAGCAGAACTTTCATCTCTTTCTCCACAAAACCTTCCTTGTTTCTGCCCTACGCATCCTACTTGACAAAGACCATCTACTTCCTTCCCAAACCCTTCCCAAGAATTTTCCCTGTTCCTGTTTCTTTTTGGCCTGTCTGTTAGACAAGAAGCACTACAGGTAGTGCAGCAAGTGGGGTGACTGGTCATCTGCCTCTCAGCAGCTGAGTTGGTCAGGCAGAATGTGATATTTTTTAGCAGGCACATGTAATCCTTGGCCTGTATTTCTGTACATCTTAGTTGTGAGTACTTTAATATCTGTAAGACTTCTACTCGTCTGTCCAGTTTGGCTGATATTAGCCAGATGGATCCAAAGTTATTGTGAGAAAGAGGACCGACAGAAAGAATCAGTCACAGAGACAGAAGTGATGCCATCACATCAGGTTCGCCCCCTTAGGAAATCAGACTAAAATGCTGGACACTCTCAGTGTTAAGAAATTTGATTGCTGCCCCAGAGGTTTTCCTCACTGAATCTGCCACAGCTGTCTTATATGATGGTGGGCACAGCCCTTCAATCATCTAAGTATGATTTCAAACATGAAATGCAGTGGAGCTGAGCTATGGCAACCAGGCTGAAGTAACTAGGGTTTGTGCTTTAAAAACACATAAACTACAATATAGTACTAAGAACTCTGAAAACACTAGCCCTCTGGGACTAGTGTGGGACACTGAATTAGGGCAGACTCATGGCCTGAATTTTTCTTGCAGGCATTTAAGAAAACATTTGAGCTCTTGAAGTGACATTTGGGTGAAATTTAGAAGCAGAGGTTTAGGAAGACAACTCTGAAAAAACATGTTTACTTTTAACTACTTGCTACCTTGGTGAAATGGGGGTCCTTAATAAGATATTAAGAATTTGCAGATTTTGATCATGTGCTTTGCTTTTTAGTTTCCAGTGGTTTCTCAAAGCAAAATATGCAACTAGTCCTTGAAGAAAACCATCCCATAGTTTGGTGGTGGGACTGGAACTGGTCTCAGTAGTGTCAGTCAGCCACAATGGTACCAGCAGGAGGTTGTGGCTATCTGCTGGTCTAAAACTCACAACCATATCCTTTCCGTTCTTACCACATCTTACAGCCAAACAAATTCCAAGCACAGCCCCACTCCTCTGTCTTCCTCATGCTCCTTGTCGTGATTTTCATTCCCATGACCTCCATAAAGTTAATTCTGTCCTGTTAGTATTTATATCATCTAGGAGTAACAATCCATGGTCACATACTTGCATTTAAATTATTCTAATACTTTTTTTTCTTCAAATTTCCTATGGGTGCTGGAACACTACATGCTGCTGTCACATCCATCTCTGTAAACAGATTTTACATTAGACAATTGTGTTGTCATTTTTCATTTATTTAACTTGATAGCCATTGGAAAGAGGAGATCGCTGAGGGAAAGACTTCCATTACGAGCAACAGGAAGTACATATTTTGTGTCACATTGTTTTCCAGAAAGATAAAGACAATCCAGTTTCTATTGAATTTCCTTAGGGAAATCATGCCAAGATGAATTCATGTACATATAGCCAATTAGACAGGGAACATGCTTCCATTACTTTAATTGGAAAGTAAAGTTTTCCATGAAAGAGCCAAGCAAATGAGATGAGGCTGGAGGGCCAAGGTTGATCTGTACTGATGTGTAATCCTCAATATGTGTCATATACTTAATTACAGCTTTCAATGGTTGTGCTGTATATCATCATATTTTGTGCCTGTAATCAAAATGTCTGTTGTGTTTTCTCAGCTATGTCATTCCACTGAAATATTGCTCTTTTCTTAAGGTGTCAGTTTGTGGGACACCTTGCAACACCCACCAGAATGAGCTGAAGCTCCTGTGGGTGGGTGTAATTTTATAAAGTATTTTGAAGTGCATAAACATGCACAAGACAAGCAAATCCACTACATGGATAACCTGGACTCCAACATGTCTGAATATTGAGTACAGTAGTGTACAAGATTTGCTAAGAGGCTTTTGTGTACCTACTAGTTAAATTCCAAGATGAATATTAAGAATTTACCTCACTAAGTTCCATTAATATAGGGTCTTCTTGTGAGAATCCCATTGAAAAGAATTCAGGGAACCTGGGTTAGCCTATGAACATTTCCAATTCTTACAATCTAATGAGAAAATTCAAAAACATTATTTGAACTGTTATCTTTAATACTGAAAAATTTAGAAGAATTTAAATCTCTCTATTCAGGATGTTAATAAATGTCAAAAAAATAAAGTAGATGGCCCACTGAAACACTAGGAATCATTTGAAAGCATAATAATAGAGGTTATTTTCTATCTGCTGCTTATGAAAATTAAAAACAACAAAAAATGCATAAAGTTATTTTCTGCTTCTTCTTATTGAATTAAATAAAACATATTGTTCTCTTTTTTCTAACAGTATGTATTTTCATCTGAGATAATTACTTTCTTAACCTGAAATCTTGTGCAAAAATACAGACAAAAACCTTTACTTATCCTTCTCAGCTATTCAAACACTGTCTAGATTTCAATACAAAAGGTCTGAACTGTTGCTCTCCTATTTTTTCTGTCTTCCTTTTTTTTTTTTAATATTACAGCAGTTGGTTCCTTTAAACTTATCTGCATGAAGTGAAAGCTGTATCGAGCACTCTTCATGTCCTCAAGAATCTCTAACAAAAGCAGCTCTTGAGATGTGATGCATACCATATCAAGCAGAAATTCAGTAGAGCAGAGTTGTAGTCGTAGATTCCTCTCTTGGCTTGTCAGCCGCTTGCATCACTACATTATTAATTTTTTCATCCTTGCTGTCCTACAGAGCTGAACAACCTCTTTTCCTCCCTTCTTTCCTTCTCCCTCCCTCCTTGTGTTCTGCTTTTGAATTAGTTTGCAATAAAATTTGTCCAAATTCGGGCTTCAGATTTTATCCTAATCACATTTGAGAGAATTCTACAGACGTATTGAAGAGTAAATCTTCATTTCTATCTGTTAGTGCTTAGAACGTGAATGATTTGGATCCAACAATGTACAGGATGTATAGTGGGGAGAAACAGAGGGAGAGGAAGGTACCAACTTTCTTCCAGCACTGAAGAATTGAACCCTTCACCATTTGGCAGATTCATATGTATTAAAAACAAAGAGCTCCAGGATGATCACTTATACTCATATACTTCAATCTTCATAGCACTGATGTAGAAATAATTTGGCTCAGAAATCCTAATGCTATATTTAGTTAAATGAAAGTACTTCTCATAAATGCTTTTATCTACATGGCACACTTGGTTTTCATCTACAATTTCCATTTATTTCTGTAGTGGCTCCAGAAGCCCCACCCCACCTTAAAAAATTTAGATTTTACTGAAACTGTTTTTCAATTTTTTACTTGATGTGTTTCTCTTCCCCAAAGAGCATATGCTGTGTCTGGGAAACATCACTTGGAATAGAGAGCAATATATAACATCACGGTATCAGATTTTCAATGAATTTTGGGAGCACTTGGTCTTTAAAAACTAAGCTCCACACATTGCAATGTTAATTTGAATGCTTAAATTGAGGTATGTAAGCCTTAAGAACTTCAGTCAGAGCTTTCACATGTGATGAAGACACACACTAAGTGCGGAATATTTGGGATCAAATATTTACTTGTAGATATGGAATTTTACAGAGTTTTTATCTTTAAAAACCCTCTTTTTCCTTCCCCTCCTCTCTTTTTTACTGTGACTCCAGTTTCCTCTGTCTTATGTATGTTTCATCTGTGTAGAACAGTAAATGTTGCAGCATTTCCTCAATTAAACTCTGTAAATGTTAACAGTAATACCTTTGCTGAGTTGTACCATGTCATCCTTGAAGTCCAGACAAAGAGCAATCTTAAGAAAGTGGTATATATTGCATTAGTTGCCCTTGCTAAATCCCCTCTGTAGTGCAGAGCCTTTAGTTTGATTTTCAGAGAATTTCTCCAACGCTTGAGCTTCTAAACGTTGAACCTCCTGCCAGAGTGAAGCATTTGCATATGTAATGTTCAGCTGCCATTGGTACTGTGATAAGGAACTGCTTGGAAGGAAGATGAGAAAATACATGTCCACCCTCTGAGGATTGATCTAAGCCCTGTCTTCATGTTTCATATTTATTTTCTGACCCAGTAAATTATTACATTGGAAAATTATTGTTAGGTCCATTTCTAATTTTATAGAATGTTGTTCAGGATATTTCCACAAGAAATAGGAACACAGGAAAGATTTGAACCTGGTTTTGAACTTCCTGGTGTAACTCTGTAATTTCTGATGTCCTAGAAGGAAATAAGGCTCTCTAGATGCTTGTCTGGTGCCTGCTCCATCAGTCATGTCTGAGAAATGGATACAAAACAGGTAAACAGGGGTTAAAAATTAACTACTTACCTCACTTCTTCACATACCAGAGGAAGCATTCTTGAGTATGGCCAGAAATGAAAACATTTTACAGGAAGTCCTTATTGTTCTAAAGTTTCTCAAGAGGTTCACAGTCTTAAACATAAGCCCATCAGGGACTTGAAGGTTTGAATTTTATATTAAAGTTCATAAAACTGGATTTAGGTGAGATTTAAGCCTTAAACCCCTGGGTTTGCATAGTTTTCAGTTCTTGTATTTGTTAATTAAATAAAAACATAAAAGGCCTGTCTGTTAATTAAGGCTGAAATTTTTAAAGAAATCTGAATTAATCAGGTAAGAATTTAAAATTAATTTGAGCCTTCTAATACCATGATACTTCTCCAAAATCTCAACCTGTCCTTCTCTAGTGAAACATTTTTTTCTTTATTTGAGTTATAGTTCAACTGCTAGTGCTAAGTAACAGGCAAAAGAGATCCATGACAAAAATAAGATTCTGATTTGGCCTCCTATATTCAGCATTGTTGTTATCAAAACCTTTACTTGGAGAGGAAATGAAATTTTCTTTTTCTCTACAGGCAGAGGTTACTAATATGAAAGAGTATTCTAACTCCTGAAGTATTTATAGATCTGGCTGAAAGTGTGAGAGCTGTTCTGACTCACCTAGACTGCAGAGCCTATAAAACAGATACAGGCACAGTAATATTACCAGCTCACACATGAACCTTTACGCATTAAAACCAGCAGAATCTAGCTGTTAAGAAAGTAAAACTGTCAATTGACATGAGATATTGCCTGGAAAATTTATCTTAAAAATAAAAAAAATAAAGTAAGAAATGTTGTAGGAATTATTAGTAGCTGCTTCTTCCAAAACCAAGGTCTGCTTCTTGACACCTTGTTGCACAAATGTGCCAGTAACCCCCAGAGACCTGATTTGCAGGCACTTTGGAAGGACTTTGAATTCCGGTACATGTGGATTGAAATCAATCTGAAAAAAACTTAATGGCAACAGTGAGGGCTTTTATTTTTCCCTCTCTTTGTCTGCAATATAGAACTGCAGAGATGCATTAAAATGCAAAAAAAAGGAAAACAAAATAAATTTCTTTGTTTGCTCAGCAAAACATTGTGCAGGCTGGCTGAATTCTGAAGGCATGGCAATGCTGCTCATCCTTGGAAGATCCTTGTGACCAATCAACCAACCAATGTCGCTTCTTCAATATAAAAACCGCTGCTAATTGATTGAAATTATATCTTTCACTCAGTCTTACAATTCTATCAAGTCTGGTCTACACCGTGCCCTTACGGAGAAGAAAAGTACTTGTTTGGCTTTTTTTCCCTAATGAGAAAAGGCAACAGCAACTGTAGACTCCTCATACAGCCTTAGGAATGGAGGTCAGCCCTAAAACTACCATATCAAACTTCATCCAGCCTGACCTTGAAGACCTCTGTGGATGGGACATCCACAACTTCTCTGGGCAAACTGCTCCAGTGATCCCTGGGGCATGGCCTAATTTCATGTTGAAAGCATTAATTTACACTTCTACACATCATGTAGATGAGCTAGGGGATTTCCTCAGCTGCTTAAACAACATAGTATAATGAAATTTGAGGCAGGTTGCCTAGACCAACCATTGTAGCAGCCACCTCTACCCCACCCTCTGCTGCTGCTCCAGGTCTGTACAGGTGTCCTGTTCATCCTGTCTTCTAGTCACTAGCTCTGTGTGAAAGTTTAGGGTTTTTCAGTGACTCTAGACACATATTCATAAACAGTTCAACCAAGTCCCAGAGAAGGAAAAGTTCATCTCTAGATTTGTAGGCCTGAGATTAGATGTCTGGATGCAGTGCATGTGCTAGAGGATGATTCAGTTGCCAAAATCCGTACCTCTTGTTCCATTTCAGAAGCTCTGTGATATCTGGTGTGGCCATATGGGACTGGTAAATACAGCCCAGAAAGTGTACCCCATTCTGCAGCAGAAACTGGAAGCCATGCTGAAGTATTTCACTGAAGCACTGAACATTAAATTCATGAAGATGTATTCAATGACTACCTAGGGAAATGAAGTCATATGGACAGCAAGGTGAGTCTTCAGGTGACAAGTCCAGGGTTGTGTGTATGTGTGTGGCACTCAAAAACTTGCCTTTAGGCATTTAAGAAATGGCAAAAGCTGAGAGATGAGACAGGGAGGGATGCTGGCCCTTTTCAACTGTCTAATTGTGGAGCTAACTGAAGTTGAAATTAAGCAGAGTATGACTACCTAAATCCTTTTTAGATCCCTTTGAAGTTGTGTGCCTTTCAGAAGTGTTGAATGCTCTTCCCTTCCCAAAACCAGGGACTGATATCAGTGTTCTTGCTGAGGTTTTATTTTGTAAGCATGGCTGGAGGGCTTGATTTTCGTAGGTGCTGAATAGTATTAATTAATGTCTGTAGTTTGGCACCTGGCAACTGCAGAACTCAAAATTATATGCTATTTTTGAAAATGCAAAACTGTCTTTAAGCTCCAGGGAAACATTCTACAGAGATGGAAAGAGGCTATTTTCCCAGCTTCACCTCATACATATAAATCTCTGAGTTTTATTTTTAAATGTTGGCTGAATTTTGGGTGTCTGGGGGCGAGGGGGGGGGACTTGTTTAAAAAAAATTGTGTTTTTTTTTCTTTCTCAAAGGGAAAGGATTACGGTTTTTCTCTCACACAGTCTTTGGGATCTGAAAAACAGCAACAGTTCACTTGCAGGTGCGGGGGGGCACCTTTTGCAGCCCCATATGTGTATTTGGAGACTTGGGGACTATCTTCTTTGGGAAGTGTACAGTCTCTGTCACTTAGCAACCACACTCCCTCTTCTTGGAGTAGCAGGAGGATGCTCTGCACATGCATGTGCACCAGTAATCTGGTTTTCAGACCACAGAATGTCTTGTAATACTGTCAGCCAGATCACATACTGTGATATTTTCCAGATGATCAATCAATTTTGATTCAGTGCAGGCAAAATCTCAATGAGCTCCTTTTAAGGTTCTCTCTCTGAGCTGAAAGTGTTTGAGATCATTGCTTGCTGGGAAAAGGAAGGGAATATTACCCGGGCAGTTCCCAGCTTGAGTTTATACTGAGGAGCCTGTTGCAAACTGTGTGAAGGGAAGTATACACAATGCTTCCTTAGAGCAGAGGGAAATGTGAAGAACTTACAGGTGCAGAAATGAAGAGTCATTACTGTTTTGCAGGACTGAAAGGCTATCACTTAATTGGTCAAGAAACACACAGCATTCACACTATTTTCTATCTGGACACTTGTCAGAAGTGCAATGAATCAGCAGTGAGCTGGTTATGCATCCTTGTGCTTGCAGTACCTACAGGAGTGCACGCTCGTCATCCAGCGCTAATGGGTCTGAGACGTACACTAGATGGTGCTTGCACAACGCAGGCAGCAAACGTGTGTCTGTCTCAAGATGTGTCAGCAGCTCAGTGCTCCACCTCCTCCTCAAGTATTTTCTGTGATGAGCCCTCTGTTCCATTAAGTGGAGTCCTGTATTCAAAAAAAAGGATAATATGTGATGTAAAAAAAAATTGGTTTTTTTTCTATTTCACTGACCAGTACAATAAAGAGATAAAATTACTTATTTTCATATCTATAGATATGTTTGCATATGCTTCTGTATACACACAGCCTTGGCAGCTCCAAGTTTCTAAAGACAGAGATGTGCTATAGTAAAACCTTTTTTATGTTACCTTTAATAAAGTGATGCACATGCACAGAGCTGAGATTAAAGGAAGGGCTCTCTACTCTATGTTTGTACAGCACACAATACCATTCAGTTTTTAACTGGTGTCTAAAACCTAGCATGAGCTATCATGAGTTTCTGAAAATGAGAAAAAAAAGGAAATAGAAGGATTTGTATCTTCCCCATTTCATCAGCATTGTCCCATAAAAAAAAAAAAGAAAAGAAAAAAGAAAACAATGAATGCTGAAGGAAATAATCCATATGAATTATAAAAATAGAGTACATATTGTGAAAAAGCTTTTTCTATATCTCTGGGACCTATGAGAAACTAAACAGAAGAAAACCTCAATCAATCATTTTTTATAATTCCATGTGGTCTCTAAATGATGTATATTTCAACAAAGGAAGTCTTGGGGTTTATTCAAAAATAAAAATAAAAAGCTTCAAAAATCATTGACAACAATTCAAGTGTCAACATAATATATATGCTCACCCTATCCCAGCTCAAAAAGGATAAATGCACTATCAGGATATAACATATATTGATTCTCAGTCCTTTGTTTTTAAAGTCCAGACATAGTAATTTGCAATAATCCAATAATCTAGTTATACATATTTAACTACAGGTTTGTTTCAGGATTTTGTTCATTTCAGTCATGTCTGGAGGCTCGTATACCTGGAATGTAGTCTAAAATCAAATTTGATTACTTTCAATGTCTGCACATTTTGAACAAGGCTGGATTTTGGACAGAGAAAGGGAAATGGATAGCAGGGCTAGAGAAATGAGGATTGCCAGAGAGAAGAAAAAGCTGAGCCAGGTTTGCTTGGCTTGGATTGGTTGCCAACATGTGAATCAAAAGATTCCAAATCAAATTGCGCTGCCAAAACATACCAAAAAAAGAGCTCTACAACAGTTTCTTCAATCTTCTTACACCTGAATTCATCGTACTCCAGGTGTTTGTAAGACGAACAGTGGTGGCAAGCTATACTCTGCACTTTACTGAAAGGAATGGGATGTGATGGTGATTAGGGTAGTGTGTATGGCTGTTCCTGCAAGAGTTTTGGAGGTGTATACTGAGGCCAAGTAGCTGAAGGTATAACAGAAGTAGATAAGCATAGACATTATCAATCAATGGATTCTCAAGTCCCAGGATACACCAGGCACTTCATTCAGATGTGTTTTCACACCAGCATGTTGACTTGAAGGCAGGCTAACTAAGTTTGCCAATGATACTAAGCTGGGAGGAGCTGTCGACTCCCTCAAGGGCAGGAAGACCCTGAAGAGAGACCTCAACAAATGAGAGAGATGGGAAATCACCAACCATGTGAAGTTCAACAAAATAAAATTGATTCTGCAAGGAAGTTCAACAAAGCAAAGTCATATTCTGCACCTGGGATGGGAAAACCCTGGATGTACAGACAGACTGGGGAATGAGAGGCTGGAAAGCAGTGCCATGGAAAGGAACCTGGGGGTCCTGGTCAGTGGCAAGTTGAACATGAGTCAGCAGTGCCCTGGCAGCTGGGATGAACATCCCTGTCCTGGGGGACATCAGGCACAGCATCACCAGCCAGGCAAGGGAGGGGATTGTCCTACTTGGCTCTGGGCTGGGGAGGCCTCACCTTCAATATTGTGTGCAGTTTTGGGTGCCACAATAAAGGAAAAATATGAAGGTCTTAGAGGGTGTCCAAAGGAGTGCTATAAGGAGGGTAAAGGATTCAGAGGGGAAGTCATGTGAGGAGTGGCTGAGGGAACTTGGCCTGTTCAGCTGGAGGAGACTGAGGGGGGATATCATCACTGTATACATCTTTATATGTATTCTGTATATTTCTCATGAGAGGCAGCATAGAGGCAGGCACTCATCTCTTCTCTATGGTGACCAGTGACAGGACATGAGGGAATGGCCTGAAGCTCAGTCACGGAGGTTTAGGCAGGGTATTAAGAAAAGGTTCTTCCCCCAAACAGTGGTTGGGCACTGGAGCAGGCTTCCAGGGAATGATCACAGCACCAAACCTGGCAGAGTTCAAGGAGTGTTTAGACAACACTCTCAGGCACATGGTGGGATTCTTGGTGTGTTCTGCTGAGGGCCAGGTACTGGACTTTGATAATCATTGTGGGTTGCTTCCAACTCAAGATATTCTATGATTCCATGGCATTCCTGCTTTAATTTTTCTGAAATCACAGGAACTTCATTGACTTCACTGAGAAGGAAGAACATGCTTCCAAATGGGGCAAGTCATATTAGCTTCCAAGTGGCTGACCCTGGAGTAAGGTCATGCCAGACTATGTCTGCGTCTGGATATCATTATTTGGAGAAGCAACAACACCTGTTTCCCATTTACGCAGAAGAATTAGCTCCAAACCTGGCTGCTATACTTCGTTTTGAATCCAGGAGGAGTCAGATGCCAGGTGCTGGCTTTTGCAGCTCTGTTTCACAAGAAGTTAGCTTGGTTTATTACACACTTTAGACGTTCTAGTTACAGGCAGCCCTGCTTTCTTGTCCTGTTCCCCCCTCCGCCCCTCACTTCTCTTGTCTGCCAGACTCTCCCTGTCTCCCTACCACACTCTTAGTTCACACTGGGAGGCAGACATATAAACCAGTAAAATCTGGAAGTATCTAGGTAAAGTCATCTCTTTCCCAGACCTGCAGGAAGATCAAGAGGATTTCCAGACTGGGGGCTGAATGTTTATGTGGGGGTGGATGTTGGGAGGAAGCAGAGAGGAGGCACAGGGACAAGTCACATCCGGAGTTTTCGTGACTCAAATTCAGTAAATGTATCACGTCAGTCATAGGAAAAACGTGTGCCCTGCAGCTGGAGCCAAGGTGTCTGGACTGTCTCAGGCTGGCAACTCTTTCATGTTGTTGTAACCTGTACAGCTGATAGTCAATTAAGCAAATAAATAGGTATTACCCTGGCAAAAGAGGCACACCCATGTCTTTCAGAGGGTGCACTGAATCACAGACATTGCCATTTCACTCTCTGTGTCCGTCTGAAGGGTGTGTGGGGGAGCACATAACCTGCAGCAAGGCAGTTAAAATAATCGATGAGTGCGTGTTCAATCCCAAGACAGGGACGGCGGGGGAGGAGGAGGGTGTAGGGAGGGAGAGAGAGAGACAGAGAGGAAGGGAGNACGGTTACTCGGGCGCAGTGAGAGCGGAGAGCCGGGGGACAGCAGGGCAGCGCGCTTGGTGCTCCGGGCGCGTCGCTCGGCATCCGGGGAGGCGGCTCCCGCATCCCGGACCGCGGCTCCAGCACCGCGGACAGCGGCTCCAGCACCGCGGACAGAGGCTCCAGCACCGGACAGCGGCTCCAGCCCCGCGGACATCGCTCGCCACCAACATGGCTCCGATAGCGGACGGCCGCCAGCAGTTCGGTAAGCGGGTCCCGGCTCCCCGCACTCGCGGCTGGGCGATGCTCCCCTCCCCTTCCCAGGAGCAGAGCAGCCTCTGCTGAGCCTCCCGGTGCCTCCCAGCACGCAGCTTGTTGGGAGGGACCTGGTTTCCCCGCAGTTCTCTTCAGGACTCACAAGTTGTGTGAATTTGCTTTCTTTCCCTAATCTCCCTTCCTTCCTCCCTCCCCGTTCCTCCTCCCTGGTAAAGTACCGGAAGAGATAAAAGAGAATTTCGTAGGTGCGGTTTTGGATGAGAGATATTTGGGGTTGTTTTCTGTGTCTCTGTTAAAGTAATGTGCATCAAGAGTTAGATGATGTAAATGCATCTTGTACCAGAGAGAAAATATTTGTTCAAGTCATTCTTGGAACAATTGTCATTCCTTTTATTCTTGTTGTAGGTCAATTTTTAGTTAAAGTGAAAGGACATTGCTAGGAAGATGAAAGAAAATACAGGATTTCAGTGTTCTTAGCTGAACAGCTGAATCTTAACTAACACGGTTTCACTGAGAATAACAAAGATGACAATGAACTTTTCAGTTTTGTCATTTCTGTGCACTGGATGTAGCGTGGTACCAGAAGTTTCAGAAACAGCCATATATGTGCACTTATAAAATGCATACATGTGTTGCTTTAGTCAGAAAAGCAGTAAGTGGGAATGTTTCTGAACTCTGCTCCACAAATATTGACTCTAGTCTACATTACGCTTGCTTTAGCAGTGGTTTGATTCAAGGATCATTCCACTGACTTAGGTGAAGAGACTCCAGATTTATATCACGTAAGTGGGATAATAACTTCTCCCAGAATCAGTAGGTGAGGTTTTCTTTTAGTGCACTGCCTTGAATGTTAACCAATTGATTTACATTATGACCAAAGCAAGAAATTCATGTTGTGACACAATTAGTTGCAAATATAAAACCCTTTTAGTTACCATGTCATCTTCTTTCCTATTCCACCCACTTGAGGTTTCTAATCACACTTGTGACATCATGCTTGTCTAATTACTTATTTAAGAAAGATAATTAATATTTTAAACATCAAATTGATTCTACCACTACTTTCAAGAGCTGTAGAATTAAGTAGAACATAACATCCATTACTATAGAAAGTCTATTGTCTCATGAGAAAGTATTGTAAATGTACATTCTTAAAAATTGTAAAATGTAATTCTTAAAAAAAATATTGAAGTATTCTGATTAGTTTTCAATTACTTTTAGCTTTCTATTTTTCTATCATGTATATTTCAATTTCTACAACCCAGGGAATTCTTAAAACTCAGAGCCACGTGCTTAAGTCAGGAAAAATACTTTTTCATTATGTATATGGTTTTCAGTCACTTCATTAAGCCCTTGCAATTAAGTATGTAGACTAGTACAGCTTGTAGGCATCAGGAAAGTGACATGAATGTTGTAATAAAAAATTAATAGCCAGGCCTGATCCTTTCTGTGCTGGAACATTATGTCCTACTTTGCTCTGATAGTATTGTTGTGGATTTTTTGTCCTGAATCATCCCACTAAAAAGCAAAGGTGTATTGGCAGCACATTTAGCTGCTTAGCTTTTGCCAGGATGAAGCTGATTCAGTAATATAGGGGAATAGTTTTTCTTTACTCACCCAGAACGACCAGAGAGAAAAAGAACTGTTACATAATTGCTCTTATGCATAAACAATGTCATGACATTAATATTCTATTGGACATCCATGGTTGCAGGGAATAAAGATTAAGCTCTGATTGTTACATTGTGGGAGGTTTAAACTCACTTAGTAATGTTACTTATGGGCAAAATTGGATTTCCAATTAGTTGTGCTCATTTACCCTTCGATGCATGCTTTGAAGGGCTAATGATACTCCATATGTAAATAATATATCCACATGGCAAGGGAGGTTGTAACGCCCAGGTTTCTCTTTATTCAATCTAAGTACAGGATTCATATTAAAACTGTAGAGAATAATGTTTTAATGTTTTTTTCTTTTATACTCCCATGAAGTACTGACCTTTTCTGTAAACTACCTATAAGCTTTGGTTCAGTCTCTTAAATGTAAAGCTTAGTGGTTATGAACGATAAAATTAACATGATTTTTTCAGCTTTGAACCCACATGTGACTACCTAATGTCACATCCATCTGGAAAAGACACTTGGTATATAATTATTCTAAATTTTCTTGATAGACTTCCTCCTGCAAAGTATCGAAAATCCCAGTGAAACTGTTGAGTGCTGTAACCTCCAATTAAACTCACTTCTTTCAAGAGATACCTCCAGGCAATTATGGGATTAGACCATAAAAAATTAGTTAATTGAGTGTACAAAGTATTCTAGGAAGCACTATGAAAAGCAGATGATGTATCTATAAGTAGTGCATATTTCAGAATATGTTTTGCCTAACCAACAAACCTCCATAAACCCAAAGCTGAAACCAGCTGAGAGCTGGTATTGTTCATAGACATATAAGCTCAGAAACTACACACAGAGGGTTGAGACAGTCAAGAAATTATGAGTAGTGATTATTATTAGGATGGGAATAATATTTTCCTCCCTAACTCCCCGTGTATGGAAAAATACTAGCATAACAAGCATGCCTTAGTGTGGCACTGCACACTGGTGCCTGCAGGTGGCGAGCAATATGTATAATGCAGAGCACTTCCAGTCAGTCAGCCCTGCTGATATCACCATCTTGTATCAGTTTGTTTTACTAAATTATTGCTTTATTAAATATCACACAGAATTTGAGGTACTGCTGCTTATGTGCTTGTTGCTATTTATTTGATTTGCAGACGAAATTCCTACAGTGGTTGGGATCTTTAGTGCATTTGGCCTTGTCTTCTCTGTCTCCCTCTTTGCTTGGATCTGCTGCCAACGCAAATCTTCCAAGTCCAATAAGACCCCTCCATACAAGTTTGTCCACGTTCTGAAGGGGGTTGATATTTACCCTGAGAATCTCAACAGCAAGAAAAAGTTTGGAGCAGATGATAAAAATGAAGCAAAGAACAAATCAGCAATGCCAAAGAATTCTCTCCATCTTGACCTGGAGAAGAGAGATCTAAATGGCAATTTTCCCAAAACAACCACAAAAATGCAGAGCTCTCCAGATCTTGAAAATTCATCTCCTAAACACTTTGCAGAAAGAAAGAAAGATTCAGTATCCCCTGATAGCTTAAAATCCATTGCTTCCCTGTCATCTGAAGATAAACAAGACAAGCTAGGAACTCTCTTTTTCTCCTTAGAGTACAACTTTGAGAAAAAAGCATTTGTAGTGAACATCAAAGAAGCTCGTGGACTGCCAGCAATGGATGAACAGTCAATGACTTCTGATCCCTACATCAAAATGACAATCCTGCCTGAGAAAAAGCACAAGGTGAAAACCAGAGTGCTAAGAAAAACCTTAGATCCAGCTTTCGATGAGACTTTCACATTTTATGGGATCCCCTACAGCCAAATTCAAGACTTAACACTTCACTTCATGGTCCTGAGCTTCGACAGATTTTCCAGAGATGATGTCATTGGAGAAGTCCTCATCCCCCTCACTGGAATTGAACTCTCAGAAGGAAGGCTGCTAATGGACAGAGAGATCATCAAAAGAAATGTTAGGGTAACATATTTTTTATTCAAAGTTTGAAAATGTTGTGCTAGGGTCAGCTTTGATTCCTGTGTAATGTTGCTGCCATCTTGGAAAGAAAAGCAGAAAAGCTCACCATGCAATTCCTGAGATACTTTCCTTATGGCAGTGTGAGGAAGCCATTACACAAATGCAATAAAAAAAACATTACAACAAGCATGTTGAAAGAAATTGCTAACGCCATAAGCTCTAATTTCTTATTCATCTGGTACAACAGGTTTGAGTGGATCCATTCCAGTTAGGTTAAGCAGATTAGGTCCACACTGATTTGCTTTTAATTGCTTTTAAGTGAAAGAATATAAATATTTATATATTATTCCCTTTCTCCTCCCTCCCCTTTCCTATTTGACATCATTCTTTCTTAAATCTTACTGAAGTCAATGGAAATGCCAACTATAGGGGTTGTGTAGCACATTCTTAAGGAAGTTTTTAGTTACCGAAGTGGAACCTGCTAGAGACCATATTGTTGATGTTGTAGCACCACGTTGGTGCTGTCACCACCTTGCCTCTCATGAATTGTGATACAGGCTGCAACTTTACTAAAGGTAGTAAGAGAGAAGCCATAGGCTTGCTGGAGTCACCAGCAAAATACCCTGACTTCACTGGGACAAAAATATTTCATACCCTGTTGTCTCAGTTCAGAATGTAAGGGTCATTTACAACCACCCCAGCTGAACCACAGAAATGCACAGGCATCACACACATGTCTCTTTAATCTCTGCTAAGGAAGTGCAATGTGCATTGACGTTCAACATGATTGTTTTCAATTGACAAGCATACTGCCAAATAAAATAAATGTCTACTAGACAACATATCTATAGCTAATACCGTTATTTTGCAATTCTATCATTATAAGGCAACAAATATAACTATGCCACTGATCTTTTGTTGATAACTTATTGAATTTTCTGGTATATAAGGTATAATCTTCTCTTGTTTCCCTTGCCTTCCTTCTCCCTTTGAAATAAACTACTCCTGCAAATTCAAATCAAATAACCATAGAGAAAATCTTTGATCTCACCTTTATTTCATGTATATTATACTGCTTTAGAAAGTGTCAGGGGATAAGATTTCACTGACCATTTGAATACTAGATTTTTTTCCTCCCCAATATATCCTTATGGAATTTTGCTTTGCTTAAGATCATTTTCAACCGACATTTTTTCCTCAGGACTTCATTTCTACTCTCTGAAGATAGTGATGTCAACACTATCAATATATGTCAACATATATTTTCCACTTATTTATTATTTATTTTTGTTCAGTCTAACAACCAATCATAAGAAAAGTTATATAACTACTATAGAGGGAAGTGATATTCACTGTGTAAATCAGAATAGCTCCATATGTTATATCCTTTTACACAGTTTCAGAGCATACACTTGTGTGACATCTCATAAATCTTATTAATTCTGGTTTAAAGCTTGGCCAACATAATCACTTATAAATAGTTTTATTTCTTTTTTTCTTTCCCTTAAATTTCCTCAGAAATCATCTGGTCGTGGAGAATTACTGGTCTCTCTCTGTTATCAGTCTACAACAAACACACTTACTGTCGTTGTTCTAAAAGCCAGGCATCTACCTAAATCTGATGTGTCAGGATTATCAGGTAATGGTTTTAATAATGAATATGCCCTAAGAATATAAAGCAGAATGACAAAAGACAGCTGAAATGCAGTATTTCAAGGACTAAAAATATTCCATAAATGCAGAAATGGTGTTTCTATTATTTACAGACTATTCATTTTATCCATATCTAGGTCAATGCTTCATTTCCAGGGTATGTATTTTACAAATTTGTTCTTCAATCACATCAGAAAAAGGTGACATCTGTTAGCAGTGGAAACCAATGAGTTTTATGATTGTCTTGAACTGAACCCATCTGTCGTAAGCATGGGATGTTGTTTGCGGGTACCAAAAGCTTTTATTTATGACTAAAAATAAGTTTATTTGTAGATCAATATTGAGTGAGATCATCATATGATTTATCTCAGATGAAAAGCAGCCAGTTACCTCTGTGTTGAATTTGGCCCACTGAGCACTAGCATTTATTTGGCAAGGTGAAAAGGTACACTGTGCCAGTGCTGGGAGGATGCTGCACCATGACACCCATGCTTTATCGTGAGTCAAACTTGGGGTGCACTAAGAGGGATTAGGTTTTCTCTTCTCCTTGTCTGCTGCCATTTCTCATTCAGTGGAACCTCCTCTGAAGCCAATTATAAAATTGCACATAGAAGACATATTAGAAGGCTATATAATATAATAACAGTATAAAAATTTAATGTCTTGTAAATAAGACTGCCATACAAAACCAACAGTACACAGCAAAGGGCTGTAGTACCACATCTGCTGCTGCTTTTTAATAGAACTGATAGTCTTTTATTTCACTGGATATTTTGAAAAAAGCAGAAGATGAGGTAGTTTTGGGAAACACTGAATAACTATCACTGCAGACAATAATATAGTTTTTCTATTTCTCATACTGCAATTTAGCTAGAAAACTAACCCATCCTGAACCCAATGCAACAAAGCTATAACTCCCATCAAGTTCCATTTAAATCTTCCTTTGGATCTAAATTTTATTCACATATCAGGAGGAGAAAAGATATATATGGAGCCCAACAACTTACTTGATTAAAAGAGAGAATATGTACTTTTAAAAATCAAACCCAAAGTCATAGGAGATATAGAGTGGTTTCATGAAGACAGCCTGACAGCAAGCTGATCTCAACAGACCTGCCTGATGTTTACCCAGGTGGGAAAACAACTTCGTAAAAAAAGCCCTCCGGGTCACAGCATCCACCTGGACCCTACAGAACATCCAAAATACACACTTGTTTACTGCACCTCTTACAAGTAAAGCTATAAAATTTGTTTGCTTTTCCTGCTCCCCCCAGGACAGCCTTGCTAACTAGAATGGGAATGCAGTATTTCTACAGGCAGCCATGTTGCACCTGGACACCTAATTAATTTAAACAGTTTTTCATTGTCGTCTGTTCATCAACAAGGCTAGGTTCAATAGATATTTGGGTGTCAGTAGCACACTGCACTCAAGACAGTCGTAATTTCCTCGGTGACTTTCTCCTCATGCCAACATTAATCTTGGAAAAAGAAGAGGGTAAAATGGTGTTTCTATGGGATAAAATAAACATTTGCGCAATTCAACCTCCTCGAGAAGAGGGGAATATTTTTACACTCAGAAAATGTTCCATTTTCACAATCTCCTTGATTTCCTTGGTCACTGATGATGAGGTCTCCTACTAGACCTAAAAAATCAAGTGCAACTCTCTAGCCTTATCTAGTAGCTGGTCAAAGGCAACAGTCAGGAAACTTCCTCTTAAAAGAAATGGAAACCAGTATGAATCCACTGATTGATAAAGATTTTGATATTTCTAACACTTGTATGACATACAATAATTTCAAAGCCATTGAGCATTTTCATTGAGCCCTGTTTTTGAAATGTTCAGTATGCTAATAGAACAAGAAAATGAAGAGGTACTCCAATGTACCCCACTTCCAGTAGACTACTGTCAGTTCAAGGAAAAATATAACTCATCCAAGCATTTCATTCTGAGAACAGTGACATAACATTTATAAATACTGTTCAGTTTTATTATTATATCTTTTAAAAAAGTATTCAGGCATTCTTGATGATTAACTTGGCTGATTGCTTACATAAACTATTGTGTTTGACTGGGTTCAGTAGAAAAGATTTTGTACTACACCACTGCACCATGAGAACCTGGAAGCAGGCCCATGGTTTCACTGAATAAATGCCAAGGTAATTGAAAGGGTTGAGTTTTAAAATGTTCCCTCTGAAAGAATAAATATGCCCATTATTGAAGACAATAGAAAGGGAATCTCACAACAATTAAATAATTATGAGGAATGCAAACATTCAAAGTTGGTAGACAGCTAAAAATATGGACATTTTCCCTTTCCATATTCAACAGTTTTACAGCACAGGTGTAAAGTCAGATACACATTCCAACAGCAAATATACCCTTACATTTAAAGTTTAGTGTCAAATTTATTCAATAACAATTGGTGGCCTTAATTTAATCAGGTTAATTGACTTCAATAGAACCCCAGCAGAAATATCACATCCATTCTCTTGGCCCAAGTTTATTCACTCCGTTCTGAAGCTTTTATTTTCATGATTCTTTTCTGATTAGTGCTGATGACTATACCCAGTAGAATGTGTGAAAAGCAAATTTCTCTTGCACATAAATATGTAATAATACATATTTTTCAGAGACCATTAGAATTTTGTGCACTTTCAGACCATCTTTGACTGTGGTAGAGATGCTGTTAGGCTTAATGGACTGCAGGACAGGATTTATCTCATGAAGGAAACACCCATATTTGATCATGGTCTAAACTTCCCTGTCTGCCTTGGACATAATTTTGATGACCATAAAGGGAAATTAAAGGGGCTGATTCAGATGTAAAACAAAACAAAAAAAAATTGTATGAGATGAATAATTTTTAATGACTTGAGACATCTACTCATTGTAATGTAATTATATTGGATAATCATGGAATTTACCATAACCTAGATCAAGGAATTTCTAAACAACACTGTTCAATAGCTGATCTGTGTTCTTTCTTTTCATTGCAGACCCTTATGTCAAAGTGAACCTGTACCATGCCAAGAAGAGAATTTCTAAAAAGAAAACTCATGTGAAGAAGTGCACCCCCAATGCAGTGTTCAATGAATTGTTTGTCTTTGACATTCCTTGTGAGGGCCTTGATGATATCAGCATCGAATTTCTGGTTTTAGATTCAGATAGGGGGTCAAGGAATGAGGTCATTGGCCGATTAACCTTGGGATCTTCAGCAGAAGGAACAGGTGGAGAGCACTGGAAAGAAATTTGTGAATATCCTAGGAGACAAATTGCCAAATGGCATATGTTATGTGATGGTTAGCAGCTTAGAGAGGGGTTGGATCTTAAAAAGCTATATATATTTCCATAGGCAAGGAGCAGTTTTTTTCTTTGCTACGTATAATTACAAGCTTTTAACTACAAAACTTTTTTTTTTCCCAAGGGGGGGGGGGATTTGAAGTAAAATTGGATTGAATTATCAGAACAGAAGATAACTTAATTTTCACAGTAAATAACGGAATTTCTATTTCATTAAACTTTAACATAATTAGGTCAGATTCATATTCTTCTAGAGTTTAAGTAGCCTGTAAATTCTGAAGCACTATAAATCTCAAGAAGAACAAATTAAGTTTTGAAAAAGTCACTTATTAGTGACTCATATATAGAAGAAGATAACCTTATTATAATATATCCAAAAAAACCCCCACCTGTGGCTTATTAGGGAAGGGGATGGATCTAGAAAAGCCATGGGGACTGAGGGTGAGTAGGGGGTGGAATTCCTTCTGCCCCTCCACCAAAAACCTTCTTTTATGAAAATTCAATCATTATTTGTAAGTTTTGGTTACTTATACTTTGATCATCCCAAAGAATGAACATGTTTTCAGCATTTTGCTTTACATATCATGTTGTGTAAAACTATTTTTCTCAAGTGTCGAAACATTATATAATTATTTACACTTGGATTTTTAAAATAAGTTTATATACACAATTTTTTTTATTACAGTGACCAAAATAGATACATACTTCAAACTGATGATCAAGTTAACGTACATTCGTTTGTTAAAAGGGCTCCTTTACGGGTGACTGTATGTGTTACAGTCTAGCTAGAATTTGAGGTTAGATATGGCTTGCAGTTTTTTCCTCTAGGTAGGATTACACTTCAAACATTTCAAGCCATACAAAAGAATTTCTGTTGAGATGACGTAACCTACAAGATATTACAATCAATGACTTTTCACCAATTATATTTTAACCATTCATTAACCATACATTAAAGAAAAGTTGTTGTTTTGGTTTTTGTTTTTTTCTTTCATAGTTTCATTTAAGAATAAACAAAATAGTGAGACAGAGAAGAAAAACTTATTCTGCTGCTTAATTTCCTGTGTTTAACTCCCTGGACTGTAATGAATGCCATTACAGTCAGCATCAGTATATGGACTTCAATGCATTTTTAAAATTTTGCAGGAGAGGAAGCCAAATTCACCTTATAATTTCTCCAATATTATGTAGACAAAGCACTTGGAAGGTGCATTTCACTTCAATTATATGAATTAATGTACATTACTGACTCTACTGAAAACGGTGGTGGTAAGGGAAAATAACATTTTGATTTCATGTCAGTGTGACACATCTATTTAAACTTAAATTGTGTCAGGCTGAGGAAATATCAAGTATAACAATAACAAGTGTACAAATAAAGCATTTAGACCCGTGAAATTTAGTCTTGGTCACACCAGATAGGTTTTTAGGCTGTCAGAACTATAGCACAACTATAAGCAGATTATTTCCTAAAGTTTGTGCACTAATTTCTGACACAGAATTGTTTGCAAGTATTAGTCCTACTTCATTTTCAAGTACAATATATATAAAGAAGAAGATAGTGATGCTAGTTGTTAACATAAGAAGGGTTAAAAAAGTGGAAAACCATTTTCAGTATTTTTGCATACGTCATTTGTCACGTGTAATCCCACTGAAGTGAACGAGACCACTTGGGAATCAAGGTACTGCTCATTGTGAGTAAAGGTAGCAGAATGGGCATGCCAGGTTAGAACAAACCAAACATACATTGAATGTCAATCTACTTTCATTAAACAACAGACCTAGGTCCTACTTAAAACTGTTGGGGATTTGTTGTCTACTTTACCTGTTCTCATATGGCCAAATTATGTTTGCAGGAAAGGACACTGAAATATGAAATATGCAAGTAGACAAATAGTACTGGAAGAATTCCATTGAGGCTCTTCCAGGTTTTGTGTCAGTATTTTCTCCAGTTTTTGAGAATGTGTTTGATACAACAGTGTTTATAGATTTCTGTAAAAATACATTTTCAAAATAACATAAACATGCTTTTTATGATAATGCTAAATGTAAAAATATTGCGTATTGTATGTATAAAGGAGAGGAATCTTTTTTGATTATTTGTTTAGAAAGATGATTAACTGCTTAAGGGCTAGAGTTTGCCAGCCACATTCAAGCAGAGCTAATCCAAAGCCACCAAGTGAAAGGAAAGATGCCCAAAGCCTTCAGTGGGGTTTGAAGTGCAATCATGGAGCAAAACTCTTCTGAGTCAACCCAGAAATGTCACTGGGACCATGGATATGGGGACACATTGTTTTATCCAATGGAGACTGGGAGAGTTTAGGTCAGTATAACACAGTCAGAGTTGTTACAATGTAGAAAGGAAAGAACTGAGCTGGAAATGTTTGCATCAATGTGGGGTATCTTGCAAATACAAAAGATGGAGGTTTTTGTATGCTGGCCCATAAGTAGTTCATTATCTCTAGAAATCAGATGGCAGGCATCATCTGTCTCCAATGAACACAAAATATTACATTAGGGGATAACAATTCATCTTTTTGAATTAATGCTGGGCTGTGATCATCTTTCATTTTGCATCCAACAAGTCGTCGTCAACTTTTATTTTTTAGTTTTTATAGCAGCTTGAGGGTTAATATTTCTACCAGCTAAATGGCAGTTTTTGTTGGGGGCAGGGGGGTTGGAATGGGAAAGGGAAGCAAAGACATTTTTATTAAATCTAAAAAACCCTGTAAATAGATTTTTCTTTTTTTGTTTTTTTTCATTTAAAGCTATGCTTAGGTTGGAAAGTTGAGTAAAGACGACTTGTAACACATTTTAAATCAGAAAGAGGCAGGAGAGCGAATGTAGGCCTGTACTGAGGTGAGAAATTTTGCTGTTTTATAAAGTATTTAATTCTCATTGTGAATATCTTGAACTCTGTTAAGGATACTGTACTGTATTAAACATGTAAAAAAAAATGATGTTTGTCTAAGTAGCTTACAAAAATAACAACTCCTTGAATGGGAGACTATCCATGTCTGGAGATCTGTCGTAACTAAATACCTGATTCGTTATGGTGTTGTAACTTAATAGAAGCTATTCAAGAGGAAGCATGGTGTATGAGATTTTGTAAGTTATTTGTGCTGGTTCTGTATGTTGTGCCATGTGTGTAAGACAAGAATAAACTGCTGCTTTTGTTCATCCCATCCCAAAACAATTATCCCACCTATGTATCTTTCTTTTTCCCAAAGATTTCTGCTATTGTTTGTGTTCATGGTCTACTCTCTCATGCTTCTATCAAAAACACATCTGACTTGCAAAGTCTTCCTCTTGTCACAGAGGTGGATTAGATTTGTTCTGCCAACTACTACTCAGGTGCATCACATGTTCTTTATTCCCAGCTGCTTGCTGCATATCAGTCCTGAATTGTACTCTGCACTCTGGCTAGAACTTGGAACACGGCCCATGGCAGAAAATATGGGCCTTATAGGGACAGATATACAGATGCAAACAAGAATGAATTCTAACATACCAGATGGAAGGAGCAAAATTCAGGTCACATTATCCTGCTGTCATTCCAGTCCTTTTCCAGAAGCAAAACATATCCCCTGGCCAATCATGCTGTACCACTTCCTCGTAGACAGGGAAGTTGTGTCAGGCACTAGCTTGCCAGGTGAGTTTGGAAACTGAGGTAGAGGAAACATTCATTCAAATGCTATACACAAATACAAACTCTGCTGTTGTGGTCTCTAAGATTACTGGAGCATTTGCTAGCACAGAAACAAAAGCTAGGGAAGGAAGAAGGCAGCTGCAGCTGGGATACATGCTGCCATATAATGACTCCCATTGTGAGCTCCAACACCTGCTAGAGATCCCTGATCCCTGTAGCAGAAATCAATTACAGGATTCACTAGCCAGATGTATAAAATAGAATATCTTCCACGGTTATAAGCTGATATATTCTCTCTGGCAAATCTCCTGTCCCCAGGAGACAGCTACCAAGTGTGAAACTGCTCTGCTCCATCCCATGCAGGCACTTCTTTTCTCTTCCTTGCATTGTTCAGTTCTCCTAAAACAATGGTGATTCACATGGTTCACATTCCAGACACATTTCTGCAGGACAGAGATCAAGAATGTCTTTAGGTTTTCCAAATACAATGCAGGTGAACCTCAAGGGGAGTCTCAATGTTAATGTTCTGATTGCTATTTGTATCTCAAATTGCTGCAACACACCATTGAGAGAGCCCTTGCAGATATCCTCCTCCTTACAGGACAAACCCCTGAGGTCTAACACTATTCTGTAAGCCCCTTACACTTTACAGCATAAAAATATATAACCACAGATGGCTATACACTACATTTTTTTTTCCCCTAAAACAAGACTCAAATATAGTCTGTGTAAGCTGCTACATTTTAATCTGCTCTCTCCTTCATAATGTCTCATGGAGATGTTGAACAACTCACAGCACTCTTGTGACTGCTGTAACTGGCTCTGACACATGCTTTCCTGCTGGTGACTCCTGAGCAATTATCTTAATTCAAAAAGTCCTGCCCAGTTCACACAGGCTTTTTCTATATCTTTAACCCTCCACCACTGAACAGCTGTTGTAACCCAACTTTGGTCCAGAAGCTGCACTGGAGTACTGTTAACAGTTGCAGCATAGAAGAACTTCATAGTAAAGTAGAAACAAAGGATCAAAATCAGTAAGAAGAGAAATTAAAACATAGCTTTACTATGTTTTTGCTATGTCTGCATTGTTATGCCAGTTTTGTCATTGTGTGTCTCTTTGCATGACCAGAGAACATCCTGCAGTCACAAGTGTGAATGCTCTGATTGCACCAGCAGCAACAAAATCAGATGTTGTCCTGAAGGATCTGTGGACTTCTGCTTGAGCCCTTCAGTCTCAATTGCAGCAGGAGACACCATTTAGGCCCCCACACCTCACCCTCACCCCCAGTGCTCTGCAGTCACCCTTGACATGCTCTGAATAAACCCTGGCAGTACTCTTCATGCCCAGATGGAAGAGCTGAAATAGTCCAAGGGCGGGAAAAGCTTTGGCAACACTCTGGGTCCTGGTCTCATGGCAAGGACCAGACGTCCCAAGATATCACCAGGGCGGGTTGGCAGACTGGGCATCCCTCCCCATGTGGAGAGTGTCTCCAGTATCTCACACCCTCCTTTCCTCCTTTGTGAACACATACAGCCTGTTGCTCCAGGCTGAGTCTTGCTCCTGTGTCCCATCTCTGGACACTGAAAATCTCACCAGTTTCTCTCATGTGCCACTGCCCACCCTTAATACTCATTGCTCCTGAAGCTGCAGCAGCCCCAGCCATGTAACTCCTATGTATTTTAAAGTTTCTGTAATTGTATAACTGCTTCTCTTTTAAAAAGCAGCATGTCATTCACCCTGCAGATCCAGCAGGATTTCTTGCTATGAATCTTTCTGACAGCAACATCCTCTTAGGTCAGTAAAGAACAGGTTGGGTCTGACTGGAAGATGCTCAGCCTCCTCTCATCCTGACAAAGGAAATTTCATTCATTTCTGAATCTTATTCTTCCTCTTTGGACAGTCTCTCAAGAAGGTTTTTGTAGGTGACTGAGCTGTAAGAAGACACGTGGGTTTGTGTTTTTGTAAGTGGACGTTGCAGCATGGAATTTGGGGTTAAGTGAAACACGCAGGAATGTCAGGTCCCACTGGGTGACAGGTAAGTGCTGTGCTACTGAAAGCAGCTTCACTGGGGCCGTGCTTGCACACAGGGCTGAGGTAGCAGTCACATGCAGGAGTTCTGAGTCACAGCATTTTGGATTGTGACTTAAACTAGAATAGATTGTTTGCAATATAAGTTAATGTTGCAAAAAGATCCCTGTCTTTCTTCCACATAAGAAGTACTGCATTATGAAAGGCTCTAGTTCTTAAAAAAAAAACAAACCAAAAAAAACCCAAGAAAACCCCACAACAAAAAAAAAAAAACAAGAAAAGGAAGCACAAAATCCAAAATGCAGAAGTTCAAAATGCACAATGAAAGACTATTTTCTTTAGAAATTGCAGATAAAAAAGTATCACTGTAAAACAATATCACTGCCATTACAGTTCTTTTTCCTGATCAGCTAAGGGTGTTGTATGGTGACTGTGATATTTAATTTAGTCTTGAAGACAACCCCAGGGATAACCATGAATTTTCTCTGACAGATGCTGTAAATATTTTACATGGCTCAGAAAACACAACTGTGTTTATGGAAACAAGTAAGAAGTATTTCACAGTATCACTTGCCATATTGATTGCATCTCCATAATACACTCTCAATGAAATAGCCTTTAGGACCGTGTGAATGAAAGTTTCTAGCTGAAGAGGGAAAGCTCTGCATGCCTGCATCTGAAGTGCCTCTGTACATTGATTTGTGGGGCAAATAAACAGTTCTCTAGCCTCAATTTTCCTTTCAGTATCATGGGATAAAGTTTAACAACGACAATAGCAGATACTAACTTCATGATTTTTGTTATGAATTACTATTTTTGCTGTTCTCTGGGGTTGTAATGCTGATCTGGGGACTGTATTTTCTTGAGATAAATCCCTCAGAGCTGTATGCATCAATAGATATATATGGAGAAGAAAGTACATGCAAATCACAAATAGGCATATAACAATAGAGAATTATCCCGGGCTAAAATCAGAAGTTGTATTAAACAGCAGTAAAAGGTACAGATAAGTAAATCAGTTTGAAGTGCAGATGAGTAAAATGTTGTCAGCAGAGAAAAGGAGGTAGAAGTCGGATACTTTTACATAACAAGCAAAACCAAAGTGCAGTTGGCCAGTGCATCAGAATACACATTTGTAAGTCCTGTGAGGAGCAGCCGAGGGAGCTGAGAAAGGGGCTCAGCCTGGAGAAAAGGAGGCTCAGGGGGGACCTTGTGGCTTTGCACAACTCCCTGACAGGAGGGGGCAGCCGGGGGGGGTCAGGCTCTGCTGCCAGGGAACAGGGACAGAATGAGAGAGAACGGCCTCAAGCTGTGCCAGGGGAGGGTCAGGTTGGACATCAGAAAAAGTTTCCTCATGGAAAAGGTTATTAAGCATTGGACAGGGCTGCCCAGGGAGTGGTGGAGTCATCACCTCTGGAGATCTTCAAGAACCGACTGGACGTGGCACATGCCCTTATTTCAGCCTGCTTTGATACACACTATGTTCACTGTGTGTGACTGGTGTTGCCTTTCCTTTGAAAAAAGGCTGCAAGGGTTGAGTATTGCACCTCTTTGTTCGTACAATAATTGCCTGAGGAACTGTCAAGGTTTCACAGTTAGGAATTGCTGGGCCAAGGCTGATGCTGCCAGGTCTGGACTGATATAGTGATACCAGGAAGCTCTGTTTGTCTCAGATGTTCCCCTACTATCCAGGAAAAGCCCTTTTCTTTCATTCCTTGTTAGGAGACTCAAAGAGGGAAATTTTGACCAGGGGCATGTTCAGAACAAAAGGTTTGGTTTACTTCTCTACTCCAGACTTTTTGAATCACTGCATTACTTACTATTTTTTTAGCAGCTACTAAAACTACCTTAGTTTTGCTGCTTTGATGTTTCCTTTTTTATAGGTGTGAACTGATAAAGAGCAGCCCTGCCAAGAAGGACTTGGGGTGTTGGTGGATGAGAGGCTAGACCTGCCCTGGACATGTGCACTCACAGCCCAGAAAATCATACCCCAGGCTGCATCCAAAGCACCATGGGCAACAGGCTGAGGGAGGTGATTTTGTCTCTCTGCTTTCATGAGACCCCACCTCAAATGCTGCATCCAGCTCTGGGGTTCTCAGCACAAGAAACACATTGACCTGCTGGACTGAGTCCAGAGAAAAGCCAGCAGGATGATGAGAGAGATAGAGCACCTTTGCTATGAGGAAAGGTTGAGAAAAATGGGACTGCTCAGCTTGGAGAAAAAAAGGCTTTGGGGTGACCTAATTGCAGCCTTTCAGTACCTGAAGGGAGACTAAAAGAAAGTTGGAGAGAGACTATTTACAGAGTAATGTAGTGAAAGCACAAGAGGGAATGGTTTTAAACTGAAACAGAGCAGGTTTAGATTAGATATTAGGAAAAAATTCTTCCCTGTGAGGGTGCTGAGGCCGTGGCACAGCTTGGCTGGAGAAGCTGTGGCTGCCCCATCCCTGGAAGTGTTCAAGGCCAGGCTGGATGAAGATCTGAGAAATCTGATGTAGTGGAAGGTGTCCCTGCCCATGACAGTGGAGTTGGAATGAGATGATCTTTAAAGTGCCTTTAAACCCACACATTTCATTATTCACCCAAACAGACAACCCATGTTTGTTACTCCCCCTGCACCCATTTCCAATAGTCATGGTTCTGCTACACCCATAACCAAATTTTGAATTTCTGATACAGTTACCTAGGTAACCATGCCCTCACAGGCTTTCATTGAGACCTTTTCTTGGACACTGCCAACTTGACTGCCACAAAAGTCTCCAGTGCTTCTCTCTGTGAAAGTATGCCTTTTCTGGCTATGACTGTCCCTTAATAACGTGTGATATCCAGCCCTCCCCCATAATGCTTTCTGGGACTTTTTTGCATCTTCTTACATTACAGTTGGTCACACTGAGCAATTTTTTTCATCAGGTTCCGTAGTTTTCTTGTTAAGTTGGCTAAATTTCAGGCCAATGCTTAGTCACTAGTTAGTTACCTGTCTGTGGTCTAACATTAACTGCCATGTTCTTCACGTGTTCCTGTGCTTTCGTGGGATAGAAACTAAGCCTCAAGAATTAGGCTTGGATTGTTGATGTCCAATATGTCTGTGTTAAAAAAGTAGCTAATTTGTTTTGTCTTTGTACCGTTGGATGACATTTTAGCTCTGGCCTAAATCATTAAGGTGTGGAACACTGTGATACCCCTTAACACTTCAATTAAATGGGTCAAACTGTGCCTGTCTTGAATCTTTCTTAAGCTTTTCCTCGTTGAATTATGTGTGTTCCCTTATTGCTAATTTGGATGAATTCTGTTGCCTCACATTTAATGCACAGATTCCGAAAAAAATACATCTCTTACTGTTATACAGTCAACAAAAACCTCTTTTCTCCCTCTATCCCTACAGCCAACATTACAAAGCCAGAGATGGAGATAGAAATGATCCTTCAATACTCAGTGGAGTATCCTGTTGCATAAAGCTGGGGCAGCTCTGAGGTTTCACAAACTGAAGTTTATCCATCTCTGGTAAAAAATAAAAATAATGCAATTAAGGTGAAAATAAATTTGTGCCTAATCTCAAAGTAAGGCAGATTGAAGTGACCCCTGAATAATATAAGACCATTCCTTATGGAGAGGCAGTACCTTGCCCATCAGCTTTGTTGTGGACTTAATGTTTAAACTGATTTTTTTTTTTTTTTATTATTCACATTTACACAGGATACAAGGATCATGTCACACATTATGCCTCACATTATGCTGGACCTGCCTCTCTCCCAAGGGTTTGTGTTCTTTGCCCATGGAGGCAAGCTTCACACATCATTCTACTGGAAACAATCATCTGAGTGGAAATTGTTACCAAAAACTGTATGGAGATCAGAAAGTATGTTCTAGGGATAGAAATTTTATTGTGATTGGGGTTTTTTCCTGTTTAGAAGGTCAGTATAAATCTTGGAAAGGAAACAGTTTTCACAGATTTTTCATAGTCTGTAACAGATAGTTATTTAGAAATAAATTGAAGCTGCAAAGTTAGTATTTTAATATCTGTTACATTAATTGAGACATTAATTCATTTATGACTTGAAGAATGCTGGTTCTAGCAATTGAGGCTTGTTACTCTGTCTCCATTTCAGGTAAATATTCTACCTCTGAGATCACTGCATACTTAAAGAGGCATCTCTTTCCATCATGCCCTTTTAAAGTCTAATAATAAATTTTAAGAATAAGAAGCAATCATAGATATGACTCTTGGGGAGAATGTTTAGTTGACAGCTTGACAGTCCTGGGGTAGTGGTTAGACCTGATGATCTTTTCCAAGCTAAATGATTCTATGATTCTGAAATGAATGTTTTGGTGAAGAAAAGCAATATAGTTGCTGTGAGCTAAGAAAATAGTTAATTCACAGCAAGTGAAAAAAAAAAAAAAAAACAATCCAAACCAAAAAACATAAACAAAGAAACAAGAAACTCTCCAAACCATTAAAACCCACAAAACATATGGAAAAAAAAAAACAACCAACCCAAGCAAAATGAAAAAAACAAAACGCACAAAAAAAGAAATAGTCCCACAACCCAAAACATTTCAGCATCTTTCTTAGTTCAGAATGGAGAGCAAAATTAGACTATGTTCAAGATTGTCACTACATTCTTTAGAAATCAGAGCAACAAAAACATCACTATGGCTTTGGAGTTTCTTCTCCAGAAAATTGAATATCTGAGCTTTTGAAGGTAGAGGTGGCATAAAGGGGCTCTTATAAATGTGTTACACAACACGTAAATTAACAGATGACACAACTCCAGGGTCAAGAATTGTATTGACCTAAAATACCCTAGTATTTTATCCTCTTTTACCCTGTTTGGGTGTATGATTAATCCTTAGGGAAAAGAGCACAAGTAAATGGTGGGGACTTATCCACAGAACTCACATATGGGCAGAGTGCATGCATCTGATTATTTCTATTTTATTTTGACCATAAAAGACAGTTTTCCAGTGGGATGATGGGTCAATCTGCTCTCAATAGGAAGAAGGTGTTAATGCTATATACTTCTCCGGGTGATTTTAAACCTCAGCAAAAGCACATTTGCAAACCCTATGCTAGATGAGTATCGCTAAGAATTGTTGTGAAAGTGATCAAGCCAGAGCTTGTGCTTGCCTGGCATTTTTTGCCCTCTCAATGATAATTTGTAACTCAGAAATGTAAGAGAGTTATGACACCCAGAGCTAAGAAATATCTGCAAAAAGATTATACTGTCAGCCAACATCAATTATTATGATTAAAATCTGATGCAATAATAATGCCTGTCCTAGAATCCCCTTGACAATAACTTTGTTATATATACATGGTACTGCAAAATAACATTCACAGACACTTAACTGAATTTGCCCTTTGCATAAATCTACAATATATAGTACCTATATAAAGCAGACAATGTTTGATATGAATCCTCTCTGAAATATTGTCCATAAAACTGATACAAAACAGGAACAAAGTCAATGTAACTAAAATACTTATAGTAAGTTATTTAGGTCTATAATATTAATTTCCTATTTTTTTCCCCCTCATACTTTTGTGTTAAATGCCAAAACTGGCCTATAACGGTGAATGAATGAGAGAGTTATGATACGGTGTATAGCAATCATGTCACTTTTATTCTGTGCAATAAATTTAAATGAAATACACATTATCTGAAGTGGTGTTTGCTATCTGGGCTGAAAACAGACGTTCTCTGGCAATCTTCATGTTATATTACCCCAATTGTGCCTCACAGTTTTAATTTTTTTCCTCACTTCTGATTAAAAACATCTAAAAATTTTATCTTTCACAACCTCTTATGGAACCACATCAATCAGCCTGTGTTCCTAATTCCTGATGTCTCCAGGGTACAGGAGCTGCTCTGAACTCAAGAAAACTTGGTGAGAGGTAATTCCCTCTAAAGCAGTCATGTAGATGTCAGACTGTGAATGGGGCAGTTAACTTTTGCCCATTGCAACCAGCTCCCAGGACAGGTGCTGTTACCTGGGTCATTTCCTGAACAAACATAGGAATATAGGAAGAGTCATGCTCACCTAGACCACAAAGTCAGCAGCAGGTGAAGAGACTGGCGCACAAGTCTGTTGAGGAGCAGCTGGGGGAGCTGGGAAAGGGGCTCAGCCTGGAGAAAAAGAGGCTCAGGGGGGACCCTGTGGCTCTGCACAACTCCCTGATAGGAGGGGGCAGCCAGGGTGGGGTGGGCTCTGCCTCCAGGGAACAAGGGACAGGACAAGAGAATTTAGCCTGTCTGTGCCAGGGGAAGTTCAGGTTGGACACCAGGAAGAATTTCTTTACCTCGAGGATGGTCAAGCATTGAAACAGGCTACTCAGGAAAGTGGTGGAATCACCATCCCGGAAGATTTCAAGAGGGGACTTCAAGATTTCAAGAGGAATGTGGCACTTAAGTGCTATGGTTTAGTTGACAAGGTGGTTATGATCAGTCAAAGGTTTGACTCGATGATCTTGGAGGTCTTTTCCAACCTAAATGATTCTATTATTCTCCTTTAACAATGCATGTGTGCTTCTTTGGGCCATCACTTCTCTCTGTGTGGTAGCAATATCTCTGACCAGTGCAGCAAACACATATCCTGTTACTCACCCCTGTGGTTTGTTAGTTTTGGCCATTGATTTTGCTAACAAATTAAAATTTGTGTTTGTTTCCTGCATACAGCTGTTTTCATGGACCTCCAAGACAGCCTTCTCCAGTGATTTGCAGGTGGTCTGTGTTCAGAGAGGGCTAAGCAGCTCTGAATAACATCAGAAAAGGGAGGAGATATCTGTTAGCTTTGTTCTATGTGAGAAAGTGGGAGCAGGAACACCCTACACGGGTTTTGCTTGAAAAGCTGAATTACACCAGAATCCGTCTATGGAGCTAGTCAAAACAAATAGTGATGAGATTCTGTCAGGTGAAAAGGAAAAAAGAAATAGTTTTTGAGAAACAATTCATTCTACTATGAAGACATTTTCAAAAGTGTTTTTTTTTTTTAAAGTATTGTTGAAACTATTTTACTTGTCAAAAAGGAGGATTGTCTGAGGCAGTATTGGTGTTTGACTACAGCTTTTTTACTTTGATTCATTTATTAAAGTTTTACACCACTTTCAGTGTTGCATTTGCATACCACAGTAAGTAGGAAATAAACCTTGATATATTGTCACTATAAAAACAATGGTTCAGAGATTCTGAATAAAATTACTACATATTTGTCTTAACAATGATGCAGATGCAAAGATTTGAAAATTTGAATGGTTTTCTAGTTTCAAATTATAACAGTTTTGAAATAGTGTTTTTCCTGTAAAATTACGTTCTATTTTCTGAATAACTTTGTTGCTAGGAATTTGATTCTGCAACTTTAACACACTTAAAGCGAGACAGATTAACTGCAACCTGCAGGAATGAACAAGCCTGAAGGAATCCTTTAGTTTCCAGGTCTTTTTCAAGAGCGTTTTTTTCATGTTAATGCACTCTACCGTGTGTAGAAGGGAACAAAACAACATCCAAATTGAAGCCTTTTTTACCTGTTGTGCTGTTTGTAGTAAAAACAGCAATAGGGAGTTTGTGGGTGAGTTCAAATTTTTTAAGGTGGTTATAGCCCTATCCTTCACAGACCTCTCTTTTAATGGATGTGTTTCCTAGGGGCGCACAGAGATCTCTTGCAGGGTTTGGAGACGGAACTCTGCTATTTATTCGTGTTTTTGAACTCAAGTTTGGTTTGCTACTGAGGTTAAGAAACTTAACTGTGCCCCCATCCTCTCCTTAAAGGTAAAGGGGATTGAGACATGAAGTATTCCTGAAAGTTTTCAGGGATGCCTGAACACAAGCTCTGCTTGGTTTGAAGTCCAATGGTTTAACAAAGAGATTTACGCTGTTCTTGTGTTCAGCCCAGTGATGAAATAGGACTCTGAGCCTCAGGGGTTGCAAGATAAGAGTTAACATGAAATTGTTACACAACTTTCGTCAGTATAATAGACCTGTAATAAATGTCCATTTCCAGTAATATATCATGAAGGAGATGATTAGAAGCCAGCGGAGTTATACCAGATGGGTATCCAAAAAAATAACTTCAAACTTTCCAGTTGATGCTTTTGGATTTTCAGCAGTGTTCCACATTTTAGAGCCCAAAATGAAGGACTGTGGTTCATTTTCTCAGAATTGCACTTTAACAATGTAGTGCGTGTTATCACCAGTTGCCAGGAAGAAACATTGTGTACACGGGGTTAAGCTGTTACTTCTGATAAAACTGGATTCCCAGATTGCTGCATCAATGTTTTTGATTTTGACACAATATTCCAAACTTTACACAAGGAGGAAAATATAAGGACTCTTGATTGCCAGGCTCAAGGATTTGATAACTTGAACTGAATAGAAGAAAGGAGATGTCCTTCAGAACAAGCTAAGCAATGTAAACAATGTTTTTTCCTGGGCTTTCTGCCTGAAAATTTTAAACTTTATTAGCCCTTATTTATTAAAAGGCAACATCAGCAAATTTTACCACAGATAAATGGACACTGCTCTCCCTTACTATCGTCAGAACAGATCCTCAGAAAGAATAACGCATTAGCCTGAAAGTTATTGTGTATTAGAGGCATATAGTGTAGGAAACCTCTTATTTTTATGAACTTAAAAAATTATGCTTATACCCTTACTCTCTTCGCTCATTACCACTTAAGCAGAAATGCACTATTAAAATGAACTTGCAAACTCCTCAACTTCCTCTGCTGGTTTTCTTCCTGAATTTATCAGTGTCTGTTTCAAGTGTTCCCAGTAGTCACTGGGAGGACTAAGCCAATGCCTGTGTGGATATGAAGTTGTCTTTATAAACTATTCATTCTTTTCCCCCTGCTCAGAGAAGGAATTTGGCTATGACCCAGTCTCCAACATCAGGCAGAATAGTCAGGGTACTTGTTTACCTAATGAATCAGAAAAGACAAAATCTGGTCTCTTTTGCGTTGTGGATGAAACTTCTTTCTCCTTTGCTATGCAGATTACAGATAAATTGGGTGTTCTTCAGTATGAAAAATAACTATTGATATCTTAATTAAACAGAAAACAACATTTTCCTGGCTTTAAAAAAAGCTATTGATATTATCTAAAAACAATATTACGTTAAATTTCCAGAATAATATCTTGAAACAGAAATTAAGGACAGCATTAAAAAAGACAGAAAGCAATAAAAGGATGATATTCTAAGTTATTATTGTTTTTAAGAACAATTTAATTTTTTCTACCAGATAAATAAATAATGTAGAAAACAAAGTCTGTTTGGAGTGGTATTCTGACAGAAAAGAAGGCTGAAAGGACAAAAGTGTTATGGATATTATTGTCATTGTGGTCGTCAAGTGAATTCTCCGTAATGATGCCCAAACAATATAATTGTTATTTCAGTGAAAATATAGGAACCAGACCAGTTATTTTTGAAAATATCAAAAAAGTACAATATAGGAGTATTATGGAATATAAGAATATTATACAATATTATAGAGTGATAATTTGCACCTTAAAATTAATATACCAGATTATTGGTATTAAAAGAGTTAAAAATTTCATTGGAACAGCTAGATTCAAATGGAAATATATTTTGATCAAGGATGTTTCAGCATAAAGGGAAGGGCCTTACTTAGAGGTTTTTCCTTTCTTTTTAATGAGTGTGTGATCTGGATCACCTTTAAGGATTTCCTTCATCAAGATTCAATTTCTTATAGAAGAGTCATGAGAGATTTTACTAGGTCATATTTAACCAGCTTCCTCTTGGCAGGGAGGGGACATTACAGTCATTAATGAAACAGAGACTTGGGTTTCCTCAAGACTTTCCTTTCAGTCTGATTGTGGAACAAACAGCTGTCTGATACTAGAAGACAAAAATATTGAGGAAAATCTGATAAAGTTTTCATAGAAATGCTGCTAACTAATATTCTAATCAAAGAGGCGTGTACCGCACTTTTTATGCCTTCCTGCGGACTACCCAAGATGCCACTTTTCCAGGTCAGTTGTGTCCAACTTTCATGGCATTGCTCAGTGATCTCAGAGAAACAAGGTTAAAAAGCTCCTTGTTTTCCACTCTGGTTTTCCTGGAAAGGAAAAAAGGGTACTGTAGTAGGAACAGTTTAGAGGTGTGAATCTGTCTGCCTTTTGTTAGCTAGAAAGCAAACTGGCACAGAACAGCCTGCACTCTCCTAAGGATGAGTAGATGCTCTTTTTGCAAGTATAACTCGGACGACAAAGGATAAGATGCAGTTCAAATGTTCCTCTAATATAAGTGTCTGTCATTTTTTCCACTGGACAAGGCCAGTCTCTTCCTGTAGCCTTGTGTTGCTCTGCTTCCATGTTGCACAAGCTAGACGAAATAGCAGTGAAAGCGGAGCTTGAAGGTTTTCAAGCTTTTAAGGAGGAGAATTCAGAAACTACCCAGCAATAAAAGTTGTCTCGTTTTCTCCAGGTGTCTGACAGGCAATTAGGATTACAACAGAAAAAGTAAGCTGTGTAAAGGTGATAACCTATATTTACCTATAGCCCAAAATTACATTAGATTTCTCTGCTTTGGACAGTCATTGAGCTTCCCACTTTCACTAGGTATTTATTTGTGATAAAATTAAAGGCAACAGGCAGAAGAACCAGAATGTCTTTGATGGGAAGTGAAATTAAATGACCCAAGTCCTTTGTTACAGAGGAGATCAAAGGAGACATAATTAAAGTATATTTTGGTTAGAGAAATTATTCTCGAAAATGAAGCAGAAAAGTTATTATTGTTTGAAATTTAATAATAATTTTATTGCTACAGTTAATTTTACCTCTATATATTTAGCCATATGTATTATATTGGCACTAAAAAGACATGTCAGTAATAAAATCAGGAAATCTGAATTAGCTGAATTTATATAGGTTCATTAAAAACAATAGGTTCACAATGGCTTAATTATGGCAGCAATTTAATGTCCAAGAAACTTACTTCAGAAGGTGACAGCCAAAATGGATTTCTGTAACAAAATCAGGGTTCTAAGTCTTTACTTTACTTTACTTATGGGTCTACCTTACCACCACCTTTCTCAAAAAAAAACAAAAACCCAAAACATTCCTTTACTTGCCATTACCAGACTGCAATAAAAAACATGAATGTAACCTGAAGAAGAGCTCAGTGGTCTCTAGACAGAAATGGAATTGGTACTAGGATGACCTTTAGAGAGAAACCTGAGAGGCTGTATAATCTGATTGTCAGACTTTACTGCAAGATCAGAGGCTCACACTTGTATGCTCAGGTGGTGCTCTTGTAATGATCTGATGTATTCATCTATGACATTACTAAGAATTAGTTGTAAAAATGAAAAAAAACCAACCTATACCACAAATGGGCAAAAGGAAAATACAGGACTGGAAAAGTCTACATTGTTCAAAAATTCATTTTAAGGTGCAGAGAGAAAACATTTCCATAACTTTATGCATTGGTCCCAATTTTTTCGTGATTTTTATAATGTACCATTAGTCTATGTTCCAAGGTTAAAAAGCTCCACCAATAGCAAAAAGCCCATTCTGAAAAAAAACATAACTGTGCATTTAAAGGGCAGAGGTGAATATCAAAGTTGTATAGAAAAATATTTTCTCTCCTAGTTAACTACATTGAGATTAACATTTTTAGTTTTAACTCTCATGGAGCTATAATGTTCCTCTGCATAACAGCCAAGCAAATCATTGGAATGGCAAAGAGCAGCTATGTTAAATTCAAATGGAACTATAAACTGTAAAATAACTTAAACTGTGCCTGGCATCAAATGAGCATATTATGGATTATGTGTTTGGTCCGATGCCATCCTCTTCACTTGGATAGATGAACAGACACAGGAGGAGTTTCAGTAGAGGATGTTTCTGAATGGTTTTAATGGTCTTAATGTTTGTAAATAAAGAACTTTGAAAGCCACAATCCTACACAAGTGATTGGGAAAAAGGTTACAGAAATGTGTCCCTTGTAGCTGGACAGACACTGCTGCCATAGCTGTTCTCAATAACTCCACTGCAGCTTTCTGAGTAAATAGCCACTACCCAAGTGTTGTGGCTGAGAGGTTATGTATTTGTTGCTCTTCTCAGCTAGGCTGCTGGCTGAATCAACAAAGACCTCAGCAGAGCCCTAAGAGATTCCCAGTGCAGTGTCTCACCACATATTGGCTAAGCAAGGTAGTGCTATTTTCCTGCTTAAGTGCAGCTTCATTAAAGTGTTTGATGTTTTCTCTAATTGTGTGTTGAATTGCACAGAATAAACATATCTTTGGAGAAAACAGTGATTCAGAACTTCCAGCAGTTTCCTAGTCAAATCTTTATTTTCTCCATAGAATTGATCAATAGTCCAAGTTTAATCAATTTAGTCACAACCAAACAACCTTTCACTAGAGAGAATACATCTGAATATTTCTTAGTGACCCTTTAGTCCATCACTCCTCTTAAGAGTTGTCCACTTCTTTTCCTCCGTTTTTATTTTGAGTCAGCGAAATAATGTTGAGTACACACTTTTTAATTCTCTTAACAGGACTTGCACTGCAACCTTTCCTACCTGGTTGTAATAATCTTTTTTTTTTTAGCCACAAAACCAATTTGTGTTCAAAAACTTGCTATGGGATTCTTCTCTTCTGTACAAGGAAGTAGGTCATAGATTTTCTTTTTCCTCTTTGTCTCACATCTGCTGTAACAGAGGAACTTGTGCAGAGAAAACTTTGGCATTTCCATCCTTCGTCCAAAAATCAACACTCACTCTTGTAAACTCAAATGACTTCCAAGTTTCTGAGTAGTCAAGAAATTCTATTAAAACTTAATTTTTCTCACATTGAAGCATCAGATAGCCTCAATGTGTTCAGTTGTCTAGAAAGTATTAAAAGCATGAGAAACAGAAGCCATCTTGACAAGCTTCTTGTTTAGAAATCAAAGGAAAGAAATGCATGACAAAATGACTGAAAATCACTACTCACAGCCCACAGGCTTTAACAGGCAGATAAGAAAACAGCACCAAATTTAGCAGTTTACTGGCTTTCAACATATAACCTATAGGTGTATTGGGGAGAAATGGACAATATTAAACAAGAAAGGGACATAAGTCAAGTTCTGTTTCTTTCCTTCATCTTAGTTCCTGCAATAACTTTTTCCAGAGGAAGAAATACAAATCATACTGTTCCAGGTAATCATCGCTGCTGGAGAGCAAACAAAAGCTACACTTACTCAGTTGTTCATAACTTCATGAAACTTTCAGGCTTCAGGCTAAAATTTTATAGCCTTAGATTAACCCTTATGGATTTTTTATCAAAAGCTAAACATAGCAAACAAAAGTCTTTTCCCACTTCCACTATTTTGACATTAAGAGGAGCCCCAGAACATTGTGAGCACATTTATCACTAGAAACAGTTATGCTAATGGATCACAGAAGTGATGTGCATCATACCTTTCCCCCCACATCAGAAACCCATTGTGTATGTACATATCACACATCAGATAAAACCACACAGCCACAGACAACAGCTGCCTACAATAGGACATGTGTGTCTTTGATTCCTTCTTTGACTCCATCATTTTCTCTCTAAAAGGAATCTATTGCCATTTTTAAAATTAAAAAGTATACTTGCAAGCGACAAGGTGAAATTAATGCAAACAAATGCCCTATAATACTTTTGGCTCAGAAGAAACTCAGATTTTTCTTCTTCTTTTACTTTTACATGGCGTCTCAGAATTTTTCATAGTGTATATGCACCTATTTGTCATCATTAAAATGAAGTGGCCGGGGCAGGGGGATTGGAACTAGACGACAATTAAGGTCCCTTCCAAACCAAGCCATAATGTTATTCTAGATTCTGTGATTTTAAAATTGTCTATACAAGGTCATTAACACTTCAAAGAAGCATAATGACTCTTTCTTACATACCAGGAACATAATAATTTCACAAAAGCACTTTTTCCCCCACTTACATGAGGATTTATAAGGTGTGTACTTATATTGAACTATAAATTCTTTACTCTAGGAGCTATAACAACCTGCAATCTGCTGGCACACCTTGTAGCCTGTTGGGATATTTATTAGTGTATTCAAGGACAGTGGTAAGAAATGTCATACATTTTATTAATATGTAATTATTAAGTGATCGTTTGAATACCAGAAGGTTTACCAGGCTGAACAAGAAGAGGAAGTTTAGTCCAAGCCACAAAATTAGGAGTACAGAATGCAAGACCTGTTAATGTTGTCCAGTCAAATGAATTAAATGGAATGACACTAAGCTTTCCTTGAAATTATGACTTAATAGTTCTATCTCTTTCCAAGGGCCTGATCCCACAAGGAAGTCTTTATTATAACATTCCTACAATGATGGGAAGTGTAATCTTCACCTATTCACTTAAATACCGGTAGAACTTGAACAGATTTTTTATTTGTTCAGCTGGGCTCCTGCTTCCCCTCTGTAGAAATTAGCACAGCAGGCTCTGAGTCACCAGAATGCCATGATCTACAGTCAGAAATGGGGCTGTGATTCCTCTCTAATGATAGAGCTTAAGAATGTGGAATACCTAGTGACAGCTGCTATGTGAAAATAATCAGCCTTAAATCAGTGGGAATGATCTCACAGCAGGCTCCTATTGTTCGATAGCAAATGTTTAGAATAACAATTTTATTGCTGTAGAAAGGAAAAAGAATTAAGCAATAAATAGTTTGTCAGCAACCCCACAGCAACCTTGATTAGGGTTACACTATTGCAAACATACTCCAGGGATAGAGAATAATATTTGGGATTTTTTCATCTAAGACTGGAACATGTTGCTGTTCCTGTTGATTTCATTTTTCTTTCTTTCTTTGCAAATGCTTAATAATAGGAAATGAATTATTTATGAAAACACAGACTTGTTGACCTGCAACTTCAATGCAGCATTAAAAATCAGAGATTTTACCACCCACAACTAACAAGCTGTTGTGGTTTCACTTAAAGTCACAGAGTTCTGCTTCTGAGAGTTGTTCATGCCTCTGTATCAAACCTCAGCCACTGCAGTAGGTTCAACAGAGGCCATAATAGTAAGCTGAACAAAACAACTGATGATACAGATCTGGGCATTTTCAACACATGCATTTGCAATAGGATTAGAGCATAATCATCCTAAACTAAAATCTTAACCATTGTAATAATAATGCATTTTAAGTCTCTGAAAAAAACACGGAGAAGAAGTTAGAATCAAGGGCACTGCTCTCTGAGCTTGTGATATGTGTTTAGAAGAATAACCCTTTAATAAATAGGGAGGAAGAATTCCAACCTTGTCTAAAAATGAGAAGGAAATTAATATCTTGCATGCGATGTATTTTTATTGTTCATTTGGCCAGGTAGTTAATATGGAAAAGGTGAGTGTGAAAGCATAAATTTACTGTATTCCTTACTACTATTCCAGACAGTGATTGGATTAACAGAGGCAAATAATGAATCAATTAATTAAAAGAAAGACTTTTCCCACCTTCTTTCAGTTCTCTTTTAGTAACCCGTTAGAAATATTACTTTAGACACAACTCCCTAATTTCTATGGTCCCAGGACACATGGAGGCCTCCTTTCTGTGCACTGAAGAGACCTGCCACTCGTAAACACTAAACTATATTTTGGGAAAACAAGTCACTGGTTTAAATGTCCTGTTTGGGAAATCCCACTTGTGATATGTGAATTCGTGCTAAAGTGTATAAAGTTATATTTTATGTTATAAAGTTAAAAATAAGGACAAGCCTGAACAAGCCTTTTTGACAAAAACCGAAACCTCACACAAAGCCAGGAGGACATTCTGATTGTATCACCCACTGCACAAAGGAGTTCCTGGCACAGCTGATCGTCCATCTCAACAGTGCTGATNAACACTTTGGTAGAACTGAGACTAGATGTGGTTCAATGGATTTTTCTGGAACATATCCCATATTCATATGACACACACATATAGATTTAAATATATTTGGACTAAAGAGACAGTTGTTTTAACTGATTTTTTTTTTTTTAGAAAGAAAGCAAATCCTTCAAAATTGAGCATTTTTTTTTTTTTTTACAGTACACACTATTTTGGAGTTTGTCTCAGAAGCTTTGTCTTATGTCAGCAAGAAATCCATGCTCTGAAAATTGCATGGGAGGCTTTTGTCTTGATTGACTCTGGGCGAGAACAAATGCAGTCAGGCTCAAACCCAGGGACTGTTTTTGAAGCTGGATGACGTTTCGTGAATCACTTTGTTGCAGGTATGAAATTTGACAAAAATAGAGTTGAAAAAGAAAGTTGTTGCCTTCATAACTTTTATAACGTCTCTTTTATAAAAACTGTCCAAACGTAGTTTTATTTCAGGTGAGAAAATACTGTATTTGTGATCCTGTTCTAAATGTTTGACAGACTTCTTTTTTATTTAACTCTGCTAATTTTTTATCTATATTGATTGCTCAAGTGGAGGGGATTTGGATGCCACTCAGGAAAGACATGTCCCAGAGCATTTGGTTACAAAACACATTAGTACATCATTCTGTTCCTTATTTCACATGATGAGCTGCCTGAAGGAGGATAAATGGCTCATAAAGTTCTCAATGGCCTAAAAGCAGGACCATCTGTTGAAGTCATAAGTGACTTTGTGCCTGAGCTTAGCAGCTGGGAAGACTTCAATTCATCAGCTCTTCTTTAATCAGCCAGGTATCGCTGAAGTCAGTGGGAATTATTGTAATAGATTCTGGAAGAGCTGAGACAATGGTAAGAGCTTTCCCCATTTTGAGATGATATCCATATTTCAACTCATTTTGATACACAGATTTTTGGCTGTTCAGGTACCTGGCCCTCTCATGCTAAAACTGCTCCACATCTGTTCATATTTTTCAGAGAGATTTGTCAGAATAATAAAAAGTGATAAAGATCTACTGGACCCTTGCAACTAATGCTGCTGGTAAATTTGAATACTCAGATTCACATATGTTCTTCTAATGAATCCTTGCTTGTGAATGTTATCACCCTTGGGAAGAGAACGCATGGAGCAGAGGGAATGCCAGAGCAAACGGAAGAAGAACGTGGTTTTCATGGCCTCTGAAAGATTAGAAACTTTTGTTATCCTTTGCTATTTAATCCACGTGTTCATGTACAGGTAGATTAACATTTTTAAGTTGAATTGCAGACCTGAAGTAATATTTAAAGTCTACAGTCATTACTCGAGGAAAGGAAATCAAACACACAACAATGGATGCTAAAGGTTGGTTATTCAACTATTTTCTAGGGAAAAAATGAGGATAGGACTGTGCTTTAAATCTAACTTCTCTGAGAGGAGTATTTCTTCGAATTGTGATGTTATATATTCCCAATGGAATTCTCCTCAAAACGTAGCAAAATTACCTTTGAAACTTATTCCAGGAAACTGGGGGAAATGAGGGAGGCTGGTCATTCTTGTAAAAAATCTCAGCTGCTCTTTTCCCTGGCTTTAGAGATTAAGCTATTAAAGTTATTTAAAAATAATAACAAAAAAAAAAAAAAAATCCAACCCTTACCCTGACAGGATTCAAATATGGAAGCCACATTTCCTAAACCTCAGCGTTGCATAGAATTGTAAATGACAACAATTTTTGAATAATTTTCTCTTCATGTTTTTGTCTCTTCACTTTTGCCAAAATATATGGTAAATCAATTAAGAGTCTGTATGTACTTCAACTCTACATTGCCTGTGTCTCATTTGCCACGAACATTGCACAAATCCCCATCAAAGTATTGGCACTGAAGTTTCAAAAGTGTCATTAAGAGGGAAAATTTTAATACCCTTACGCACTGATAATGTAATTGTGTTCACCTAAGTGAAAGATCTTTATATAAATATTGGAGCACAAAATGTTACTGAAACTTAAAAGTAATTTGCTTTTCATAACATGCAAATTCAAAACCAATTAATGGGAGATATCAAATCTATCTATCAAAACTGAGAAAGATGAAATCCTGCAGAAGTACTTTATCCTTTTGAAAAAAACCCAACTAAACTAGACCATAAATTTATTTGCATATCCAGAATAAGAGCTAATATAATTTAATACATGTTCATTGCAATGTTTTGTCAGATTACAATAGAGAGGAAATATTTATTAAATATGAAATATTTCAAATGGAGTTAAGTGGTTTTTGTTTGTTTGTTTTTTTTTTTCCATTTCTTAGTTTACAATACATCTTTTCAGCCCAGGAAGGATCACCAATTATGAGAAATACATATATTTGTCTTTTATTTTAACACGTGAATCAACATCTTTAACCCATCTCTCTTAGGAAATGGAATATAATGCAAAAACCTCATCCTAGTTTTTTCTTCCTGAAGTTCCACAACTTGAGGATAAAGTGTTCGTGTGGACTACAAAAGCATTTTTTTTTGTATTATTAACTCAGGACACATTTTTAACCTCTCAGCATGCAGACAAGAACTTGAAAGGTATTGTAAGTGCACATTCTCATGATTAACACCCAGTGGGGGGGAAAATAAGTAGAATTTAAATGATCTAGTGATTTCAAGTAGCCTGTAATTGCAGCTTCCACATCCTTTATTTGCTAATAGTGGATAAATATCTCAAAGACCTGAACAAAGTAGTGGATGTCCTCTGGACAACAAGGAAGATTTGATTTTTTAGTGTCCTGTGGTGATTTTCGTTATCAGAATGAGATTTGTATAATTTTCTTTGATGGTGTACATATAACCTTTTTCAACTTCTGCATTAAACCAACTAAATAAAGATGACATCTGTTGGTGAGTAAAATTGTATGTTTCGCAGCAACAGAAAAAACATATTAGTAAGTGCTGCGTGCTTCAAACCCATCTTGTGAGATGCATTGGTTTGAAATAGCCATCATTCACAGAGTGAGATTCAAAACCCACAAAACATTTTAGTATGTACAGACAGTCAACAGATTTCACTGCCCAACTGGCAGGAATATCCTATCATCAAGAGAGGACCTGAAAAATTATCTTTATGGAGATTTTTTCCTCCACTTTTTCCATTCTACTCAGAAATTTAAAAGTTATTCTAAATTATTCTTGTCAACTACAGGGTTTTTTGTGATTGTTTGATGGAAGGAAGCCTCAAGGCAAAAGCCCTAAAAGAATTCCCCTTGCAGTCAGCCATATCACACATAACTGGAGGGTTAACTGAGTGTTGGAGTTGTCAGGGTGAGTCACTGATGATTTCAGCTTTCTTCCTCTTCTCACTCAAAAAGAGCAGCCTCCTGTTAAGGGATGGACTGGGCACACTGTGGTTTGTGAAGAAGGAACATTATCAAGGCTGTGCAAAAAAGGATTGGGAGAGTCACAGTTCAGGGAAATACAGAAGTTTAAACCCAGACCCTGGAGTATGGAAGCACTCCCCCCATGAAGAGGCCACTATCTGATATAAAAATCACAATGTATTGCACATTTTCAGGAGTCAGTCACTGAGTTTTGAGATGCCTTTGAATTTGCACACGGCAGAAATCCCTCAGAGATGAGTCAAACAAATGCAACAAATGCAGCAACAGTTAAGCAGCTGTTTTGAAGCGAGATGTTTTTCTGACATGCATTAATATCACACCCACCCATTGTTGTAGTACTCTTGTGCTATAACTCCAGTGAAAGAATTCCTCCAGTGAGGATTAGTCAAAAGAATCCAGTTTATTATGCCCCTCTCGCTTGCAGGTTCCTTGATGTCAATATTCCTCTGCCTTCTAAACTCTGAGCTCTCCACACTGGCAGACCTCCAAAATGCCCCTCTTTCTGTTCCCATACGGTATTCCCTCCTGCCCAGGGCATATTTCCTCTTCTGACAGCAGTATCCAATCTTTCTCCCCTGCACTTTCAACTCCTGCAGTAAGTCCCAGGAATTGCTCTATACAATTTGCCATCCAGAGTCAAAGAATCAAGCTTTCCTGTTAGCCAGTGCTGTGTGGTCCTATTCCCTGCTGCATGACTGGGTCCTGTTAGCTGTGACCCTTGGCTGCTGATTGTTCAACCAAGATTTGGGAGCTGGGCTACCATTGCAAACTGCCCAGCCTGCCAGGGAAGATGTGATTTTTGGTGGCAGTTAAACTGCGTTGTTGGACTGGACTTTTTAAATCATCCTGCATATAAATGGTGTTGAATTATCAGAGGATAATTCTCAGTGGAGTGCTTAGAAGACCATCTAGCATGCCAAGGACCAGCGGAATACAATGACTTCAGGAAACAGAATTGTGATTTTGGCTTTTATTTCAAAATAGAATTACTTTTGATGGTCTTGTAATTGAAAGATTGTCCTGTAGCTGACAAAGTTTATGAAATTTTAAGCAATCAATGTGCCCGAGGCAAAGACTGGCAGGGCCACTCTAGATTGGCAAGGAAACCACTTTCCAGAATTTGACTTTTTTTTAATTGGGTCCATGTATAAACATTATGTGAGTGTTTTTGGGAATTTTTTTTTGGAAAAAGTGTCCTGAGGAGCTTTTTGAACTCACATCTCTGTGTTTAGGAAACTTGTTTGACGGGAAGAAAGGTGACTCTACGTATCAAGGCATTTATAAGTGTCTGGGTGTGACCTGGGACTTGAAGCTTTTTTGTCTTTTCTTAAAGACAGAAGTAAAGAGGAAGAAAAAGACACTCCTAGGGGCACAGTTTGGAGGATAAGGTAGAAGCTATACAGATTCTACAGCACAGATAATTATTCAAAGATCTGTTTGGTATGACTATGCATCTCTTTCCATTAAGGTATTCCATAGCTTCTTGTTGGTTGAGGTGAATAAACTGGATTTGTTTCAGATTATTTGGGTCTATTCCAGATGATTGAGCTCTGTAGCTGCTTGAACTAGACTGATTTTCTATGTAGTTACATTTTGAAGAGTCAACTCCCCACAAAGAAAAAGAGAAAAAATCAGTATTATTGCATGGTTTGGAAAAGACATTGTGGTTTTTTTATTGCAGAAGAGGATGTCAGTGAAACTTCATAAAGTGAGGTGGTATCTCGATTTACCAAGCTAGGTGCTTGTTTGTGACAGCTCTTTTTCTCCCTTTTGCTAGCAACCAAGGAACACAATGTTATCTTGGTAAGTGAAGTGGGCTCTACTCAACAGTCATTAATCTCCCTTTGCAACACAGAAACAGGTTTTCTGAAATCTTTGTACCTCTTAGGTCCACTTACACCCACAAAGACAGCCACAAGTCTTGGGGCATGGATGAGGCTGTTTTAAGTATCCCACTTCCAAATCAAACCCTTAGGGATGACCAGAAGAAAGCTGGTGCAAAATGAGAACATGTTCTTATCTCTTTTCAGAGTTTCGTGCATTTTTCTCCAAGCCATACACCTTTCTTTATCCCTGATATTTTTATTTTTTTCCTCCCTTCCTCCCTTTCAGCATAATTTTGAAGTCTAGACACTTAAGGAAATAATATATTTTTTACATTATACTCCAGGAGGGCTGTGACAACAAATCTGTTTCTGCATTTTCTTTCACAACACTTGTTTAAAATAACCTAGTAACAACAGTTGAGTTCTTAGGTACTGCACTAGGATACAGCTTTCTTAGTTTTATCTGAAATTAAGGATTTATCTTCCCTAGATAAATTAAATATTATGTATCATAATGAAGATATGAATTTACAGATGGATATTGTGTTTACTCTGTGTTATCATCAAAGGGTACATTTGCTTTTGCATCTTCACATATATGGTGTCACACCAGGAAACATTTGTGGGTTTGGATAAGTTTTGAAAGTGTTATTCTTAGCAAGATATCATTAATCATTCTGTGGAGTACAGGACAGATTCCTCATGGCTTTTGGGCTGAATTAAGTTGTCACGTTTTATACTGTATCCTTATAAACAAACAGTATTCAAGCAATTAACTATTTTGCCTCTGTTCACCATTCTGGTTTTTTGATGAATCTTAGTAACATGATTTTTGAATAGGGCTTTTTCAGTTCTCATTGGATTATGGAGCTCAGCTGATCTTCTGAAAAACAGATTTTTGATAGAGGATCAACCATTGCTTAGCAGGTAGACTAATTCTGCTTTCTCTCTGCTTGTGTTATTGCCAGAAGTATCATGACTTAATCACCAGGTATGTTCTAACTTCAGCTATGCGTGATAAGAGGGCTAAAAATACAATTTTTTTTGGACCTTCTGTCGAGTGGAGAAAATAAGTAAAGCTACCAAATGTTCCCAGATTTCAATTGCATTTAAAGTTCCTTAACAGCTGAAGACAGAAAAATAGTTCATACTGAGATCATCCAAAAGGTAAAAAGAAGTGCTGCCATGCAAAATAAGGAAGAAGACAAACTCTGCTTTCTACCCCTCTCACAAAATTTTCTTCCTCATTGCCATTGATACAGGGAGTGTTTTAACCTACCTTGATCAATTCTGAGCGATCTGGGAGTCATACAGAGAACTGTATTTCACTTAAAATCACTGTCAGGGACGAAAATATACAGCTGGGTTTTTTTCCAAATCAAAAGGAAGATATGTTTCTGATATCAGAAAGCACCTACATGCCTTACTTTATAGATAATATAATATTTGGGACATGACTTTTTTTTTTTGTTGTTGAACATGCTTCTCCGTGTGAGAAATAATGCTGTCACTAATACCAAAAGATGTGTAATAACGTAACATGATGTGTCAAGAAAAAGTCCAGCATATATCCCCCCAAATTTTTAACACATCCCTTGCTTTGCAACAATTTATAGTACAATCTGTCTTTTCAGAAACTTTTATGTTTTACATCAGTTATTATGGGTAAATTCTAAGGAACTATTTGTGTATTATCAGAAGCTTATTAACTCCTCCTGTCACTAACACATGACACAATTTTCTGTTTCAACATCTGGCTTCTAATGCAGTAGTGACACTGAAAGGATTCATACTTGTGTTTTTGCCATAGAGCAACACCTTCCTGGCTGAAATGTCTAAACTTAGACATGTGAAGTACAGCATTCAGAGTGTCAAGACTGAAGAAACTGAGCTTTTTGGTACCTTAGCATTAAGATTAGACTATAAAAAATGCTTTTTTGGACACAATATTTAAACAGAACACAGAACAATCCAATTTAAAAGGATTTAAATTCATTGAGTTTCTGTGCTGATAGGTCCCTGGTACAACTTAAATGACAGCAAAAGACATGATAATGAAATAGGTAAAATATAATGATTATGAAAACTTCTGTACCTGAGTTGAACCACAGAAAAGAGAAAAAAATGATGACCAAATGAAAATCTTGAAGGAGCTCTTCTTCTTCTGATTCTTGAAGTCATTTCTTTGAGTTTGCCAGCAGAAAAGGACCAGAGTAGTGTTAGCCCAGGTGTTAATTGTGGCATTATATGAACAGGAACTATTATCTTATAAATGTCTATTGCAGTTTTATGAACTTCTAAACAAATAAGTGTGCCCAAGAGGAGTTGTAGACATTTTAAACTGCAGTCCAAAAAAATTTAGATTGCATCTTGAACAGGTTTGCGTGAGATAGAAAAATGTCTTAATAGACATCACAGAAAAAAGTTTAAGAATTGTGTGATGACAATGATAGCGTCCATCTGTCAGTTTGAGGAAAGACTGAGGACTAGTGAAGACTCTGGACACAGGTATAAAATAAATTTTTCTCTTTTTTGTTTTCAGAAACATAATTTTGCTGAAAGTTAAGTTCTACTCTGTTTATTTGTCAAGCAGTAGGAAAAGCTCTGACTAGTATAAAGTCTACCTCAGAGGCTGAGGTTGCAGTGCAAGAGCTGGAATTCAGCTTGCTTAAATTTAGCAGTATAATAGCAATTATCTTGCTCACACTGTGATCAGTGAGGACACGTGGATATCTGATGTATCTCATTCATTCAATCTTGAAGTGGAAAGGATGAGAGTTCAGCACTTGTCCATCAACCAGAAAAGACAAAGAATGATTCAGTCAGGGAACTAGAGGTTGATCGGTTTCATCTCTGATCCTGGGAACAAATTTCCAGCCACATGAAGGACAGGAAAGTGACTGATGAGAACAGCTACCATGGATTTACCAAGTTGAAATGATGCTAGACCAATGCCATGGAAATTTTTAGATCTGTGGACAACAGGAAGACCAGGAAAGTGTCTCACCTTGACACCAGCAAGGCTTCTGGCAGTTTGACATAGTATCTTTCTACTTGGAATGCCAAGATATGGAGTGGTGGGTTGGGAACTGGCAGGATTGTCGAACCCAAAGGGTAGGTGTCACTGATTGAGTCTGGCTGTTGGGTGTGAGTAACATTCCTCAGGGGATGAGGATCAGGAGGATGCTCAAAGGGAGTTCAGCTGACTGAAGGAGGGGGCTGAGAGCAAACTTAGAAATTTCCACACTGAAAGTCCTGTGTTGGTTACAGAAATGTGGCACAGCAGCCACACAGCTCTTTATGTCTTGATGCAAATTTTGACAAGATGCTCCTTTTAAGAGAGGTGAGGAGGAGGGAAGAAGAGACAGCTAATCTTCATGTAATATAAAAAAAAAAAAAAATTAAAAAAAGCAAAGCAGACAATCAACATCTAAGACTTTTTTAGAGAAAAAGACAAGCTTATTTCTCTTGCATTTACTGATATTTATAAGGCTAAAGAATATTGGCAGGCAGCTCTGAAATCCTTGACTCTGAGCTACTTCTAAGCAAAAATACAATGCATTTCTGAATAATTACTTGTCATCCACAAGCATATAGATGACTAAGTGATTCTTGAAAAAATTTTCGGGGTAGAGGGTTTGGCAAATTTCAGGTTATTTGCTGCTCCAGTGGTTGGTGTCAGGAGCGTTTTAATACTACAGTCAGAATTTTGTGATTCTTAACAGGATTATTATCCATGAGAGCAAAGAATAGTCCATTCATGAGCTTTGGCAATAAAGTCTAGAAAAGGATTGTTTCTAGGATTTAAATTACTGGAAAGAAACCTTGGCTGTTAGAACTTTAATTGTGCTATCAGTGTGAAGCATATTTTACTTCAGATTATAAATAAGACAGGAAGACATTCTAACCCATTGTAAGAAAGCATTACAGGGCTTCATGGATGTGAAACACTGGTCTGTTAAATCTGCTCTTGTATTAACAGTTACAGTAAGAATCTTGCCTCTGTCACTGAGATGGTAAAGTTGCATAAATATTTTAACAGGCATTTCTGTTATGGTGCTTGGAGAAATTGCTCATTGAAATGCTTAAAGTGAACGTGTGGGGAGTCTATCAAACTGAATGTAATACACAGTGGTTTGAATCACAAGAATAAGAAACTATATAAGTTTGGTAGAGCTTTTCTAAGAGGCGAACATACAGCTTTAAACAGATTTTCACTGTGGCTTGCTGTAGGGCTACTCGACCAAGGAACGTTTATTAGAATTTTATACATAGAGATATAATGTGCAAGGATTTATAAGGCTCTAAGGGCCTTACGGGAGCTGTTGGAGTTCATGACATCACATAGCTAAATTTTGACAATTCAACAGCTTTAGATGGCTTAAATGAGCCTAGTTACAATATCATGTCAATATATAAACATGATACTGAGATTTAAGACCTCAGGTAGTCAAGTAGCAAACATGAAATTATTATGCGCTTGATTAAAGTCAAATAAACATTTGAAAAAGGACATAATTTTTGTTTTGTAGGTGTGATGTCTAATCATGCTATGGTTAGTGTTGGAGAAGAGCAGCAGTGATATTAAGATGCTACGCAGGAAGTCTGTGATAGAAACACAGATTCTGAGTGGTAGATCAGTACTTCAAACATCCTTCAGCAGGTACAATAAATGCTGTTCAGTTGTGCTGATAACAAGGATTCACAGGTCTCTTAACCTTAGCTGGACATTTCTGATTAGAGGTACTCACAGGGACTGTTAAAGTTCAAAACACTTTATTTTTAAGGTAACTTTTTTTGTTTTACACTTAAATTATCCATTATTATTATCATATTTATCCTTCAACAGATGATATAAAAGGGAAGACATAAACTGTAAAAAATACAAAATTACCAGGCATATTAAAACCTCATACAGAGAAAATGAGCTTTCTCAGAAATGTCTAACATAGCTCAAATCAGAAAAAAATAATTGTGGAAGAACAATGACACAAGATGGCTAATCAACTTCCACATTAGCACTGAAGATCTACTTTCCCTTTGAAAGTAAAGGAAAAATAGGAAAAATAGGAAAAATTGGAAAATTATTCAGTATGTTGACTAACAAATTGGAAAGCCAGAATAAAAACTGATTTCTGCAATATTTAATAAATTCCACCTCCACATTCCTTTTCTTCTTTTTTTAACTGGATGTATTTGTCACTTTAGAACTGTTCAATTTTTGAACTACTTTCTTTAAATATTTAAGTTTATTTGGATGAGAGATATATTACCCCTTCAAAAAAATCATTCATGTAAAAGACAATTTTTACTTACAAAAATCTCATCATCAACAACAACAACAAAAAGTATAGAACAAAAAAACCCAAACAAAAACTATGGAAATGAAGGAAAGTTAATCCTCAACTGGGACCATGTGTTTTTGAAACCAGGATGTAAATTGCAATAGATGTCATTGTTTGCTAAGATGTTATTCTTTTTTGAGGTATGATAGTTTCCAAATTATTGCATTGCTTAGGCAAAAATGTTAAAAAAAAAACCCCAGACAGACCATTATTGCATTAACTAGATAAATCAAACTTGCTTAATATATACAGAGCATTCTCAGAATTAAGCATACAGTAGGGAAGAAACCATGGGAAAAAAATAGGTGGGTGTCAATAGACAACAATAACTGCTGCAATAAAACATGAGTTCAATTTTGTCTTGCACCTTGGCAAAGTTCTTCAGCTTTTTCACACTTTTATGAGAAAACTCTTCAAAATAGTTGTGTTCATGCATATAATTTAGAATGGCCAGTGAAAGTACTGGGCTACTTAGGCAGAAATAAACACAAGAATAATATTAGCCAAACCAAATTTTGCTAATTTAAATTTAAATGTTACAAAGTTTATATGAAAATTAATACCGTGGAAATGTCTCAGGGCTCCAGGCTTAGATACCAGTGGAAAATTGGTGAAACCTCTGGAGAAATTCAAACTGAAATTCAACTCCAAGCTGGCAGTATTGCACGAACTTAAAATAAAACTGATAGAGAACAGTTTGAAAGTTTCAGTTGCACTCCTGGACTTAAAAGTAAGGTATGAACTTTTCTGTGGTTACTTTTTAACTGGTGTTCATGATCTGATTGACATGATACCTACAAAATGTAAGTTAAATAGTTCAACAGAAGAGTTTTTTTTAAAAAAAAAAAGCTGTATGAGATTAGTTTAAAAAATTTAACTGCCATTGCTTTTTATTAAAATACAGTAAGGCCCCTATTTATTAACTTAATCTATTTGAAATAAATGGCAGAAAATTCAGCCAATATCATATTTAATGTTGGTGGGGTTTTTTTGTTTGTTTTTTGTTTGGTTTTTTTGTTTTGTTTTGTTTTGTTTTGTTTTGTTTTTACAACAAAATGCAGTAGAATAAAATTAGAAGGTAGTTATTGGAGTTTAGCAAAAGTAGAGTGAGTTTACCAAGACAGGAAGGAAGCAGTTAATCCGTGTTTCAGAGGAAAACCTGACAAGTAGAGGGAGTAGCATTCCCAGTGCAAAGAAAGGCAGACATTCCATGATTTGCTGTGAACCACTGAGCAGCAGATTAATCTATGTCCATCTCTTAGGGAGACGGATGGTGCTCTGCTGCTCATTAATACCAAAACCCTTTTCATCCAGAGAGTTGTCTTTGTGATGGCTTTACAACTTTCCAAGGTTACTGTATTTATGATAGGTAATGAGTTGCCAATCCTGCTTCTGTTGCTTGAAGTAACAGTCTTTCTACCCTAAATTACAAATTAATGGCCATCAGTATTTACTGGAGGTGCTTCCAACTCATGGAAGGAGACTAGGAGCAGGGGATTCTTCCAAAGGTAACTTTAATTTGATAATTTGGTACCTGCAGATTCCCATATGGCTGGCAAATATAAACTTGAAAAATATGCTTATCGGAGAAACAATTTACAAATGATGGCAAAATTTAAACAGAAAACTGAAAACAAAAAATGCCTCACAAAAAACCAAGGCTTGATTCTTCTCATTTCTGTATTCAGCCTGTTGTAACAATATGGTCTGTATTTTTGTCGTCAGCCACCTACTGAGTGTGTTGTTGCTAAATCTGCTTTTGACAACCATTTGATCATGAGCCAACTGAAGCTAGTAAGAAATTATTCATTATTGTAATCTGTTTTCCAGCGTAGAAAGATTATATAGAAGCCTGGAAAGGATGAAGGGGTTATTGTGTGTCCCAAGCACCCATAGCCAGATGGCTGGTGAGCCAACTATGGATGGTTGGTAACAATGTGCTGTGAGAGAGGACAGGATGTGGCTGGAGAAGGAGCCATACAGAAGTAGGACATCATTTCTTTGGGACAAACATCCTTGTTCTGGCTCCTGGAGATAAACACAGCACAGTACAGTTCCAGTGCAGGACTGAGATCAAAAAGTAGGCATGGACTGTAGGGACCAAGGCCACCAAAGACACCCAAAACCAATGACCCGTTTCCAGAAAGGTCTAGAGCAATGGACTGTGCAGGATAACTGATTTGCATCGAAATCAAGAAAATTATCTTCAGGGCAGATAAAACATTTCTATAAAAAGTACCCCCACCAAGCCCTGGTGCATGTGCCCCAGGATCCTGGACATTCCATCAGCTGGATTGATGCTGGAGCCAGGAGTGGTGACCTCTTCCTTTCTTTTCTCTCTCTCTCCCTGTCTTTAACACATCCCCCTCCCTCTCTCCTGTCACCCTATCACTTTATCCAAACCCACTGCTGTGCACTTACACTGGAGGTCAGGGACTGTCACACCAATTTCTATTCCAAGTGTGGAATTTACTAATAAAACCTTTTTAAGGTTTTTTGGACCCTCTGACTTTTGTCATTCCTTTCATCCATGAGGATCTACGAGTTTTGTCTGCTTCCTTCCCCTTGAGGGTGAGGTGTCAGAGATTATAAGGTCATCTGAACAAAATATCTTGATAGGAATGTTGGTCAAAGTTTATTGTTGTCCTTCTCTGTTTCTGGGGGTCAACCTTACTTAATCCATGGAAGATCAGAGGCTTTGCTGATTAGAAGGCAGCAATTTTCACAAGTTGTCAAAATACAGATTTCTGGTCTATAACCACTAAGTTAGACTTGCTCTCCCCAGGATTTTTTTTTTTTTTCATCTATCTATCTATCTATCTATCTATCTATCTATCTATCTGTCTATCTACACATCTATTTGTTTTCAGCAATGCTATGCCAGAATTCCTCGCACAGTTCTCCACCTCTCATGTAAAATACTGTAAATCATTTCAGCATCCAAGTTATTTATTTTTATTTTTAACCAGAGGATGATAACTGTATTTTGGGCACAAGTAGGGCCAGTGGCTTTAGGTCATCTCATTACAAGTGGATTTTGAATCTAGGACAAAATTACTTTATGGCTAGGGCTCTTATTTGCAAAAATTTATATCCAGAGATTTCATTGTCTATCCAGTTTCACATAGAGTATTATTAAAAAACCACTTCCAAGTGGTAATTTCATATAGGACATTAAGAAATTAAGCTCTGTAAATGTTCCTCTTGTCAAAAAGATGTCTTTTTATATAAGTCTTAAGAACAGAATGCAAATACTAGCTGACCTGTGAACCAGAATTTTTCTTTTAGGAAGGGAGAGGAGTCTGATTATCAAAGTTCAATAAGTATAATATTATTTTCTAGTTGTGAGACATTGCACAAATGTGCTAGATACTTCCACCAATGTTATTAAAGTTAATAGTTGAATTTTTCTTTAGTGATCCTCTAAAGTAAAACAGGACTCTTTTCTCCCTCAATGTAAACCAGTAGTATCATTCAGATTTTGATACTCAGCTTAATTTGAACTGATGTTTTACATCCCCCTTTTTTTTTTTTTCAAATCTCAGTTAAACTTGAAAAAGCAAAAAAGTCTGGAATTAACATATACTTGTTTGATTTTAATTATTTTTAGTGGCCTGAGGGAATATAAATGAACACAAAGTAAGTGGTAGAAGGCTAAAATCACTGGTTGGGCAATTATTCTTCCCATAGTCTTCCTTTTTAAAATTTTTGTATACTTTTTAAAGACTGAAAACACTTCATGACCTGTGATTTATCCCCTCTGTTTTGCTCAGAATATCTTTATACATACATTCTGTTTGTCAATGTTATCAGTGATGCACTTCAGCATTTTGTGAAGATTTTGCTTCCATATACAGCAGACAGCAAAAGCAATCCATACTTCAGCTTTGTCAAATGTTTTTTAAATCAAAGCCAACTGATAATCTCCCTAACAAAAAGCTAAACAAACAAAAAATTAAATCCTTAACATCAGATGCACTGATAATGGGATGAAGTCATCTAAGGTTATCATAAAGATGTTAATTAAGGCTGGATGCATGACTTTGGGACATATTTGGCTTCTGGTAGGCTAAAAATGTTCATGATGGTGTCATTTATCATAGGAAAAATATTAGCTTTGGACAGTCTGAAGGTATTTCAGTTCTAAACAGAAGTCAGCTGCTCTTACATGAGTACTGGTTTAAAAAACTGTACCATTCCTGTGATTTGTAGATTCGGCCACCAAACTAAAAAACCTCAGTTATTCATACAGACCTGTTTTTTGACACTACTGAGAGGCAGATGTTGTAAGCAAAGGAAGCACTGGAACTGTGGGTAGTAGTTTCTAAATTTATTTCTCTGATAATAATAGGTTTTTTTAATTTGAAATAAATTTGTTTGTGAATGAACACAGCCCTCAGTGCCACAGGTTTCTGTTTCATAATGTTTGGGATGAGTGGGCCATTTTCTTTGCAGCATCCAATGCTGCTAGACTTCAGTTGCTTCTGCATTTATTAACGTATGGGATTATTCTCCTGATGGTTTACATCATTATTAACACCTCTGTGAAGAATATACCTGGGCAGTAGGGATCCTTCCATTGAATTTAGAATTAAATTCAGATATAAATACACCAATCATTTTTCATTAAAAATCTCCCATGTTTCAGAGATTTTAATGAACTGAACTTGGGTGAAATTTGGGCTGTCTTCATCATGCTTTTCTTTACCTAGAGAAACAGACAAAAACTAAAATAAAAAAGAAATAAAAATGAAATGATTGATAATTTCAAACTATAAAAATTCTTACACAGTTTAAATGAAATAGAATGTTTTCTGTCTCCTGTCTAGAACAAAATAAAAACACTTGGGGTTTCCTAAGTGCAGTTTACAGATGATTCTCGACTGAGGTTCAGCAAATACAGGTGCTTTGTCTGTGCAAAGGTTATCTTGCCTAAGCTCATCCCTTCAGAGCAAGGAGGTTGTTGACATTTTTAAGAAAACCTATAGCAAGCTGAAGTCCATGAGGGAATCATAGCTTTAATTTGAAGTAGCTGGATAGCCAGAAAAAAAAAATCTATTTGATTTAACAAAGGACAGAAAAATATGCTAATACTAAGGCATAAGGCTTGACATGGGGTGCTGAAATCCTACAGCAGTTTATAATCCAAGCCTGCTGCAAAAAATCAATGCTTTAGTCCTAAGTGTTCAAGTCAGTGTATATTAGTCACATGAATCCTAGCAGTCAATAAGATTTCCATATATCTCCAAACCCTGCTTTGAGAATGCAGTTCTTATCCAGAAGTCTGAAGCTGAGGGGAGAAAGAAAAATTCCTCTTGATTTCACCATGCAGTGAAGAGGCCATTTGTGAAGAGCGTATCTTTTCCAGGCAACACCCCTAAAAAATCCATTTTAGGACAGCCACACAGACATTTTACTAAGGAAAGAAGGATTAGAGACTTTAAAAGTAAAGAGACAGGTGTTTTTTCCGTGGCAAACAAGGAAGAGCTTTGTAAATGAAAGTGTGTTTCCTAAGCCCGTGTGAAAGTTGTAATAAGTGTTTATGAGTAACAAGTACAGTACATAAGGCAACTTAATCATAATATATTAATTATTATATCCTAAAATCTTCTATTTTTTATTAGATAGCAAGAAAAGGAACTAGTGATTTCCATTTATGACGATGCAGAATTCCTTTATGAAAGGAAATCCCTATTTTGGCAAATTGAATCCTGCCAGTGTGTTTTTTT
>VZTH01003985.1:159760-314591 GCA_013397815.1 Aleadryas rufinucha
ATTGCTAGTCTAGGAAAAAAAACAAAAAACAAAAACAAAACCAAATCCACAATTTTTATTTTTTTTTTCTTGTAGCTTGAGTTTCCTGTTAAAAAAACCCCAAAGCATAAAGCAAAACAAAATTAAAAACACCCCAAAACATCCAAATTTACAAACACCCCCCCCCCAAATTTACATGACAACATTGCATTCCTACAGGTATTTAATGGGTTTTGATTCCATTTACAGTTTGGCAGTTTTTTCGTAGTTCATTGGATGATTCCTTGGGAGAGTTAGTAGGAAGGTAATGTGTGTGAAGGATGTCTCTGCAAACATTGTTCAGGGAAGCTGACAAGACAAAAGATTTGCCATGCTTCTGTGCTTGTCCTACATATATCATAATTGCAACCAACCCCAGCTCGGTAGATTTGTAATTTGTAAGTCAGCGTTCAAAAATAAAAATAATAATAAAAATCAGCTGCTCAACCACTAAACACCTGAACATGTAATTCAGCGAATCTGGCTGATTTATTTTTCATTGATCAATTATTGCCCTGCTAAACATCACTAGGATTGTTCAATAAATTGAATGCAACGTCATCACTAGATAGGTTACAGTTTTCTCCACCAGCATTTGTAACCCCTGTAGATTTTTTCCGTCTGAGTGAAACAGCGACAGATTCCACTAAAACAGGAAGAAGAAATTCGAAAGTTAGGGACACTCTCAGTGAGTGTGTATGGTCAGCAGTGAATAAATTCTCAAATAAGATTAAGTATTAAGCACTATAGATGTATTAGGCTCCATTTGGAAAAGTCACATTCACAGTCACTGGGATAACAAAAAAACTGACTGGGAATCTTAAAACAAGGCATAAGGAGATATTTCTTTTATTGTGTAAATATCTAAAGGAGTTAGTCCCCTGATCTGCTTTTATAATATAATATTAATTATAAAGAATCATGCCTTGTGCTCCTAAGGCTGTGGTTCAGAGCAGTGCTGTCCATGTGGCAACCATCTCTAGATTCTGTTGTGGAAAACAGTACAAAAGTGTAAGCAAATGCATGTCCTCTGTTACTTCTCACCTTTGCTTTGCCTGCTTTGTCTCTTCTGGAAGGAAAGGCCATGAAACTGTCTCACCTCTAAATGAAATTAGGCCTCTAAATCTGTGCAGTTATTGTTTATAGTGGAAGCTGCTGTAAAGAAAATAAGTGTGTTTGTCAGGCACTGAAAGATGCTGCCATGATGGTTTACAAGTATGAACTCAAGATTCTGCTGGGCTTTTAGTTTGTATTAATTAGGAATTCAGATTTACAGGAGAAAGTAAAGATCCATTTCCACTAACATTTAGTACCAGTCATGTCTCTTGGGCAATAACAGTCATTACTTGCTTTATGTACATATTGTTGTGCTCTGCTATGGGACATTTTTCTTCATTTGTACTCTTTGAAGCTCATTCTCTCTACAATTCCCATGGTAAACTGTCAGCTTTCCACCTATACAAGGATCAGTATTTTATTCTTATCTTTAAAGGAGCTGGTTTCTTTATACATCCCACATTTCCTTTAGATGTACTTTTCCAAGGGTATAAAATGCAACAATAGTAGTGAGTAACCACTTATAGGTCTTGCAAACTATTTTGTGTTCCATTTTTGTTGTTTAGATTTTTGGGTGGATAATCTGAGACTGCTAGAATACCTGTGTGGCATTGAACTGAGAATTTTGCAGTGATCATTTCCCTGTGTACATACCTTACCATTTGCAATTCTTTAAACACAAAGGCACAATAAAAAGAGATCTGTGCTTTGAAGGATTGAGGCAGGACAGGGGAGCACATTTACATACTTGCATCCAAAATAGAGTTTTATAGGCTATTTACATCTTAGTTTAAGACACAATGGAATGAACATGCCCAGAGCAAGCATGAAAGGGCACGGTAAGAGCATGCAAATGGAACTGGGCAGACAAAGACAGGAGCTATCCATCCTGCAAAGCTTTTTGCATTTTCTAGTTTATATTGTGGTAGTTGTGTTGTGTGAACACCCAGGCAAGAATCAGATGTGCTGAAACACTAATTCTCTAACAGAGTAAATTTGGATAAGAGTAGGAGATGGGAGAAGAGCCCATCATGTTATTGATTCTGTTATTTGCTCAGAGCTGCAGTAAGAATTTATTGCCTAAGTATCTGCTGAAGTGCATGCTGTTGTCTCGGCTTGTTGTTTTAGCTTCATGCTACTAAAAATGATACATAGGGAGAACTGGAAGTCACAAGAATGAATGCTGACCCAGGCATCAGTGGATGCCAACAATCTGGGATATCACAATTTTTGATATTTTAAGCCTGAGCTGAGACCTGAATTTCTGTACCAAATCACAAACTGTTAGATGAGGTATGGTAAGCTACTGAATATTCACTTTGTATTTCACAGAATCATAGAATGGATTGGGTTGGAAGGGACCTTAAAGATCACCTATTTCCAATCCCCTGCCGTGGAGAGTGACATCTTCCACTAGACCAGGTTGCTCAGAGCCCCATTAAACCTGGCCTAGAACATAATTTGTTAAGAAAGAATTTTATTTTCTTAAATAACTACAGAGATTCAGTAATTGTTGAAGAGCTTGTTTCCTTCATAACTGGGGGAATGCTCTCTCTCTCAGCTGGTTAAATGCAATCCATTCATTTTGCTGAAATGCCAATCATTGAACCATTGTTGCCACAATTGCACCTCGCGTTTTGCTCCTTCTATCATCAGGTTATTTAATGTACATTATCTACTCTAGGAAATGATGCTGAACATGATGTCCAGCTTATCACATCAGTATCACTCATATCCATACTTCCAGTGATAATAAAAATCTAAACTTCCTGACAAATGTGTGTTATCTCAGGAAAATAAGGGATAAGGAGCAGAGACGAGTACACAGAGGATTTGAGAAGTGCAGCATCTTCATGCTTATCAGAAATGCTTATAGTGAGTGCAAATGTGTTTTTTGATGCAATGTAGGTACAAAGGCACAAATCTGTAGCTAGAGCTACATAAACCTAGTAGAATACTGTATCTGGAGTGGTGATAATTTCTACAGAAGTTACAGAAATATTCCATGTACATGGAGTATGATTACTGGGTGAAGTTTCTGGAGGTGTGCTGAAATGAGAATGCCTTTACATGCTGCCAAGGTTAGATGGCAAATGGCTGAAGTATTATCCCATTCTGATAGACATTCTATTTCTCGTTCTGCTAGTTCAGGGTAAGATAATGTAACTTCTAAAACTACTAATGTGAATTCTTTAGAAACCATTTGCTGGGACCCAGAGCTCATCCTCAGCTGAAGGTCCCAACAACCAGGCTGAAAGAGTGTTCTTAAGAATACTGCCCTATTAGTGTCATTTGTCTGCATAGTGGTGAAGTCACAGTAGGACAAATGGAACCTGTCCTGGCAGCCAATAATCAGTATTTTAATATGTTCCACGGCAAGATATGAGTTACACACTTGCATTCCTCTACTGCTTAAAGAGATCTGTGCAGCTGGAATAGCACTCCTGGTTCTTCTCCTGCATTTTTGGGGGTTTAGAGTGCTGGCAGAATAAGTGGAAGTGTCTCTCTTTTCTGTGAAACAGACTGAAAGTAAAGGGTTTCTTCTACGGTACAGGAAATGGGATTTCAGAAAGGTTCAAAACTATAATGGAAAAAAAGAGTTCATTAGATAAAATGAGTTGTAGCTATAATGACATTTTTCACTCCTTGTGTGTTATAGGCCAGTTTTAAGAGCACCAATTGAATGGAGAAACTGAAGAGAAATACCTGGTGAAACAAAAATGTGGAGGTTTCAGATTGCCTTGTTGTCCATACCACAGCATTTACAGGGATGATAAGCACCATGGGAAACATCTGAACAGGCCATGGCAGAAATTACTTTCCATTTGCCTGGGAAAGGTAGTGTTGGGCACCAATTTTCAGGCATGTGTGCAAGTGCGGCATTCAGACAATCTGGATTTTTAGCTACGAGGAATCTAAATCAACCCTCTCTCCCTCCTGCTCTTTGTGTTTTGCTGTCTTTATGTCGTTCTTTGTCTTTTTCTTCTTTTCTTCTTTGCTTCCTCTCTTTTACCTTCTTCTGTCTCCACCTATGTCTTTCCTTAATAAACCTATTCTGTTAGGTAAAGCTGGAATTGTGTTATTTCTGAGATATTATTTGGGGAATCTGTTGCCATTCACACTGCAGCAGGTTAGGAATAACCGTATTAGCTCCGATATCTTTTACCATGGCGTTTCCTCCTCAAGGAGCTCCCAAATTCCATTGCAAATTTGAGTTATTATCGCTACTACTGTTGTGCTGATTAACAGACATAAACAGAGGCTTGTGTGCCCAACCAGAGTGGGAGTGAAAGATTACAGGAGTGTTGCTATAGGGCTCTCTTCTTGGCCCTGGAGGGATGTTATTTAAAATCAGGGCTTGTCATACATTATGTTAGGCCATATGCTCCGACTGCTCTGCGGGTGCTGCTCAGCACTGGTGCATAGCCTCCAGCGTCAGACGGAAAATGAAACTCCAGTTTGAAATCTATACCTGTCATGTTCTCATATTTTTGGGTCCCTGAGCACTTCAGGTAATTCCAGAGACACCTGTTAGCTAGAAATCCTTAAAAACTGTTCAGACTTTGAAAGGACTACGTGGCCATATGATTTATGGACTTGTCTGGCTCTTGTCTTATCAGAAGTTTTTAATTACATGATGCAAACTTGATGTAAATTTGGAACTGAGCACGTGTGGATACTGGATGTAGTTTCATAAGAAGGATGTGACTGCGAAGTGTTTATACTCTCCTCCTGTGATAGTCAGTGCCTTGTACTGTTTTTTCTAGTCTTATTCCAAAACAAGATTAAAGGGTAAAAGTAGTTTTATGCTAGTTTAAGAGGCGTCCAGATTTCTCTGAGCTTTTCTGACTGGTTTCCTGAAGGAGATTTCTGTACTCTGAGGGTTTTACTAAAATACAATACTTCTCAAAGACTTCTGACACGAGGTCAGGCAGCCATGAATTAAAGCAAGAGTCAAGAAAAACCTGTATGATTTTTCCTCTCCTAGAGACCAAAAAACCATAGATATTACTAGAGGACTCACTGCCAATTTTTTGGTAAAATTTCATTGGTAGAAAGTTTTCCACTGGGTTGATTTTCTTGGGTTTGGACAGCTTTGGATGAGCTATCCAGGTATAAAAGCTGCATTACAGGTTTAGTCTCAAAGCACCTATCAAATGCTGTTACTCAAATAGGCCATGTGACATTTTTGTGAAGTAGAAAGGGTCGTTCCCTTTGCACTCAACAAGGAACATGGGAAACCAGGTGTTAAAATCTTAACTGGAAGCAAAAAGTAAGTATATATACATTTTTTTAATTTTGTGTTTGATAGCATCAGACACCTTACAGTTCTCTGTCCCTCTTCTTTTAGGAATTAATATTGCACGTTTTAAGCCAATATTACAGAAAATATTTTTGAAATTTCTATATTTTTTCCTTTTCTTAGTAGAATATTGAAGCCTTCTTTTTCTGGAGATGGAACTACACCTTTACCAACACTATGCAAAGCCCTGGTGAAGCTCTTGTACCCAAAACTGACATTCCTACACATACACTCAGTTTTGTCTTAACACTTTTTCCTGTTTTGTTCAATATTTGAGTCTGCTAGTTCTTTGAAATTTATGAAGTCAGATAATGCAAAGGTTGCAGTGAGAAACAGTAAACAAACCCCAACTACCAATTATTGTTTGCCTTCAGAAAACTCACTGCACTTCCCTGACCTTCCCTACTCCTTGTTTCTCAGCAGCCATAAGCGACACTAGGCAGCAGCACTGATAATGAATATGTGTCCCAAAAGAATGGATCTGCAGAGTGAATCACTCCAAACATCCTTACTAACGTGTCACTGAGGTCAGTCAGGAAATTTTATTCAAAAACACATTCCTAGTCCAAACCAACATGTTAGTCTGGATTCACTTTAAAAACTTCAGAATAGAAAAGACGATTTCAGCTGTAAGGAACTTAGAGTGGTCATCCAGTCCAGCTGTCTGACCAATTCAGGGCTGACCAAAAGTTAAAGTGTGTAGTTAAGAGCATTGTCCAAACGCCCTTAAACACTAACAGGTTTGGCACATTGACCACTTCTCTAAGCAGCCTGTCCCCATGTTTGACCCCCATCTTGGTGAAGAAATGTCTCCTGATGTGTGATCTAAATTCCCCTGGTCGAGATTTAATCAGTTCCCATGTGTTATATCACAGGAGGAAGAGCTCAACACCTCCCTCTCTGCTTCCCCTCCTCAGGAAGCTTCAAGAAAAGACAAGATCATCCCTCAGCCCCCTTTTCTCCAATCCAGACAAGCCCAGAGTCCTCAGCCACTCACCACAGACATTCCTTCCAGCCCTTTCATCAGCTTTTTTGCCCTTTTCCTTCTCTTCATTCCAGCCAGAATGGCAAAAGGAAAAATAAAAAGAATTCAGAGCAGTGTGATGTTCATGATAAAGGTGCCATTCAAACCAGACCATTGTAAGTACAGAATTACTTCACTTTGGGTAAAAATAAACATTCCGAGAAATTAACATTCTTGAAAGTACTATGCCTTTTGAGAAAACCTCTATCTAGATAAGCAAATAACTTGAGAACCCACTTTCATCTTTTAGCACGCTAGGGGTATGTGCATGAACACAGAGGCACAAACAGACATGCCCCTCACATAATAATGCTGTCAAAGAGGATAATGGGATAACATCAATGCAAAAGTCTCCTGTGATTATGAATGATTTTGAGGAAGCAATGTGATGCCAGTGATTGTTCTGGAGCTGATTAAATCATCAGACTTTTGTTATCTTTTACTATTTATCAATTTGAGCATGAGGAGGTAGATGGGAGAAGCCCATGTGGTTTGAAGAACTGCACAATTCAGACTTCACTTCAGTTTTCCCACTTTATGCGTATTCTTATTCCACATAAACCAAATAGGAAGTCCGGGGGGAAAAAAAAAAAAAGAATATCTGCACGTTTATAATTGCAGTCTATGTGACTGACTAATCCTGCCAAAGATTTGGGGAAGCAATAAGAACAGGCAAACTACCAGGTGTTCTTCTGCGACATGTTTCTGTGACTCATGTGCAAACAAATAATGGGGTAGTAGATGAAATAAAGATGAAATTTCAGTCATGAGCTGGATAAGATTCCACTCATGAAACATGAGAAATATTTCTCAAAGAAATTTATAATTATATATGTTATTCACATACAGTACATTAAAAAAAATATTAATAGCTGAAGAATTATACACGAATGAAAAAATATGGCAAGTCATAATGCATTACTGATATGGCCAGAGGAACAGGAAAGAAAATGAAAGCCCACCTTAAAAATAAAATGTGGTAAGAAAATATCTATTTGACATTACCGTATTTGGTGCCACAGGACGTGTGCATTGGTAAAGTTGTGATTAATTGGACAGTCTTTCATGGTATCAGTCTTAATTGTCTGCCTTTAATTTGAGGTTTCCAAAAATTCAAAACTCTAAAAAATCAAATCTCCTTAAGTTCCAGTGGGCTGTCAATTAAATTTGACTGATTTTGCTCACCATTATCCTATAAAAATAAGCCACAATTAATTGCTGCACTGTGCAAATTGCAGCAGGACAAGAATAGTTTACAGGCTTAGGGAAATGTATGGTAATGTGCACCCATGCTCTCCAGACACCTGAATCTCAATTTTAATATTCCCAATGTCCTTCCAATGTCAGACTTAGTGATTTTTATGGGACTCATTATAGTGCATTTCTGCTGCAATTGGAGGATTCTTTAGCATGGTTCATGGCCCATACCTGCCAGATGAATCGCTATTGCATATACATGAGGAGAGAAAGAAATTCAGGCTGGCAAAGTCAGTATTCCAGATTTGCTTTGGGAATGTTTTCTCCAGGATTCTGAGGGCTCAGGGCAAGAACTTGCTCCAAAGGCCTTTCTCAACTCGGTATGCAAACCTGGCCATTAAAACTTCCTTTCTTTAGAATAAAGTTGTGTAACACCTGTTTGAATAGGATTTACAGGAAGATTTAAATGAGATGATACTGTCATTTTTTTTCAGAGAAATGAATGCCGACATTGAAAACAAATAATAATAATAATAATAAAAAAAGCTGGTGAACATTCAGCACTCAGCAGCAGTGACATTCTGCAGCAGTGTTAGAGAAAGTGCTACTCGAGATTCTAAGAAATGGGTCAGAGAAATAATCTTTTTCACTAAAAAGTTGGGACAGTGAAGATGTTTAAAACATCAAGGCCAAATTTGTGGTGATACATTTTTTTAGATGCTTCTTCATTACTGTGAGTCAAAATTAATATGATACAAAAAAAAATCATCAAACATACTTTGACTCATTATTGTTTGATAATACAGCCGTTGTCAGGGACATGTTCTACATGACCACATAGACGTTACTAATAGCCAAATTAAGAGAAATGTTTGAAGATAATTTAAAAATTGCTAAGCTATGTCACTTCTTATGGAGCAATAACCATAATTGTAAAGAAATAATCTTTCTTACTTACCTGTAACCATATTTACAGTCTCTCAAATCTATCTTTACAGTCAATGAATCCTTATCATGGTCTTTTGCTTTCCTTTTCTTTTTAGTTTTTGCTAACTTGTAGCATTTTTCCAAGTCAGTATTTCACAAAGAAATATCACTTAATACATGGAAGAATTTAACTGTATTTAATGAGGTGGATGATAAATCTAGACACCATTTACTTCAGGCAAACTTGGAACTAGGCTGCCTGCTGAAAGAACAGAACATCTATTCCTTCATGTAAAAAAAGTAAGACATAGCTATGGTCTTCGTCTCAAAAGAGGAGCTGATTTAATAAAGAATGTGACAATATTCTCTTCAGGGCAGGGGATAATCTGTTTTCAGGATAATCAAATGGAGTGGTGTGGCATTAAAGAAGTTGTCCTTTTCTCTTCTTTGTAAAAAAAAAGAAAAAGGCAAAAAAAGGAAACAGAAGTAAACTTCTCATTTTAAATTTACATAATTATGCAGATTTTCCTTTTAAAGACAATGTATCTCATAATCTTTCTGGAGCGTGAGGGGTTTAAATGCTGTGAAGAATTTTGACAACTGTCAGGGCACTGGTTATATCAAAACCATGGTCTGCTGCTCATCTGGTAACTAAGATACTGAGAGAGATTTTTTGGCAACACTGATCCAAGAACAGGCATTTAGATGAGAGGAAAGGTTAATGTACTGTTATTGATACTTGTTTTGCGTTTCTCTGGCCAAGTTTTGGTAGCAGGGAGGCTACAGGGGAGGCTTCTGTGAGACTTTGCTGGATGATTCCCCCATGTCCTGGAGAGCCAATGCCAGCTGGATCCAGGATGGAACCTGCTGGCCAAGGACAAGCCCATCAGTGATGGTGGTAACACCTCTGGGATAACAGATACGAGAAGGGAAAAAATGTCATTGCACAGATGTAATTGCAGCCCAAGAAGAGAGGAATGAGCAGATGTGTGAGGAACAGCCCTGCAGACACCCAGGGCAGTACAGAAGGAGGGGCAGGAGCTGCTCCAGCCCCTGGAGCTCAGATTCCCCTGCAGCCCCTGGAGCAGCCCATGGTGAGGCAGCTGTGTCCCTGCAGCACAGGGAGGGCACAGGGGAGCACAGATCCACCTGCAGCCCCTGGAGGAGCCCAGGCTGGGGCAGGGGGATATCCAAAGGAGGCTCTGACCCTGAAAGCCTGTGCTGGAGCAGGATTCAGGCAGGACCTGTAGAGAGAGGAGCCCACGGAGGAGCAGGTTTGCTGGCAGGGCTTGTGACCCCATGGGGGACAGTGGAGCGGGCTCTTCCTAAAGGACTCACCCTGTGGAGAAGTCACCCACTTTGGAGCAGCTTGTAGGTAACTGCTGCCCATGGGATGGACTCACACAGGAGAAGTTCATGGAGAACTGTCTGCTATGGGAAGGACCCCATACTGGAGCAAGGGAAGGATTCCAACTCCTCTCTTTGAGCAGCAGCAGGAACAATGTGTGATGAGCTGACCATAACCCCCATTCCTTGTCTCTCTGGGCTCCTGGGGGAGAAGGGAGAGCCTGGGAAGAGGTGGGGGGAAGGCGTTTTTAAGATTTATTTTACTGCTCATCATCCTGCTCTCATTTTGTTAGAGACTCAACTCTCACTGAGTTCATATCCCCAAGCTGAGTCAGTTTTGCCCATCTCAGTAATCGATTTTTGATCTCTCCCTGTCCTATCTCAACTAAGGAATCTTTTTTTACATTTTCCCTCCCATGTCCATGTGAGAAGGGGAGTGAGAGATTGGCTTTGATGGGTGCCTGACAAGGTCAACCTGTTGGTTCCGGGGGTGCTCTGGGTGGGGTGCTGTGACTCCAAGAGAAAGTCGCTCGGCAGTTACTGCACACACACACACACAAGCACACACACTCCGGATAGCTCCNACACACAGGCACACACACTCCGGATAGCTCCTTCAACAGGTCAATGGCAAAGAGGCAGGAAGGGTCCTTGTGTGGGATTCCACAGCAGAGATTGATTTTAGCCCTGCTGCTCGTGAAGGGGACCATTGACAAAAGCAATAGAGGAATGGTGGTTTCAGGGTTATATACGGGGGCAGGGAAAACATCAGGGACCAATGGTCTGAGGGCACAGGGGCAGTACATAGGCGGGACTAGGGTACGGGAGCCAATGAGGAAAATCTGAGGGAGTGGAGAGGAACAAAGACCAATGGGAGAGTGGAGAAGAGAGAATTTTCTAGAGAAGGAACAGATAAGGTATAAGGGGGTGGGGAAGCCAACTGGCCAACTGGGGAAGCAGAACTGGGATACATTTGTATAATAAAACAGCATCCTGGGAAAGGTCCTTTTAGTTCCCCTAACCTCGAGAGAATTTCTATCCCTAGGGACGGTCCCACCAGTGGACTCCCTTTGTTCCTTGTTCCTCGTGTTATGAGCCCACTGGCTCCCACATCGACCCACTTAAATGCTCTACTAAAACCTTAAACAATATAATTAGATACTGTTGTTCAAGGAAAAAGAAATGTTTTTCAGAATGTTTTTGAGGACCTTTCAGAAAAATGAAGGCATGTTACAATGCAGAAAGAGAAGGACCTTTCTAAGTACAGTGATAGAGAGGGGCAGTTAATTCTAATGCTATTAGAAGGTGCAAGTTTTAAAGTCATTTAAGTGTGAATGAAAAGTGTTTCTTTTCATTCACACTTCAGGACCTGAAAGATCTGTCCACAGGGAAAAAAAAGAAAAATTGATTCATATGAAATACACTCAAAATTCTAATTTAATCCATGTGGATACCACAGAATTAGTTTGATTTTCGAATTAAATTTTTTATACTTGTCCCAAAGATTAGAGGGTAACTGTAGAAAATAGAAACACAACACAGACTTAATATTTGTAAAATAAGTGTCTTACAGGGGCTGTCCTAGGATGGTGCTCAGCTAATAAAGGACTCCTGAAATCAACTTAAGGTCCTGAAGAGCTGTGCCTTTCACCTGGTGTGTATCAGGAGCTTGGCTGGTTGCCACTACTCAAGAATTCTTTACCGTTTGTAGTTAATAGGAGGAACATAATTCATTTGATATCTTTGTTGGCCTCTGTCTAACATGGTATTTGTGTGCTCCTTCCCATTAAAGATCCATTATTGCCTCAGCCTTTTCCTTTTGTTATACTGTCAAGCTCCATCTACAGCAAACAGCCACAGCGAAACCACAGAGAATAAATTCTGTAGTCTAACTCTCTTCACGTGCTTATGCCTTGCAGGTACACCAGCACCCAGAGACTGCAAAAGTATCAAAAACTGTCTTATAGCCACATACAAAATTATGTGGCTCTGCAAACTTTAGTCTGACACAGGTATTCTGATCCTCAGGGCTTTTTGTGGCAGACTTCTGAACCTGATCTAATGGAGGGAAAAAGTATCTTGGACTTGAGAGCTGACCAGCTGTGCCTACCGTTTGAGTTTGTTTGCTCTTTTGTCATAAGAAAATAATAAGTTTTTAATAAGAAAATTTTTTTTCCCTACTATTTTTCTTACAGGCAGCAAATTAAAGCTAAATAATATAATTCTCACCTCCTGGAGCCCTGGAACAGCATAGCCACTAGGAAAATGGTGAAACTCCGTGTCAGTGGAGTGCAGGTTTGTAGGTAATGTTGCAGGGTAGCTGTTTAAGTCGTGTTTTAAAATGTGCTGTTTAAATTTTATTGTGAATTAATATGTTATAGTGCATGAGTTTATACATATGTATACATTTGACTACAAATTTAATAATCTTTAGAAGTAAAACATCTCAGCAGAAATTTGTGGACATAATAGAGTGAAATTTGGAAGGTAGGTGTATTTGTTAGCATTTTAATTGCACTTGGCATCAAGATCAGTACATAATATATATTTATTTTGTACAGAGAAAAATAGTTTTTAATCCCAAAACTCTGAGCTTTAAAGAGTTTTGAAAATTCATTTCTTTTTAGAACAATGAAAACGACACTTGATATGAAAACTGATACAAAAGCATGGAAATATAAGATTAATCTATTACACAATATTGTCTTGTAGGATTCTTTGACAAATTTGACTCCAATAAGGCATATTAAGTATTTCAATGCCAAGAACCAGGATTCTGATTTTGCTTTTTTTTTGTTTGCTTGTTTTTTGTTGTTGTTGTTGTTGCTGCTGTTGTTTTTATGCTAAAGCTGAGCTTATTATGGTCAAACAATTAGTGATACAATGAAGCCTACAGTGATGGATTTTTTCAATCATGGTTAATTAACAGCATTATAAAATTACTGCACTTCTTTGCTTTTCGTGCTATACAGAGGTTAGATTAGCACTTTTCCTAACACATAAGCTTATTGATCTTACAATATTTTGTAAGAATAGCATCTTTAAACTGATAAACAGACTAACTAGTGACAGACTGCAGTGTCTGGTGTCTTTGGTAGAAGCAGATCTCAAATCGATTGCAGTGGGAGTGACAAGTGGGATATTTGTAATCTTTTACAACACAGCTCTGAAGGAAATTTCCAAATAAGTGCACTTGCATACTTGCCTAGCTCGTAATCCACATGCCAGTGTTTAAACAAGAGAGTTTACTTCAGGTTTCTAAAACATAGTGATATCTTTCCTACAGGTTTCCCAGTGCTTCCAGTGCTGTTTTCACATGTGGAACTGATTATTTTAAAGAGATTGAAAGCTGTCAAAATAAGTAGTTTGATTGGAAATCAAGCACAGATATGCACAGAATGCCAATAGAAACTTTTAGTCAAGAGGACATTACTGTTCTGACAGCAGTATATTATATTCATTTTTGTGTTGTTTCTTGCAAACCATTGTTCAGCCCATCATGTAGATGAGGCCAGGACTCTGTTACTCTAAAGGCTGCTAAATGTTTCTCTATTCAACATGGGAAACAACATGTGCAGTGGGAGATTTACCTAGCCAAACCCCCGAATCTTCTCCACAAAACATTTCACTAATGATTTTAAAGGAATTGGCTTTGTTTTTCTTACCATTGTTGAGCAAAATTATGCACTTAGTTCTGATTATTTTGAATTACAACAGATTTAAGGACTAAAGTACTCCCTTATGTTCGACCAGCAGAATACCAATAAACAACTCGATTTTTAGAAAAAAACAATTTCATAGTGGAAAATAATCCAGGACACTAGAAAAGTTTAAGGCAGTGAAATTCAAATTTATTCTGTTTGGTATTTTCCTGGTGAAGCTAAAGCTGACCTTAGGTTTACTCAGTATTGACAGTGAAGTGGAAAGCATATGAATGACTGATCACAGATGAAATTCAAGAGCCTATCTATTCTTTTTTTCCTTTTTTGTTTTTTTTTTACTAATACACTATTTTACATGGTTCAGAGTGAAAATCCACATGCTTAAAGTGGAGTTCAGGAAATTTTTTATAAGTAGAAGGACTTTGAGGATGCTGGTATTACCATCATCTGTAAATTTTCAGGTAACAACCGAAATGTGAGAATGTTTTTGTATTTTTTTTTTTTAAGAAGTCAAAATTGAAATTGAAAGAATCATTTTTTTTTTTTTTTTCTAGAAACCAGTGTTACAAGGATGACTTGAAAAGGAACAGAGTGGCAGAACATTAAAAGTCAGAAATTCTGACAATCCAAGAAGATTGTGATCTGTCCCTGAGGGCATTCAAATATAGATCAGAAAATAAAATTTAAAAATGTGTCTCTTATCGTTGATTGCTTGTGTTTATTGTGACTGTATTAGGCTTGACATGCACTGGTAGTAGGTGTAAATCCATATTGTATGAAGTCTTGAAACAATAATGTGGACAGATTTGGGAACAACACTTCAAGACAAGCAGTGGAGAGTCTTTGGGAACAGAAGCAGCATAAAAAGTCAATAAATGACCTGTGGAGCAGAACTGATAGAGCAACCTTTTTGGTGAAAAATAGGAAGCCTGAAAGAAAAAAAAAATGAGACAGGAATGCTGAGAAGAACAATATTCTGCATACTTACAGTGTTCCTTTGATTCACTAGTCAGATATTTAAATATGTTCTTGATATCTTCACTGCATCTTTTCATAATAGCTGCAGTAAATAGGATGAAAAATGATAATCTTATTGTGTAATAAGGATATTTAGGTTTCAGAGTAATTTCTATTGAGATAGTGAGGCAATTTATTTCAGAAACTGAGAAAATTCTCACTCTGGAAGACTTTAATGTAAGGCTAAGTAAATATTGTTCAATTTGCTTGCATGGATTTGTGGCATGGGGCAAGGATGAAAAAGATGACCCCTTCAGAGCTCTTCTAATTCTATTTATATGGTATTTCTTATTATATTCATGCTTATAATTTTCCTTCCTAACAAAAGAACTGGAAGGTGAATCAATTTAAGATAAACCTACATTCATTCTCACAGAAAGCATGTTCATGTGGAGTAAGGCTTTAAGATCTCTAAGATTTTCACATTCTGAATATTAGTCTTGCATTTGAAAGCATAGAAGCCTTATCTGTGGGTGTAATTAAAATTCAACAGAAATCCATAAGTGGCCCAAAATCGTTAGTATTTCTAGACAGTTAGGATCATAAATCATTTGTAAAACTTCATTGGGAACCCAGAGAAAATAGCTTTTCCTTTTGAAATAGTCTTAGATATGACCTTCAGTATTTCTGTTCTGTATGGAGTTAGAGTAATCACTTGTAGGAATTTTAAAGTTAATGCTATATGAATGTTCTCAAGAATGTGACAAATTGCCCCTATTTCTCAAACCTTTGTACAGCAGGCACAGTATTAGTTGTGCTGTTTGACCAAAGGGGAGTTGTTTTTTGTGACAAACCTTTCTTTGACAGGACCAAAACCAAAATGCTGCTTTACTCTCTGGACTCTGAAGCAGTTTCACATTTTCTGTTAACAGTCAGTCTTGCATCTTTCCTCTTTTCATTTGCCTTGTCTTCATGACATACTGATAATATTAGATGAAAATGCATTTCAGCAGGGGCAGGGGACACTATTTTGCCTGGCACGAGGGACAGCAACAGGAACTTCAGAACAAAAGGCATGTATTTAACAGCTGAGGAGCCAGCTTCAAGGTGTGAGGTTGTCAAGTGTCCAATCAACTACACTGTGTGTGACACAATGAGTCATCCCACAGATGAGTAACTTGCAGAATAGAAAAGGGATGGGGATTATTGAAGGAAGTCAGGGTGCCTGTGGCAGGTGGGTGATTGAACCACTGGGTATTTCTAGTAGGAATATGAATTCCAAAAACACAGAGATGCTTCTGTAGTGTCCTTAAGGAGGTCCCTTAGCAACATGATTCAGAGGTGCTCAACATATCTGAGACTGAATATATTAAACACGCTAATGTAAAATTTAAGATTAGAAATTTTTTTTAGGTCCCCTAGCAATTACTTTGTTATGCTGGCTTTTGTCAGAATTGATCAAGTCAAGCTAGTGTGCCAAATGTATTTTTTTTCTCAGGAGCAGTTGAATCAGTTCTCCAGTGCTGTGCAATGATTTCTGCATTAGCACTCTTTCTTGTCAGAGCAGCACTTTGGCAATTCAGCAAGCTGGCCTTATATGCCTTTTTATGAGGGATGTTTTTTTACATTTCCTCCCTCTGCTGTATCTAATATGTAAACATGAGGGACAAAAGACTGGTCAGTGTTTCCATAATGGCATGGACCTCAGTGGGCTCATGCATATTCACTTATTATTAGGTGGTTCATATGCCTTTAACCCATCACTTAATGGAGCACAAATCAGTCAAGATTTGCATTTTGCTTGCTATTCAAGTTTTCAAACTCATGAGTTCCCTGGCTAATGACAGGAATATTTATCCAGGTTAATTGATAAAATCTCCTCAACATAAAGTGCTCTAGGAAACAATTTCAGAACACTTAAATGTTGTATTAACATCTCATTATTTTATTCAACAACCCCAGAGCAAGTGGGAGTGTAGGATGAATATGTGTTTTCTAATGGCATTTTCTCTAGAAAAAAAGCTCATCTACATCTCTTCTAAGATGTTCTTTTTCTTAAGACCTGGGTATCCTTAAAGATCTTTTCGGCCTTAACTAACAAAATAGGAATTCAAACAAAGCAGTTGCTAGATTTTTGAATACTGAATGATTTAATTGTTTGCTGTATTTTACAGTGAGTTTTAATAGAAAATAAAAAAAAAAAAAAAAAAAAAAAAAAAAAAAAAAAAAAGAGGAAAAATCAGCAAAATTGCCATAAAGTCATAAGCAATATGTAAACAGAATTAGAACCACATTTCTTAGATGAATGATACATTATAAGTTGTACTCCAAGCTTTTTTCCGACCTTTGCAGCTACCCTTTTTTTTTTTTTTTTTTTTTTGCCTAAGGACAGCTTTCTATGAATTTACATCATGATAAATGTGTCTTTAAAGCAGTGAAGCAGAGATAAAAAAGATGGTTGGAATTTGCTGTGGAACATCACACACTGTAAAAACTCCAATATCTCAGGTTAAATAGTTGTATTTAGTGCTGTTTTTTCCTTTTACCTGTAAAATATTTATATTGGTGATTCTTTCCCCTATATCAATAAGTGTTTCAAGCTGGGTAATTTCAAACCATCTCAGTATTAATTTTTATTGGAAGCAAACTGAAAGTAAACTCTTATACTTTACTGCTCTAGTGGGAGAAGGAAGACTAATTGCTGTTATTGTAAATGGGAATAAAGCTAAATACTTCTCCTTCACTACTGAATTGAATGAAATTCAGGCAGAGGAGGCTGTTTGTCAACAGGAAGTTATGAAGAAAACCAATTAGCACAAGTCCTGTGCTATAAATAAGAATGCAGGATCACCTTTTCAAGCCGTGGACAAATCTCTGAAATTCAGGAGGATATGTCTGTCCAATATGCTTATTTCTATAACGTAATGATACTTAATAAACTGCTGAATTTAAATAAACCTGAATGTGTCTCTAAAGCAAGATTTTAAGTGTTTAATTCTCATCAACGAACATTTAATTCTGCTCTTTCAGACAGAAAAGTGCTGTCAGTTTTTTTCTTGTTTGTTTTAAAAGATGAGGAAGTGGCTTTCTATTTGGTTGTCTTACTCATTTTCCTTCTCTAACATAATTCCCTTTTGTAGCCTCTTCCATTTCATAAATTCGTTCCCCACATTCCAGCTCTAAGCAAATGAAAAAACAGAATTGCCACTTTTCTATAACAAACTCAACAGCTGGAAAAAAACCCAAACCTGATAGATACATGTCTATCATGTATACATTGTGTTCACCAATATTTTTATATGTAAATATCTTTTGCTTAGATTGGCTTTTACGTCACACCCGCAACCATTCACTTTCCTGACATTTTAATGCCAGCCAAATGTTGCTTCCAGGTATGGGAACAAAAGCTCCTCAGCAGAAGGCTGCTGTGTTGATGGGAGATTACCAGAAAAACCCAGCTGTTCTAAGCAGTGGTTTTGATATCATTATCAGTTTTATCTACTGTATCAATAATGAACACATAAGAATGGTTTTAATGAAAATTAAATTCTAATCACAGCTGGTATTAACTGACCTACCTGTCTGTTCCTGCTGAAATTCAATATTTAGATACCATATTATTATATGCAGCATTTCCTGTTTACGTCCTACTTTATTCTCTGATGAACAAACACTTCTGAGTTCTGAGGTTTCCATCCAGACATAAATACAGGCACCCTGCTCTGACACTACAGAGCTGCTCACAGCAAGGTTGGCTCAGAAGTCCCCCAGGACAGTGGCAGATCCCGACTCTGGAGGACTTCTCAGAACACAGTGACTCTCCTTCTGCCCTGTTTTGCTGTGTAGCTGAAAACAGAACATCATATTTGGATTTTTCAGTGTTTTCTCAGGATCTGTTCATGTGAGTACTCCTAAAGCAAGATAAGGTGATTGTAATAGTCCGCAATGGATTTAGTATTACTCTGCATTTAAATTATTTTTCATTACAAGATCAATTAAACTGCCCACATTTTCAAGAATCAAAAATTTTCCTAACTTAGTCTCTACTTTTCTAAATATTGGGGTTTTTTTGAACTGGTCTACTTTCTGTTCCATCCATTGTGCCCTAAGTTTTTATTAGGAGGGAAAATGAGTATTCATGTTCTGTTGACCTTCTCCATTCTAAATAATATTATCATCATATCTAGGTATCTGTTCTTTTTAATATTTTCTTAGCCCACCATGTTACCTTTCTAAACTGTATGTGACCTTCTTCACCTTTTTGTCTCCTTAATTTTCTTTAAATCATGTCCTTCATCAGTCTATGATTTTTTTCTTTCTCTTTCAACTTTTAATTCTAAAGTATTCCTAAGTAACACCATATGTTTACTCTCTGTGAAATTATTGGCACAGTGGACAGATGAAGGAGTCTGACTTCCAAAATACTTTATTAGTTGCTTGTCCTGCTTCCATTTCCACATCTCCTTAATAATTACCTCTGTCATAAAAGCCCAGCACTTTCCAAAGAAAAGCAAGTTTTTCTTTCTACTCTTTTTGCGGCAGATAATTTTTGGTCCCCAAAAATATTGAATAACAGTTAGGGCTGGGCAAGTATCTTATTACTTATCATGTTCTTTAAATAGACCAGGTGTTTTAAGAACAAAATCAGAAATTGATGAAGAGATGCAGTGTTTTGTCGTAAGTTTTCACTGAATAATTTCAGTGTGATATTTTCACACTGAATGTCATTCACCAGCTTGGTAAGATAAATCACTTGATATCAGTATGAAATACTTTTAAAAATTTGTTTTTATTCTTTATATCTTTTCTAGATGAAAAAATATTTCCCCCTCCCCTCAGTCCCTGTCTCCTTCGGCATTTGTGTATGGGAAACAACAAAGTAAAGTTTTTTTTCCCCAAAGTATCTGGTTTATTTCTGTAAATAACTGATGCAAAGTGAACTAAAATGAGTATTGATCTGGGGACAAATCCAGCCTTAGAAAACTTCTATTTTGCAGTAAGCATCCTAAAGAATAAAGAAGAATAAAGGCTCTTAAAAGTTGTTACTTGTTTCATTTGTAATAGTATTAAATGTAAAACTAGCAGACTTGATGAACGTAGGATGCATATTTAACTCCAAGGTGAAAAGAAGGTTGTCTGGTTTGTTTTATCATTAAGATTCAAGTAAGTACTACATAGAATAACAAGCTTCATAATTAAGAAATTTGATCCATTTTATTTTGCTGGAGCATCTGATCTATTTCTTCAATGACACTGCAGCCCCAGAAGTACCAGACCTCTTGAGCCTCACAAAACTGCTGCTGTCCAGGAAGAGAAACAGAGAACGATACAGAGCTGGGAGGGGGCAGAGAGAGATTTTTATTGGAAGCTGTTAAAGTGGTTGCTATGAGACCTTCTCCAGCTAACACAGGCACAGCAGTGAGTGTGAGGCTGATAAATCATAGCTCTTGCATTATACCTTCCCTTTCTGCCTTTTTTTCCCCTAACACAGCTTTTACAGTTGTTTAAGATCAGAGAAAACACCTGCCAGTTGCTTTTTCTTCTGTTTTGCTCCCTTCTGCTGCCTCGTGCAAGATGGAGCTAGAAAATGCAATGATCAGCTCCTCGAGCAGCTCTTCAGCAGGCTCCAGAGAGTACAAGGTGGTGATGCTGGGAGCAGGGGGAGTTGGCAAAAGCGGTAAGTTTCAGCAACAATATTTTGGGGGAGAAAGGGTGAATTGGGAGTGTAAAGTTCACAGGACAAGGGCATTGTTTAATGAGGGGTTTCCTTCCCCTTTCTCTTGCATATGGCTTGGATAAAAGACTATAGTTCGTGACTGGGGCAATGAGTCAGCTTAATTTGTCACAGACTGAAGCGCTGCAAGCCTTTTTAATTGGTTATTTGTGTAGAGCTGACCTTGGGTCTGGTGTGTGTGAGGAGAGAGCAGTCAGGCTGCTGCTGTGAGTTTAACAGCAAGTGCCCGTGTCACTCTCCCGCTTGGTGAGGGGTGGTGGTTTGCTGGACAGTGTGGATGTAACTTGTTGGCCTGATGGTCCTTGTGCTCAGGCAGAAATCAAACTCACTGCAAAGTCAACTGTACAGTGCAGAGTGTGGAGGATGCCTGCAGTGACTCTGTTTTCTTCCCCACTTTTTTTTTTTTTTTTTAATTTTTAATTTTTTTTTCTGCTGAGTGTCATTGTGGCTCAGCCGGTTTTAGTCTCCTCTCCAGTCCGGACAGGTACAGCATGCCTGCCTGAGTCTCATTCCAGGCTATGAGGCAGATTTACGGCATATTTTAATATCCCTGTCCATAGCTGGCAAGATATGCTAGTGTCTGACAATGATATCTCTTCAGAGGAGTCATTATTTTCTCTGGACAGTGTTTTCTTTTTCGCAGATATTATCAGCTTTGATTTATTCTCACTGAAACCAGCATTCTCTGCTCTTACAAAGACTTTGCTGAACACGCAGAGTTTGTCTCAGAAGTCAGTACATTGAGCTGGCCACACAACAAGAATTTGATTACATCTTCTGGAAATTCAAAAGAAAAACAGAAAGAGAAACTAAATTACAAAAACCAGGATAATACAATATAATACATCCAGGCTAGATTCCAAGGAATTTTCAGGGTAAATAGCTGTGACACTAAACTGTAATAACTGTGTAGATCAAACAAGTTTCATTTATATTCAAGCAATAAGATTAAGTATAGGTGCAAAAAATAAAAAATTGTGAGTGAGCATAATTTTCTTTCTGTATCCATTATCTTTGTGTTCTTGTTATATTTGTCTTCAACTTCAATGGCACATCTTTCAGTGAAAGCTATTTCCCATCAGTATTGCTTAACCAAGCAAACAATTCTTGCACAGATGTTACTATACAATCATTACACAAAATGGGAAAGAACAAAATATTGGTAATCTCGGAGTAAATTTCTGCAATTTCAAATTATCTCTTCTATAGAAAAGCAGGTATCCAGGATGTGCCAGCTGGAACTTTCAGTAAAATATAATTTCTTTCTTATTTTTTTCCTTTTTTTTCCTTTCTTTTTCTTTTTTTTTTCTTCTTCCCTGAGTATGTCCAAAAGATGGCAGCAATTTTTTTCCCCCCAAACTCATATTTGTAAGAATACTGTAATTTTGAAAACTTGTTCATCACAAACTATTACAAACTATACTACTTTCACAGCATGAGTTAATCATAACAGCCAAACTTTGCAGGTACATGGAGGAAATTTCCAAGTTTCCATTACTATAAGATAAGAGTTGAAATCACAAATGTAGTTAACTCAAATCTCTGTGTTCAGAAAATGTTAGCTGTTAATTTAATGAGAATAAAGTCTTTAAATCTGTGAATTGCACAAGTTATGATACATCTCCAAAACTGAGACCCACATAATTAACGACTAGAATTGTGTGGTCTAAAGAAAAAAAAGATGGCATTAAGTGGATATTTATGAAATTCTATAGGATTAATGTAAACTTTCTGTTGTTATCACAAAAGTTAAACTTCTGGGTGGAAAAAAAAAAAATTCCCCAGCAACTGAGCATTATTGAGATTTTATAAGAAAGGAGGTGGGCAATTCAACATTTACGGTCTTTGAACTTCTAATGTGTAAAGGACCTGAAATACTTCAGTAGAATGCTGAGAGATAGTCCAACTGATAGAATTCAGATAGAGATAAGTAAAAATAGATGTAATTCCATAAATCATTGATTCATTCTGACTGTTACATAAACAGGATTAATTTACACTGGATTAAAAACAGCAAAAGGCCTTAATGACTACTTTCATTCCACAAGATGAGCTCTGCTTTCCCCTAGTGACCTAGATTTGCTGTATCCAGGAAATTATGAATTTAACCATAAAAATGGATCACAGTAGAAAAAGGATGAAAGACAAAAAAAAAAAAAGTTCAATTTCCAATTTTGATTTTGACTAATCAGTGATATGTGGTTTAGTGTATTGATAGCATCCTGCCTTTTTTTTCCCCATCTTCTCCCTCCTTCTTTGCTTTAAAGTCATGATAAAAACAGTAACAGATGGGGTTAAACTACTGAGTGGAAAACCTCTTTTGGATGAAAGCCTTTCCATTCCTCAATTCATTCAAATATTAAATAATTCAGGTTTGGAATGAATTTTCCATAGGAACCAAGCCACAAAAATGTTAGATTTCTTTTTATCCTGGATGTAGTTCTCTTCTAGAGATCCCATGGGCATTTTGATCCTGTGTTTCCAGCCCTCCCCTGCTCTCTTACTGTGCCACTCGTGCAGGGGGTGGAATGAGGAGGAGGAGGAGACCAACCATGGATGTTTTTTAGCATTGGTGTTTACAAAAAATTTTCTTTGGATTAGAGAAGCTTGTCTCTTCACTTCTCTGCTCCAAGATGGCAGACTGTCCAGGAGGACAGCCAACGTCCTTCTGTTTGGGCTGTTCAGTGTGGTGTAAATTTCACAGGAATTGGTAGAAGAAGATGAATTCAGTGCATTCAATTCTGACACCCATCACATACAGAGTAATAATGTGCAAACTGCAAATGGTCTGAGAATTGTTCCTCAGGGGTTCTCACATTTCAAAATCAATTCCTGAAAAATAATAATAATTTAAAACCAAAAAAGTCTGCCACCATTTTGTAGGAGGAAAAAAGCACCACCTCAAAACCCAGCGTTTGGAAGAAACAGGTAATAGTTGTGTCTAATTAAAATGTGCAAAGCTGGATATAAATTTTTATAGCAGTTGATTTCTGTACTCTAATTGTGGAGTATAGATTCCCTAGAATGAGTTATTCCTCCTAAGTCTTCTGAAAACAGAATTATTTTTGTTTTCAGATCAATATGCTAATTTATTATGTTACGTAAGTTGTGTTTGTCATCAAGAACATCAAGTAGAGGCTGATGCAAGTTCAGACCAAAGTTATGCTAGAACCAGTAATTAAATTGAAATTAAATTGAAGTAAATAAACTAAATTTTCTGTTGACTCTCATGCTATTATAGTCCATATCCAAATGACGCATTTCTAATTATAGTTATATTTCAGTTAAAAATGAGAATTTGACACTTGATCTCTGTTCTGATGATAAATATCAGGCCACATCAGTACCACTCAAACCTACCTCAAGTTGCCTGACATAGAGTTCAAACCCTAAGAACCTCAGTGATTTTGAAACCCGTTTTGCTCACAAATACCCTCAGAGATCAGTAAACAAGGTGCTCTCATGGTCCTTGTCTGACGCAGATCAGACCTCTGTGTTTAGCTCTGTTTTTCAGTGTTACCCAAAAAAAAAAAAAAAGATATGCACAAAAGAGCCTTTCAATCCTGAAACCATCCATTGCTGCCTCATATTTAGCAAACCAATTACACAGATAACAATACTTAACTGCAGCACATTCTGCAAAACATTAGCGATGATTAACCCAGGGGTTGCACAGTGACTACTAAAATGAACAAATTGATGTACCTGTGCAACTGAATAAAATAAAGAAACCTCCCTCTGATGAAAAATTATTACCTAAGCAATCTCCAAAAGCTGATCAGATTGCACCATAACCCACCTTTATGTGCATCTTCTTGGCTGAATAAAAATGTTATTTTAGTGTTTTCTTGTTTGTTTGTTTGTTCATTTTTTCTTAACCCTACTTAATGATGATTTATTTAAGGCTGAAGATGATCTACAGTTATTCCAGATGAATAAAATTACATGTTTATGCATAGCATAGGTGTATCATAGATGCAAAATGAATTTCTTGTTAGCTGTCTTATGAGAGTTGCATTTCAGATGAGATGAGGAATTCTTCAAAACTAATAAATATCTCTTGCTAATAAGAAAGATTTTTATGTTGGAGAAAATGTACATTTTTCAATATTTATTTCTCGAAATGATTGCCAGATGATCTGTTGCCACCCCATGAAATTCAAAGATATTTTAAAATAATTGCCCCAAGATTTTTGTAAAACTAATATACTTCCAGTTTTATTGTAATTTGGAAAGTATTTAGAAATGTATTTCCAGACTTCAGTCTTAAAAAGAATAAGAAAGAGGAAAAGAAAAAATTAAGAAAAGATTCTCTCAGGGATATTGGAGGAATAGTGTGAGGAAATGTATTCTCAGCCTGGGCTGGCTAAGGGAGGTATTCTTATCCATTTATTTCCTTGATTTTTCTTTTTTTTTCCTTTATGCCAGTGTGGCATAAAGGCTGTGTTTCTACAGATGCAGGTGACTCATCCAATTAATTTCAAGATCATGTGTACACAATAACTACCAAAATGTGTGAAAACAATTATTTTCTCTGTGATGTGAGAACTTCAGTATGAGGAATTAGATTAAATCTGCAATTTTCTTTCATTTATGTGCTCAACTGCCCTTATTTTCTGGACCGGTTTTACCTCTTATTCTGCCTAGATAAAGCAAATTATGTGCCTGTTATTGTCAAGCATGTCCTTGTAACGAGTGTCCCCAGTAAATAGAGCACCCTGGAGTGTGTGCTGGAGAGCTGACCCACTCCAGCTGTTTGTAAACTCCCTGGAGATAAATTAATGTATGATACAGGTTACCCTGAAAAGGATGAAGGATGAAGGTAGAGATTCCACTGGTATCAAAAGTGCTGAGCTTGAAAAGCATCACTTGAGCCTGCTGATGCTGTTCTTGCCCCATCACAGGGCTCGGTGTCACAGAGCACACTCCAGACATGGATCAAACACCTTAGCAGGCTTTTTTTTTTTTGGAGGGGGTTGGCTTTGATTTGGTTTCTTATTTTCCCCAGGAATATTCTCAGGTACAGCCATGCTTCCCTAAATGCCTGGTAAATGAATCAAAGGAAAGGGTCTGGTCTTCTATCATATCCTGAGGCAAGCCAATCACCACAATGAAGGTGTTGGATTTAGTTACTGCTCCTTATGAGTCAAGGTGGAAAAAGTTCCCTTTCAAGTGTTTGGGCATGCTGTGGATTACAGTTAAGGCAACCCAAGTCGCTTTTTTGCCCCTCAAAGTCAATATAAGTATAGTTTTTGATGTCTTAATTTTTCCTGCTTTGCCTCTAACTGCAAAAAATGTCACTTCTTATTTAACTGGAGAAGAATTTGAGATACCTAATTAACAAAGACACGCATCTGTATGCCATCTGAAAAGAATTGCTTGTTCCTTCACCATTCTCTTCTGAAAAAAAAAAAAAAGGTAATCCAGATTTTTAATTCCTTGTATGTTTCAGGGAAATTATTTTACTTTTTCAGATTAAAAAAAAAAAAAAAAAAAAAGGAAGGATGAAAGAATATAAATTTTTTGACTACAGACAAACTTCCCTCTTGGTAGCAGTTCTGAAAGGGTAAGGGTACTGACCATTCAAAATGACATATAAATTCACTTGGTCACTTCGTAGTACTGCCTGCAACCTCTGATTAGCTGTGACCTGGTGTGGAAGTGACAGCGTGAGGCTGGGGAAGGAAGGGATGAGACAACAACTCTGACAGTGGTGCAGACCCAAGCACATGGTAATACTTCTTGACAATTATGTATCCATGGAGAAAATATCCTAACTGAATGCTCTAAGCCACCAGCTGTGTTTGTCGTGCCTGGGATGCTGCAAACTGAACAGCAGTCACAGTTCTGATGCAGAATTGCAGGTGTTTCATGCAAAATAATGGTGGTGCACATTGTATTTTTGCCACACAAAAGTAAGCAAACACCTTGTAGAGAGGGGCCACCAATGCCAAACAATCACATCCCTGGTTTTGGATAACTTCCAGTTTTCTCATAAACGAGATTAAGCTCTGGATGGAGTTTAAAGGATATAAAGGCAGAGTTCCTGGTAGGTTTGTGATCTTTGATAACAAAACTGTCCATGTGTTTTAGGTTCCTTCACAGGTAGGTAATTGAATTTGTTTCAAACTCAGTTTTGTGTAATTCCAACTTCTAGGCATTTTATCTTATCTCTTTGTTAACAGCTTTGAGAAAATGCATGTTTTCTGTTAATACTTATAGACAATCATGAGTTCACACCTCGATCTTCTTTCACTGCAATACACTGAGTATCTGAAACCTCACTTGTAGGACCTTATTGTCCTATTCAAAGCATCTTGTATGCTTAATTAGAAAGCCCTAATATTTCCACATAATTTTCTGAGTATGAATTCCAAAAATTCACATTCTCTTCTATTAGTGGCCTTACTAAAAGCAAGAATGCCTACCGGTTTCCTCTGTAGAGTTATTTTTTGTTCCTCAGAGAATAATGAATTCTTTTATTCAGGTGTAGTTCACAGAGGTCACGTACAGAGAAATATCTGCAGTAACTTGAAGCTATTTTCTCTTTCCCCCAGTGCAGCCACCTGTGCTATCACACCTCCCGTGATGACCTAAATCCTGCATTTTCATATGTGTTATCTTATTTGGGACCATTGAATCTGAGAATTCAAATAATTCTGGAAGCTTTTCTGATATTCTTCATTTATCTTTAGTGTATATGTTATCCACTTAAAAGGATTAAATGCATTATTTATTAATCAATTTCTTTTGCCTATGGGCAGACCTTGTGGACAGAGCTGTTTGCCTCAGGGAAATGAGTTAGAGATGTTTTCATTATTTTGGCAGTTCACATAATTCAATGGTTAGAGGGGTGGAGGATTAAATTATGCCCTCTGTATTTAGTGGGGGAGGGAGGTTTGCGTGTGAGATACCAACTTGGTGCTGAGAAACCTGTCTGGAGTCCTGGGTTCTTCAGCACTAGAAGATGTCTGATAAATAGGACAGAGTTCAAAGAAAACCAACAGAGATGATAAAAGGAGTGACACAGTATGATTTATGATGACAAATGGCTATGACTACATTCAAATAGCTGCTGTAGACAGTAATTCATGATTCTTTATTGTGCAACTTGCATATGTATACAGGGATTCAAGGTAAATGGATGCAGCTGTGATGTTGTGTTGGTTTAACACAGCCTGGTTTTTGGTGGGGGCAGGAGGAAAGCTGCTCAAAACTTCTATGTCTGGCACAGAGCCAGTCGCTGAAGGCTCTGATGATGGGCAGGTTACCAGCACAATTAGAAAAGTTGGTAACATCTCTGTGTTTAAGATTTAAGAAAGGGAAAAAAAACAGCGGGAAACTCTTTTTTCTTCTCCCAAGGGGTGGTGAGGTGGCTGCTAGGGCCCATCCTGGTCGGGGGGCCACTGGGGCTGCACAGCTGGAATCTTCCCGAGGCCGGGACCGAGCAGCCGGGGCCACCTGCGCGGTGCGGGCGGCAATCATCTGTCCAGCAATGAAAACATGGAACAATTCCCCAACACGGAGCACAGACGAGATCAACCTTTTCAGTGCAGCTAAGCTCCATAAGAACTTTTCAATTGATGGAACTTGAAAACAAATGAACTTACAGACACCAGCTTTCTCCCAAGTCAGAGAAAAGGGAAAAGTGAGGTCGCTTGAGGAGAACCAACACGGCAGCACCAAGGGCAGTGAAAAGGAGAGGGAGGAAGTGCTCTGGGCGTTGGAGCCGAGGGGTTTTTTTCCTACAAGCCATGGTGAGGGCTATGATACAACAAACTGTTTCCCTGTAATTAATGAATGCATGAGGGGATGCAGAGATCCACTCGCAGCCCATAAGAAAGAGTGCCCATGCTGGAGCAATGGGATGCTGAAAAGTTGTAATCTATTAAGGGACTCAAACAGAGAGAGAGGACCTTTGTTTCCGGAGACAGTGAAAGAGAACCCTTGCTCCCAAACTAGAACAGCTCATCCTTAAGAGACTAAACACAATGAACTAAAATGACCCATGCTAGGTGGCCGTGGGAAGACTGCTTGGCCCTTGGGAGGGACCCACGTTACAGCAGGCTTGGGTGGGACAGCTACACATGAAAGTTGAAACCATGCTGGAAAAGTTTGCAGAGAACTGTTTCCTGTGGGGAGGATCCCAAAGCACAGCAGAAGAAACAAACTCTTTTCCTTAAGCATACTGCAGAAAGATTTTTAAGATGTGAAAGACTGACCAAAACCACCCCATGTTTTGTTTCCTTGAGTGTTCGGCAGAAAGAGGGAGAGACTGGGAATTAAAGGTGTTCTAAAGGTTTAGAACTTTCTAAAGTTCTCATTACCTTTTTGTCTTTTAATTCTGTTAAAAATTTTTCTTCATACTGTTTAGGTTTTGAACCTGTTTTGCCTTAAAGTGTTTTTCCCCTAATCCTTATCTCAACTCATGAAGTTTTTCTCTTAATTTCCCCTCCTCTGCTCAGCTATAGCAGAGAAAAACAAGTGAATAGGGGTTTTTTTTTGTGGTTTCCTGGCATTTGTCCAGTGTCAAACCCTGACAGATGTGAATGGGTTGATCTATCCAGCTTCTCCCTTCATAACATCCAGATGATGTTATATAAATATCCACCTGGATAAGGCCAGCTAATGAACTGGTCACTTCCATGCCCCTTTGGAACAGAGGATGGGGAATTTGCAATATTTAAAAGTAATGAGTATCAAGAGAAGAACACATATATCCCAAAATTTGAGAAGGAAAGTGGCCAGAATTTTTTAATGGAGAGTAACAAGTTAAGTGATGAAATTAGAATTAGAACATGTATAATTAGAGATACATGAGATCTTCAAGAGAAACTTCCTTTGGTCAATAAGAGTGGCATATGACCTTAATGATTTGCTTAAGGGCGAGATGGAGCAGATTGTGGAAGAGTCTTTGAAAGGAACAGGCTGGTGAAAGTTTTGTTAGTCTAAGTACTTATGTTAAGACAGAATAAATTACAGAGATTGAGCATTAAAGAGCAAACATACCTGAGCAGAAAAAGCACTTAGAGTTTTCAAATTCTCTTATAGAAGAGGACTACTGTCATCCTCAAAATTATGAGATGTGTTAAGAGTCATCAGGACTTTTGGCTGATGTGGCACTAATATAGTACATAGCCAGCAGTTTTCTTTGTGTTCAGGCTGCTAAACAGAGATCCTTAGCCTGGTCTCAAGATTGGATTTGTTTGTTCTGTGCAAAAAAAAAAATCATTTATGTTGCCTCAAACAGAACTAAAATGTGTCCTTTAGTGTATAAATGCTTCTGTAGAACTGGAAAAATGCTGAGGTAGCACCCTTAAAGTACTGGCCACCTCGTGTGTGTGTTGGGTGGTGGTGCAGAGGGAAGGCAAACAGATCTGTTAGCTCACCTCTTTGCTGTTCTCTGTTCCAGGGATGGAAATGGAGTTTACTGATTCAGGGTCTTCACCTACACTGCTTCTATGTGAACAGTTATGTGTAGGACCCAAGGGAAAGTCCTGAAGCTGAGCTGGGGGAGGTTTAGTTTGGATATCAGGAAAAGGTCCTTCCCCCAGAGGGTTGCTGGGTGCTGAACAGGCTCCCCTGGGAATGGTCACAGCACCCAGCCCGACAGAGCTCAAGAAACATTTGGACAATGCTCATAGGCACAGGTTGGGACTCTTGGGGATGGTCCTGTGGAAGTCCAGGAGCTGGATTTGATGATCCTTGTAAGCCCCTTCCAACTCAGGGTATTTTATCACTCTAAGTGATTAGAACTCACAGAAGGTTGTATTAATGAGACTGTTTCTCATGGTGGGATTTATTAAAGCAGAGCTTCACTTAGAGTGAAGATTTCAGCGAGTTGTGCACTGCTCAGCTTTTCCTGCTCACACTGCTTGCTGTAAAGAGACAAGGCTATTCCTCAGCAACAGGAATCAAACTATCAAGAACTCCACTAGTTTCAGCCACACACAAATCTGCTGTTTGAAAGGCCCAGACTGAAGTCTCAAACAGGGGAACAAGCACTGTTTCATGACAATGCCTGGGCACTGTCGGTATCTTTGCTGTAAACAATCTGTTGAGGCAGCCACAGGAACCGTTTCTCTTCCAAGCCATCCCTGCTGCTGAGCCGAACCATCTGCAGCATTTTTGGCACGTGCTATCTGCTAGAATTTGGATGAGATTAATTCCATTAGGGACACTCTTGAAAGCACAATTAAGAAATTTTTTTTCTTCTGTTGCTGCTTTCATATTTTTTTTTCCATACTTCCCATTTTATTCCCTTCCATTCCTCTGGTAATCCTTTTCCACTTTTAATTTGTTCTTTGACTTTAATTAGTCTCCCTTTATGCCTTCAAGCCTGTCTAATTTTCTTTCCTAGAAGCTGGAAGTCTCATCATGCTCACACAGCTCCAGTGACAGGAATTGGGTGTTACCAAAGTGTTGTGCAGGGTCCCAGTTTCAGAGGAAGTATCTGGGGAAGACACTTTTCTGCGAGCCCTAGTGATCTGCTAATGCATTACCTGCCCACTAAGCAGTGGAGATGCTGGCTAAAATCACTTTGTTTCAAGGTGGGTGGGGAACATCCAAAAGATGAGGGTGTGAACGTAAAAGACTGTCTCAGGAGATGCCAAGTTGGCCTGTCGTGAATTCAGTCTCCAAAAAAGTTATGTTTTCAACTCATGTGGTCAGTGTTTTATCTTTTCATTAAAACACTAGAACTAAATGAGTAATTTCAGGGGTCCCAAAGGTGGGCTCACAAATGTTTATAAGATGTAAAAATTAATTTCATAAGCTTTGGCAAAGTAAAAGCTGTAATCAGCTGGGAGGCTGATGAACATATTTCTTCTTCAGCTTACAGTGACTACAGTTAAGAGGAGCTGTTGTTAAATTTCTTTCCTTGCAATTTCCTTGAAGTGCTAATGTAATTCTGTAATTCTTGTCCATTTTCACATGCCCAAAATAAAGGAGTCCTAGCTGAAATCCATATACTCTGTCAGATCCTGTGATTCCTTTACTAACTTGATTGCTCTCTCAGATTCTGTGATTCCTTCAGTAACTTTACTAGCCTACTACCTGCATGACAGCTTGTTGTGTTAGACTGAACTTTTCCTGTTGAACAGGATCTGAACTGTCTATACAGAAATGTCTCTTTAGCAGCTTGCAAAATGTGTACTGTTCTTTCAGATTTTATTCAGAATGTTCAAAACCAAACCCAAGCATTGTCGAATTCTCAATTGTTTCAAAACCAGCAGCTTCTTAAGCCACCCAGAATGCCTGGCAGGCTTTAAAATTCCCCCTTCTCTAAATTTTTTCTGGACTTTCTTATATAGAAATGGTGCTCTAAATTTGATTAAAAAGCTGTCATTAGACATTTTCTTCACAGTGAATAGTCTTACTTGGGCTGCCTGGTGACATGGTCATTTGATCACTCATCACTCACAGTATGCCAGAGCTCTGCTCTGTGCAGTATCTGACACTGGGTACAGCCCGAGTATGTGTTCTGGGCTTCATGGGGTCTCCTTATATTTGTAGATAGGCTCTAGAAACATGTCATTTCTCTCCTGAGATTAGAGGAAAAGAGAGAACAATCTATTACAGTAATCAGGTAGCCCCCCATGAGCTCCAGAAACTGGGTTCTTGTGCCTTTCTTCCACTTACAGCAATTTAAATGGATTTTCCAGAGGGGAAAAAAAGAAGTGACTTTGCAACATAATCTCTCTGTCAGTGTACACTGTGTTGACTAGTTTGTTCCTTTAAAGGTGGAAGTCAAAGTACCCATTTTTCAAATCTTTCCCAAGATACTTAAACATTATTAAATGCCTGACATAACAAGGATTGCATCACATTAGCTTCCTCTTTATTTTTTTTTTTTTTCTCCCCTGGTAACATGCTCAAAATGACAATTGGCTATGATATTTGATGGTGAGGAAGGGGTTAGGAAAAAGTCGAAAGGGTAGATATAAAGAAACAATCCAAGTAATTGGTATGGGAAATATTAACAGACGTCAACAACTAAGAATAGAGAACAAGAAAAAAAAAGAATAGAGACATGGAAAAAGATTGAGAAACAGATGAGTAAAACTATGATAAGTGGGTAAAGGGATGGAAGGAAATTGCAGCAATTTGTGCTTCAAAGAGCATTGGTTTCAAATGCTGCCTTTCCGCTGCAGTTATTCTGCGAGGTGCTAATAGTCCATGGTCGTATCCCAACACCTGCTGCACGTTGTGGTGGCCAAAATGCACACAGAGGTCACGTTAAGGAATCATTCTCCTGCCTCTGGGACTTCTTATCCCATGTTTCTCACTCACTGGCTGGCTGGAGTAGGAAGCTGGGGAGGCCTCATCACAGCTGTAGACTGGTGTGGGTCGATCTCTTCTCCCGGCTAACAAGTCATACGACAAGAGAAAATGGCCTTAAGTTGTGTCAGGAGAGGTTTAGGTTGAAAATTAGGAAATATTTCTCCAGTGAAAGGATGCTCAGGCATTGCAACAGGCTGTCCTGGGCAGTGGTGGATTCACCATCTCTGGAAGTGTTAAAAGAACTTGTGTATGTGGAGGTTAGGGACATGGTTTTGTGGTGATCCTGTCAGTGTTGAGTTAATGGCTGATCTTGATGATCTCAGAGGTCTTTTCAAACCTTATTTTTCCTATGATTCTGTGATTCTAAATCTTCTCAGCACAGCCCCTTTTTGCTCTCCTCAGCCGTGTACAAGGCTGTGTAAATCTAACATTAATATAAATTTATGGGGTGCTAGGCAAAGCGATGCTTCTCGTGTGTGGTTTTCTGACAACCATCCAGAACACAGAGGAGTCTGTGGGCCCCAGCCTTAGCAATATGTAACACCCTGTGAAAGCAGTGGGAGGAACAGAATTTGTCAGACTCTTCTGTGTACTTTGAAGAACTAGATTCCTCCACACACAAAAATCTTCAGTGGAATAATGAATCACAGTGATGCTAAAGGGTTATCTCCTTCAGTACCAGGAGATAAAATTCTGTTTTCCCCCAATCTGGGAAAAAATGACAAGATGCAAAACAAATATATGTGTATTTCTATATGTTTTCTCTTATTCTATGTGACCCAGTTCTTACCTTTGCTCTCGCTCCCCAGCTTTTACTGCTCATAACAATATAAACAAACTGCTACTTCACTATAATAAATTTTGAACAAGTGGCAGTAGGAGGAAAAATCAAAACAAAAAACCAGTGACTATAAACAGATTTAAATACCTATATCCCTGAAACATGCTCATGTAAGGTTTATTTAAGTGTAAAGTCACACGCATTTCACTCTTTAAGGAAAATAGTTGTTAGTGCCAATGTGTTAGTCAAAGAATTTATAGAAAGCTGTGCAAAACCCAGGGAGATAACCATTTGAGCTGATTGGCAATGACAGTATATTTAAAGAATAGGATTACTTGGTGATTGAAAGCTTTAATTCCTCAGTTTCATTTACGTAAAAATAACTATGGATCAAAATGGTTTGTGAAGCTGCATTTTATGTTTCTGAAGCATCACTGTACATACTGGATGAGTATTAGTTCATTAAGTTTTAAGTAGTATTTAAATCAGTGTTGTGTGTTAGGATACTTTAGGGTGGTGCAATTCAAATACATTTCCAAGCTTGTGAATAAGATGCATTTCTGATTTGCTATAGATAGGAAAAACGCAGAAATTGAAAATTTTATCCTTCCCTTTCTGATTCTGAGCATCACAAATGAAGTTGGAAAAACTGTGGGCAGTGAGTACTTTACAGGGCTGGAACTCTTGGGAATTTATTTAGCACCACTGATGTAAATTTAGCCACAACAAAAAGCAGGATGTGTATTGGGAACAGGTGAGATATGTAGTCGACATGATTGCTCAGGAAATGACCTAGGTAGACAGAATAACCAGTTTTCACTGTGATGAAAGTTTCTGAGGGAATCAAATGTTTCCCTGGCTCACAGTGAAAGTTCAATGCCATAGACAAATAACATGAATAATTCTTTTCACGTTTAGACCATAATAAGCTGCTAAGGAATCATTAAGAAGTTGGTGATAGAATTATTTGCCTCTGAGTACTAATTCCTTCCACCCGCTTTTCCCTCTTTTGTTCCTTGCAGGGTCTCCCTGTAAATATATGGTAGAATTTATGAGAGAAGTAAGAAGTGTAAAATACCACCTGTTTATGTGAGTAAATGGTGTGGAGCCCATGCTATCTTTCAAAAGTCTTTTTATTTTTCCCATAAACTTACTGTAAGTGTATTTCCTGCTAATAAAATATTTTACCAGGAATATGGCAATGTGGAATGGCTTAGATTTGAAATCTATTTTGAAAGGGGTTTTCTGTTCTCATTTTATTTTATTTTATTTTATTTATATGCCTAATTTTTTTCTATATTAATCTTGGGATGTTTAACATATGATGAATTTCTCACAATGGCACAGTGTTTAAAAGTTACCTACCTTCATAACCCTCTCTAGCTAAACTGACAACCAAATACACATTTGTTTACTTAGTGGAAAACCAAGATAGGATGGGCCTTATTTGTTCTGTCAGTGTCTTATGTGTCATATCTGTTCAGCTCAGTGATTACTGTCAGTATTGTGGCATTTAAAAGAAGACCTGAAGAGAGTGGAAATGCAATTTGTGTTCTGTGCTGCCTCACGCATCACAAAGAAAACTGGCAGCTTGACCTTAGCAGTAGAGCAGAAAGAATACAGCTCTTTTTTTGTACACTGAGTTCTAGCCAAATGAATGCATCTTAATGGGGAAGTCACTCACTCCAGAGTAGGTGGGGAGGGGAGGGAAACAGGGAAATATTGTGCAGCTGAAGAAAAAAAAATCTGTGTTTTTTCCTGTCTCTCTCTTTGAAATTTCCATAGAATGCCTTGACCCCTATTTTCTGCCCTACCCACTGAAATATCTGAATTAAAATGGTTAAAGCAGTGCGTGGTTAAGTGGGATGAAGCAGAGAGAGGGAAAGATGCAGGAATTGCCCCTGTAATTTCTGTAGATTTGGAGAAAAGCATGAAATGATATTGTGTCCAGATAATATTATAACACAGTTTATAACAGAATTGAAAAGGCAATGAACCTCAAGAGTGTTTCGTGTTTGATACATTATGGAAGAGAACAGCTAACAATATTAATATTTCTGGGCTACAGGAGAATTTTTAAAGTTTAAAACCTAAGCCTTTTGTTAAGCAATTACAGTGGATTTATCACAGCCAACATCCAGCAGTAATTATAGTGGATTGATACAACTACTTGCTCACTCCCCAGTCCTACAGGAAAAAAAGAAGAAAAAGAAAAAGAAAAAGAAAAAGAAAAAGAAAAAGAAAAAGAAAAAGAAAAAGAAAAAGAAAAAGAAAAAGAAAAAGAAAAAGAAAAAGAAAAAGAAAAAGAAAAAGAAAAAGAAAAAGAAAAAGAAAAAGAAAAAGAAAAAAGAGAAAGAAAGAAAAAAGAGAAAGAAAAGATGAAAAGGAAGAAAGAAAAGCTTGTGGCTTGAGGCAACAGTTTAACAGCTGAAGCAAAAGCTGTGAGTACCAGCAAAGTAAAATTAAGAATTTATTTAATAATTCCACTGGCAGGCAGACTTTTAGCCAATTCCTGAAAACTGGGGCCTCAGCACACGTGGTGGCTGCTCAGGAATACAAATGCCATAACCATGAATGATCCTGCTTCCTCCTGCTTTCCTTGAGCTTTTATTCCTGAGTATGCTATCACATGATATTAATATCTCTCTGATCAGTTCAGATAAGCTGTCTCAGCTGTGTCTCCCCACAGGTTCTTGACTACTCCTGCTGGAGGCAGAGTGGGAAAAAGAAAGAGCCTTGATGTGGTGTGGAATGTGATGTGGTGCCATTCAGCAATGACCAAAACATTGGTGAATTATCAACACTGGTTAAGTCACAGAACAAAAACCTGCCACCATACAGGCTGCTATGAAGAAAATTAGCTCCATGACAGCCACAACATCCAGTACAGCAATTTATAGCATGAAAAGGAGTGAAGGAGATATGGGGCTTTTTTGTAGTTTGTGTCTATAACATCAATGTATTCACTACATGTTGGTGCTGACATGCTTTTCTGTTTTGTTGAAATGTTGGAGGCCACAAATACTGTGGGAACCAGCATTATTTTCCTTCTCTTTCCTCCTTGTTTATAATTTTACTTGACATAACTACCTGGTTTTTATTTGTTTCCTCGCTTTTTTTTGTAGAAACATGATAGTTTGAAACTAATTGCTGTTGGCACGGAGGAGTTTGTGCTCTACCCTTTACACATGTATGGTTTTCCTGAAGGCCATCTGAAATACTTACTGTCCAGCTGTGTTTCTGGGGAGCACCACCACTGAATCCAGCTGCGTCTAGTGGTCGGGTGCTGAGGTATTTACATAGTGCTTGTATTTTTTTTTCCACACAGAAGGACGTCTGTGGCGCACTACTTCTGCTGCAGCTGAAATGAGGATAACACATTTATAGAATAATTACATCATCATTGGCAAGTGGTGGGTCAGCATCACCAACATGTTTTGCCATTTCTAAAATAACTATAGTTCCAAGGAGACTTAAATCACTTAGATGCCTTTCCTAGAAGGAATCTCTCCAAGCCCATAGTGGCCAGTATTGCAGTTACCTCCTCCACAGCAGGTCTTTAATTTCAGTTTCACATTTCTCCACACAGCACAGTATTTCTAGGTCAGCCTGGGAAGCCAGGCTGCTTTTGAAGCCCAGGACAGTTCAATTCAGCTGTTCTATTACAGCTGAGGAAGTCTGAGCCAGCATCAGCCATGTGCAGGAACCAGACACAAAGCAGCTGGGCCAGGGGAATGGGTCAGCAGCATTCCCCCTGCAGTGTTGGTGCCATGTGGGACAGACACCACAAGAGAAGTGCTGTTGCTCTCATCATCTCTGCGACACTGGATGCAGTACTCATTGTCCATGTGGCTTTTTTTTTTAAAGGCCTGGTCATTTCTTGGCATTGTCAGGATTTTTGGCAAATTCTTAGATCTAGTCTGTGGCAGGGGTGGTGATTCAGAAACTCAGTAGTCAGCGTTGAGGAATGCAGTGAACAAGACTGACAATTATTAAAGACAGGTGAGGTTTTGTCCCTCTTTCTTTCAGTTAAAGTAATTTGATAGACATAAATGCCACAAAAATATGTGTAAAAAATAAAAATAACCTACCTATTTTCTACCCTATTTTATCTGATCTAAGGTAGTGCTTAAGACTGTAGTTTGTGAGTGAGCATATCTGTGTTGTTTCCTCTGTCACCATCTTGGCTCACACTTATTTTTGAAAAAATTATCTATTTGTTAGTTTTTGGGCATGGAAAAGACACAAAAAGCTGTTTGAAAGTGAAGTCCTGTCTAATAGTCCCTAGACAGCCATAAATCTTTGCCTGGATTTTCATTTAAAGTTTTTCAATTCATAAATGTGCTTGATTAATAATCTCATAATTTGCTTATAAATAAAAAGAAATTTAAACTACATCATGTGTAGCCATCAAATCACTGGTGTTGCAGAAGCTGATGCCTATGCTCATTGAATTGAGAAACATATTGCAAACATAATTCATGAGTAAATGTAAATATCTTTCTGGTCTAAACTTCCCAGTCCCTTGACGCTGCAACTTCAGGCCACATTGCTCTGATTATCTGAAGGCAAAACTTGCACTGGAAGACAGAATCTTAACCTTTTTCTGTGATTTACATATTTTGTCCTATTTTGTGATCTCTCTCTGTCCATCTCTCTGCTCCTGTTTCTCATCAGCAAAACAAGACCAGACGTATTTGCCTTTCTTTGTATGTAAGAAGCTTTCTGAACTTCAAATGCCAAATACCTTTTTAAAGCTGCTAAGGGATACATCTTTGCAGATGCTTCAGCCACAAGCTGTCATTATGTGCAGCCGAGTTCCATAACTGGTACCAGGTGAAAAGTTCTTTGAATTCTATCCAACAGTGCCATCTCAATAATCAAACTAATGTGATAAACACTAAAATAAATTCTGTAAAGATGATACAACTAGGCAAAATGGCTTAAGGTAAGAGAATCTACAATACATTTTGGTAAATTAAACAATCAGTGAAATCAGTGTGTATGTCTTCAAAAAGAACTTTGAATACAGTACGCAGGTTTAGATGAGATATTAAGAAGAAATTCCTGGCTATGAGGGTGGCAAGGCCCTGGCACAGGTTGCCCAGAGAAGCTGTGTCTGCCCCATCCCTGGAAGTGTCCAGGGCCAGGCTGGACAGGTCTTGCAGCAACCTGGGATAGTGGAAGGACTGGGGTGGAACTTTAAGGTCCCTTCCAAACCAAACTTTTCTATGTTTCTATAATACTTACCTCCTACAACTATTGAGTTGTTGAGCAGATGTGGAGGCACAACCAGCTCCTTTTTGTCCATGTTTTGGGCAGGGTCCAGTATTGTTCCTCTTTCCTGGGATTTGCTTCCAAACAGAAACTCCAGGAGACAAACCAATAGCTTATTTCAAACTTTGATGGACTTAAATGTGATGCATCTCTTTAGGTGTTCAAGACTCAGGCAGATCTAGGATTTACCAGAAAGAAGCTTTTGATAAATTCTGTGGGGATAAATTTGGATACTAAAATTGACTAATGCAGATGACATTCTGAATCTAGATGTCTAGGCTCTCTAAAGTTCATGGATTGAGGAGGGCAGTATTAAACACTTAATGTTTTCTATCTGAGAGAAACCTGGGTAAGTAAGCAACTGGGATGTAAAGTTGCCAGAGGGTAGGTGGGAATAGCCATGATTCAGCTTTGGGCAAGGGTGATTGGTGTAATTGATGCCAAGAGTTTTTGAAAATGATAAATTTTAGCTTTCAGTAGCAGTTCCGATTATTGCAAAATTTAACAGTGTTTCCTCTTATTTATATAAGATGTATATGATGGAATAACTCAAATTTGGTTTGAATATATCTTTCCTCTATTAAAACCATCCCTAGCTGTGTTGAAAAGAATGGCCTTGTTTAAATTTAAAATGTATAGCATGCTCATCAGTGTGGTGTGTATCTTACTCAGACATTAATCCACTCAGTATGTGAGATTTTTCAGTCCCTAGCCTAAAGAGCTCATTTCTTTTAGCTCCTGCAGGCTGATGAATTTAACTTTGGAGTTCCCTAACACAGTAGCCTTCAACATGCCCAGAGGCAAAGATTCCAGCTACATTCAGCTTTTATTAGAGCAAGTTAGATTTATTAATTTTTTATTTTCAGTGAGGCAAACAGTAAGCACTGGCTGCCCTACTTCAATCTTTTCATCCATTTTGCATAGGAAACAATTTAACTTCTACACATGACAAAACTGGGAATCAGTTATTCAGACAGTTTTAATTTTGTTTGCAGAAGGTACCTTAGATTTTTGTAGATATTTTACAAAATGTATGTTACTGCACAAAGCTTTAAGGATCTCTTAAGAAAGAAGCAATATCACAAAGTACATCTCTGCAAGGGAGATATTTTTAATCTTAGAATAGCTAGGTCTTCCAGAAGTGCAGGATTGAAGGCAGCTGACAGGTTGCAGGACTTTGCTTTGCTTGCATTCAGGCAGACAATCCTTACTAGACAGTTACTTGATATTCATAGTTTCACTGAAGCAAGTTAAGTCAACAGATTCAAAACGGTATCACCATATTTAGAGAGTTTGGTGAACAATGAGTCAGAGCTTTGTGGAGCAGACATGTCTTCTGACATCGACATCACTTTGTCTGCCGTGCTTCTCACTTTCACTGGCACTTGTTCTTGATTGATCTCTTGTTCTGCACCACTTGATTCATCACGGTCAGCGATCCAAAGGCATGAAAAATTCATCCCGAGACAACAAATACTTTGTTGCTTATGATATTTCTTTCCCTTGGGTTTCAAGACAATTAATTCCTCCAGAAAGCAGAAAATTTAGGGATAATAACAATTCTGGTATTTCTGTGGTGAGAGCAAGCATAGTTGTGTGTCTCCATTCTCTCACACAAGGATAAGGTAACGTGTTACAAAGATGAATTATCTAAATAATCAAAAAGTAATTCATCTGAGTGGGTGTGCCAAGGAATTTATTTCTGCCTTGATGCTAAGTACTACTTAATACTATGTACTAAATTTCCAGAAAGTTGTATAGATCTATGTCAGCAACATTCTTTTTTGTAAGGAGAGTTCCCTTTTTGAACCACTTGTCTTACTTAGATAAGTAAATTCCAACATGTCTTGGTGTTGCTACACCTTTATTTGTTATAATGCCTACTTGTCTATGTCAAATTCTTTCTCTCACAACCATAATAGCCCTGTAAAGTGTACTTCTCTCTAAACTTGCAGTTGACATCAGCTTTTTCACCACACCTGCCAGCTAAAAGAACTGGGATAGTATTCTGCCTCTAGATACTATGGAAAATCCGAAATGAAAACTGTGAAATCAGTCGTTATTAGGTCCAAGAGATGAATATAAAGCTCTTAAATCACAGGCCAAAGTCTTATCTAATCCAAAGGATTACCTTTCCTCTCTTAGAATGGGAGTTAAATTTGCACATCCTCAAACCTAGGAAATGTGGTAGTTGATAAATGCTGCCTGATGCCTTTTACGTTATTTTCTCTAAGATAAAGTGGCATCTGAAACAATCAAAGAGACAAATGAAGTGAGAACTTTGCATAAGAGACAGATGATATGTAATTTAAACTATCTAGTGGCTGACTACCGTAATTGAGTTGAACAAATTACTTTCCTCCACAAGCAGTGGAGTCGTCTGGTGCAATATATGTAAATAGCTTGTGCACATGTGATGGGGCTGGGCATGAGGTGTATAACTGAGGTGAGGGGGCCCAAATCATGCATCTGCTTGTGCCTAGGCTCTTGTTACCTCACCCCTTTGCTTGTGCTTCTCTCTGCTTCCATATATTCAGATTAAACAGATACATCTAGCCAATTTCTTTTCTCTATTGTGCAAAATATAGAGATTTTCTCTTCATATTTCAAATGTTGTGTTATATTACAGTGTCTGTGTCACTGCAGTATAGCACATCTCTTCTTATGTTCTTTTGCCTCGTACTACATCTCTAATACTTCCTGAGAACTGACATAAGTCTGATGAGAGTAATTTATTGGAAAATAGTCTTTACAGTTGCTCTGCGTCTATTCAGGGATGCAGCAGCTCCATTAGTGAGAACTACAGGTCAATTCCAGTGGCCCCTGACCAGTGCTGTGGTTGTAATGAGCTGTATTCCATTAAAATTTCAAAAGACTTCGTGCAGGAACACGTTTAGATGTAACTGGATAATTCTTCAGGTGGCTAGGTTTCCAAAAGCAGAATATCATGTCACTCTCATATGTGTGGTAGTCTCCATGAAAGGAATATCCTCAGCCATAACAACAAAATGGGTCATACAGATTGAAGTTTCTACCAGATGACTTATATTGAAAAGTCTGCCTCTCTCTGAAGATACTCTGCCTCTGTTTGAGTTCTGTCTTTGTCAGATCATTATTTGATAGGGTCAATTAATTTTCAGACTGTTTTTCATGCACCCCAGAACACAGTTTGTCCTCTTGGCTGCCAGGGCTCGTTGCTGGCTCCTGCTGACCCTGTTTTTTCACCAGCACCCCAAGTTCCCCTTTTGCCAGGGTTGCTACCTCACCACTCCTCCCTTAGTTTATGGTTGTGTCCAGCATTACTCTGTCCCAGATACGGAATCTGGCTTTTGCTTTTGTTTTGAATTCCATGGCAGTGATATTTTCCTAAAGCTCCTGTCTGTGTAGATCCCTCTGCAAGGGCTCTTGTCCCTTAAGAAAGTCAGCCCAGAGGGATCTTACTGTGTCAAGAATTCAGTTTCTATTGCTCTTCTAGACCCCATCTTAAAAGTAAATCATAAAAATTAAATGGATTTGAGTAGCAATTTACTGAATATCTTGCTCTACATCAGCTGTAGGACAAACCACAGGGATTTCCCTGACTTTTTCCTATATCTATTTCTGGCCAGCTGTATCAGACCATTCAGTGATTAGCCAGACATCAGGAATAAATAAGGGAAAGCTGAGGCCCTCTAGAATGAAAGTAGCATTGGGAAAAACATCAGCATTTCTGCTTGACCCTTGTCACCAAATAAAGCTGCGTGGCAGGAAACATACCTGGCATGAGATCAGGTGTTCAACAGCTTCCATATATGGCTTTCCAGAAGGCTCCAAAGAAAAGACATGCAAACCACCTAGCCTTTGCCAGATTCAAAGCAGATGAAACCTGTCTCAAATCCCATTTAATAGCACATTGATAGGGCTGTAAAACTTGTGGAGAAGATTACAGTGAACAAGGTCCCTTTATGAGACAGATTACTACTGTCAAGTGTCTTGAAATGTATAAAAATAAGCTAAAGCCCAATTTCTGTTAAATATTGTATTTTTCAAAACTGATGTGCAGTTTCTCCAAAACCAGCTCTTTGCAAAAATCAATTCAGTAATTGCAAAATGTGTAAAAACACGCTGTGCACCTGCCTTCTCATTATCCACTTGAGAATAACAGACTGTCAAAGGAAGGTAATAAGAAACAAATTCTTGGGGTTATTTTATTCAACAATGATCTACGGAACCAACAATATAACATTCCATGTTAAAAAATAAATTGAAAAGGTGAGTCTTCTGGATATTCTCTGAGTGGCTGGATCAGTCTGACTGAATGTTTGGTTGATTTTCCTTTCTGTTACCTAAGGTTGTGGTTAGCATGGTCCTCCAAAGCCAGCTGAAGATAGTTACAAGATTTATGTTGACTTCACTGTGCTGTGAACAGAGATGTAATGCTCACCATCTCTGTATTTAACTGCACCAAAATTTTTACTGTATATTTATATGTACATAACTACCCTTAATCTTCCCTCAGTTCTCAGAGTTTTTCCCATGCAGTGATAAATACACAGCAGAAATTTTACAGGATTTTGCTACCATCCTTTCTACACTGACATCAGATAGGAGTTGAGCTTCAGTTTTATGTGAAATGCTCATTTCTCTTGTTTTCTTTTTGGCTGTACAAAAGTGCTGAAGAATCTCAGATTGGTATAAGTACTTGGAAGCAATAAGACTAAAATTTGTCCAGTTTGAGAATGAAGAAACTCAGCAAAATGCCAATTCAGTCACAGAGAATTAATTTTGATGTGTTACCTGAGGGAAGCCCACTTAATACTTTCAAAAAGTTTTTGGTTCAAATACAGAAATCTGTTCCTGCTTAGAAAAGGACAGATCTCTATCTTAGTATTCACACATCAAACAAACTCCTCACTTGTAATATTTAGAGGGTAAGGAGGAAAAAGAAATTGCTGCCATGCATGCAAGATCTTGTTTTTGGGTTTAGGTACAAATGTATGCAGTTCACTTGAAAGAAGCACTTAAGGGTGCAATTGCACAGTTACTGTCTAGGGAGAAAGAGGTGATCCATGTTCAATACCTAAACCAATGGCTGTCCTTGTATGAGAAAAAAAAAAGCCCCGGAAAACCATCTCTAGTCTCAGCATAACCAAGGCCAGCAATTACATGGAGAAAAAGAAATTAAATAGGTATTTAAACAATATGTCAATTAATAAATTGAATTAAATTCCAATATCTGCTATTTTTTAGCCTTTCTACAGACTGACGAGCCTCTTGTGCTCAAAAGAGCAATTAAAGAACTCAGCTACAAAATAGTTTAATGACCTCCTACATTGAGAGGTTATTTAATATTAAATATTTTTTCTCCTTCATCTTAATATGCAGATTTATTTAATGGAGAGTAGGGCTATTTACCAAAGTGCTGGGAAAAAGTCTCTGGCAACATATAAAGAGAGTAGATCATATATGATATCATCTATTTAATGCTGATTTTGGCATTTGACTATTTATCATACAGTAATAAAAAGTTAAGCCTCAGTGAGTATTTAAAAGAATAAAAAGCTTAGAAATTATTTAGAGGAAACCAAACAGACTATTTTTTATAAAAGCTCTGGTCTTCTTTGTATGAGCATACTCTTCTAATAACTTGCATGAAAAAAAAAGAGAGGCAGAGGGAGGAAAGACTAGACTAAATGTCAGCAGTAAGGAGGGCTCACTGCCATTTCTATTCCAGGTACATTTCCATGTATTTATTTGCAACATTTAGTGATTGACCCTGTACTTTTCATACATAGGTAAGCCAAGTAATGCATGAGAAAGAAAGGGACTAATGTACTTAAGGTTTCTGCTGACAAGAAGTAGCTTCTCATAGTTCTCCTAAGTCCTCATCTACTCCTCTCTTCACAGAGCTGTTCTTTGGAAGAGAGTTTCGAGTGACTTGATTCCGACAAAAGATGTACGGAGTTAGAATGCAATAACTCAGAAGAGTCTGAGCTATTGGGGAATATCAAGACCATCCCAGATTAAAAGACTTAGGCTGAGTGAGTTTTATGCACTTCATTCCCTGAATGTTCCTTGAGTGCTTCCTCAGTGTATACCGAGTGTAAATCTTGCATCTGACCTATTTTGAAGTAATGGGGATGCACAAAAATGAAGAATCTCAAGAGGCATTTTTCTGAGGAAGAAACAGTACCTACTGTTGAATCCTCCACTTGAGAGGTCCGAATCAAAGAACTTGAAAGAAGATGAAAAATTCCTTTATTTTCAAGGGATTTTGTGACTGTTTAAAAGAGCACTGCAGCACTGCTACATTCTTCTTATGCATTTTCAGTGTTGACAAAGTATGACTACTAAAATCCTTGCTGAACAGCCCCTTTACTAAGGTAGCCTGAGTTTATGAATCATCAAAGGACTTAGATGAGGATAAATTTCAGATCCAGTTGATTCAGAGAAGGTCCAGAAACAGATATTTGAACAAGTACCTTAAAAGTGAAACTGAACAGAAAAATCTTCAGGTGTTGAGAGTGGATGTTTCTCCAGGGAAGGAAGATAGGGTTTGGAAAGTTACAATTTGGGCACAGCGAAAGTGACATTCAGGCCTAAATTCTCTGAAAATCAAGGTGATGACTCCTGCTTTTTATACTCAAAAAGTGCTTTATGAGAAAAAATGTGTGGGCCTTGATGATCTTTTAGAACCATTCTCTCCATAGGAAAACATGTTCCTGCACAGATTGTACATATACTGAGAACTACTAATCAGACCAAGAGCTCAAGAAAACCAACAACTGAAATAATAAATAATTTATAGCACTTATGATCTGATGCTCAATATAATAAATGGAGGTGATTCCACAGACTTCAGTGAATATGAAGCAGATCCCATGGTAGTGAAGGGCTTCGGACAGGGACGCCATCATTTAAAATGATAGGATTGCTGAAACCTTCTTTGTCAGATCAGCTCAGCCTCTAAACTGAGAAAAAATGGAGCTCTGTGTTTAAATAAAATGCTGGTTGTGCAAGTGCATATGACAGAAAGCAAAAAGGTGCTTCCCGTAAGGTACTCAACGCGATAAATGGAAATAAAATCCAGCAAGAAAAACTTTAGCTTTGCTGATTGGTAACCTCTTTTACAGAATATTCTATAGAGCAGTATTTGACAGCTTGTTTTTACATGAACAATCTGTCGTTATGTTGCAAGGTAAGGGATGCAGTAGCTAATCAGAGCTATATTTAACAAGCAATTATTTTAAAAATTTGAATAATATTTTTACAAATGAAATGGTCAGTGATAGCTATTACTGTGCTCTCAGGACCAGCCTGTCTTTCTAAAAAATGAATTTGCTCTTTGTGAGCCAGGAGCAATTATTATTTTCAGCTGATTTCAAGCCTCTGTTGGAGAGAGCGCGCTTTTAACACTCCATAGAGACTTTGCAGAAGAAAAGGCTTTAATTAACAAAAAAAACCTACAGCTAAACTGAAACTACATTAATTGACAGTGAGCAGCCCTTGAAACATAGGAAAAACAGTCATTTCCTTTCTTATGATTTACTCAAGCTTTTCTTCCGAGTCAAATATGCCATGGTCGCATTCTCATCCTTTGATTCACATTTATTGGAGATGCAAATAACTCCTGTAAAAATCAAGAATTTGCTAATTGCCTTTCCACAAAGCATTTTCTTTTTGTTTAAATAGTGTGGCAGAAGCTCAGACCCACTGTGAAACTTGGATTTTTTTCATTAAGGACTTGAAAAAACATATTTTTGCTTTGTTTTTTAGGAACAAAGAGGGTGATATTGCACTTTCCAGTTGTTATTTTGTTTTCTCATTGATAATCTAGCTTGCTGACAGGAATGCATTATCTTCTGGCACGAGTAACTGGCACAGAGCTCATTAACCTAGTGACTGGTGTCTGGGACCCTTTGGCCCAGACCATAACTGTGGACAGCTGCAAGCTCCTGGTGCCTGAAAGCAGCTCTGCAGACTGTGTTCTTTGCTGCTGAAGACTTCAGTGATGTGCTTTCAGTGTGCAGATCTATTGAAACAATGCCTGAGCAGCATCTGTTGTCTTCAGGGGTCTAAATTATTTATATGTCTCTTTAATTATGCTTTTATTTTGAAATGTTTTATCTTTATATGTGATGTAGATATACAGAAGTGAGTATCTTCAACTGGCAACATTTAAATGTAGTTTTAACTTTCCCGGAGTCATTAATTCTCCAACTCTGTTTTTAACTGTATCATGTATAATCATCATTGCAAATCAATTGTAACAGGAATTATCACAATAATTGTTAAAGGGACACATTTATAAGAATCCAAAGCAATACTTGGGAACTAAAATGCATGATTTGTAATCAGTTTTCCATAAAATGAGTATAATTATGAAATGCCATTGTTTTGAGCAGTATTCTTGTCTTGACTTCTTCTGACACGTTTTCCAAACAGAATAATATTAACTCATGATGCTGAATATTTCCTGGATAGGAAATACAGAGCCACATATCTGGTATATCAGAAAAGTGCCAACTCAGGAACTGAGTTTTTCTTAGCCAGTAGGTTTGTTGATACATTATCCTAAAGTCACAGGATCATACAACCAGAGAATGACCTGGGTTGGAAGAGGTCTTAAAGACCATCTCTATACAACCCCCCTGCCATGGTCAGGGACACCTTCCACTAGACCAGGGTGCTGTCTTTGGATATTCTTCTTAGAGTGAAGATTCATAACACACATTAAAAATAAAAAAAAATTCTAATCCCTTGTGGGAGAGAAAGCAAAATGAATGCATGAAAATTTGTCTATTGATTTTACAGCTCTCAAGGGAAATGTGTTGCTTATCTTCATGGTAGACTTTAAGGAAGGAACTGGGAAAAATCTTACAATAGACTTTAAATGATCTTTTAAATCTTAACTATGCACTTAATAGCAAATACACATATATATATTTAAAATAAAATGTATCTTATATAAATTTTCTTTGCAGACTCGTTTTTGAAAGACGTGTACATCATTACAATTATATGATATTGCAGATGAGTCAAAATCTCCCTGTTTTGAGTCATTTAACTGCTTATCCTCATAGCCAGCAATTTATTTGTATTCCAGAAACTGGCCTCTTTTAGGTATGTTATGATGGTTTTAGCCATCTTGTGATGTGTATGGAGGTATTTGTTCACATTTTCAAACCTTGGCCACTAAAACTCTGCAATTATGCTCAGCCTGTGCAGCTCAGTAGGACTGAAGATTTTACATCTTTGATGTTTCCTAGCTTGCCTTGTTATAAAGGTGGTCATGTAGTTTAATAGCATTGCACTTTGCAACAATCAGATCAAAACCTAGAAGGAGCAGGCAGGAATAATTTTGTGAAATTGTCTCTCTGTAGTCTCATGAATCTTTCACACTATTTTCTTCCTTCCGAGACATTCTGAAGGGGCATCACTAACCCAGACTAATAATTTGCTAAGACAGGGACAGACTATAATTACACAGCAAGGAACACCTGGGCAGAAAATGTAAAGTAAATCAGCTTACAGAGAGCAGAGTTCTCTGCTGAGCACAGAAGGAATGTGTCTGTTTTGTTCACTCAGAAAGGGGAAATTCATCCATTCTTGAGGAAGAGGGAGGAAAGGAATCTCAGCTGTGTGCAGCACACTGAACAGGGCAGATATTCCCAAGCCCAGATCCTGCCTTGCCTGATCTGCAGCCAAGAACATTGTCTTGTAACCTTTCCCAAACAGATCGTTCAGAACAGCAACCATTATATGTGCTGGTGTGCATTTGGACTCCATAACTCTTATTTCTTCATTTACTTCTTGCACTTCACTGTTTACGCTGCGAGAACTCCAGAGTGGCATATTTTCAGCTTGGGCACTTATCCAAGACACATGCCATCTATCTTTGCATATGCTGAGCTGCTAATACACAGGGAAAGCATTCCCTCAGTTTGTTTGTGAATTGCTTTGTTTTCCAGTTTGGTCTCCTCCTCCCAGTATAGCACACCATGTTCACTGTAATTCAGATAGCCCCAGGGTCCAATCACATTGATAGCACACACGATAAAACTGACAGTCAGACAAATGCTGACCCATCAAACACAGCATGGCCAAAGATTCTGTGTATGCCAATCAATTGGATCAATGTGAAATGGTTCTATATATCTTTTTTTTATTATTATTTTCCATTGACTGATGTGCTACATCGTGAGGGAGTAATGATGGAGGGTAAAATGAATCATCATTGGCATATGTCATCTTGTATTGCCATTTTTAATATTGAGGATATTCGTCAAAAGACATGCCATGTTGTCACATATTTTGTCATTTATTTATCACTGAAGATCTTAAAGACAAATTTGAAATTGGAACACAATTTTCACAATGAGGTTTACGGCCACAAGGTCTTGCATGTGAACTCTGATACATAAAACCCAGGGATACCCTGGGTTTCTGATGTGTGATACAACATTGTTGGCATTAAAAATATGTTATTTCCTCATTGTTTCCACATGAAATCCAACTTATTTCTTACCATTCTGTCTATGTTATCCTATTTTGGAGTAGTAGGCTTCTTGAAGAAGAAAGCAGCATTATTTTTCTTTGTTTTTAAAACTCTAGTTGAGTGGTCATCTGACAGATTTAGAGTCATCTAACTCCTTTCTTGGACAGCAAGTGTTTTTTATAAAGAAGAATCAAATGAAGAATATGCATATATTCACATATACACAATCATGAATCAACAGGCAGTGAAAAATATGTATTTTATTATATTGTTCATGAAGCTCACTGGAAAGCTATTCCTGGTATGTGTATGAACAACATCCTGTGTCTGTTCTACATGTGACGTGATTCACCCACCTTACAGCATTTAAAGATTCCCGTATGTTCCTTGAATTGTCAGAAAACCCTGGTCCAGCCATTCCATTGAAGTGATAAAGTGCTGGATGGTGTTGAACAGGTAAATCACAACATTGCGGAGATCTTTGTACTCTGGAGTGTATTTCCTACTGATATTAAGTCACCTCTCCAAGTTCACTGCCTGATCAAGTGGCCAACAAACCAATAATATGTCTGTGTTCTTCACCTGTGAATTTGTACGTCATGGTATCTAGTATTTGTGAAGGTTTTACCATGAAACTTATCACACACACATGAAATATTAGTCTTATAAACATCCACGTTATGATTACTTTAGAAGTAACAGAAAATAACACATAGAGATATAATTTCTTAATTCAGTGAGTTCTTTATTTTGAAATGTGTTTCAGGGTTGAAGAGAGCATGAATAAAGTGAAGTAGGAAAAGCAATCACTCTCAGGGTCACGCACCTATCTTCTATAAATGCTTCAAGAGGCGCAATGCTCTCAGATCTGATGATACCAAGTATTCTTTCTGAAATTATATCTTGTTATTTAATTCATATGTCATGCTGAGTAAAATGGCAAAATTTAGTAATGGGAGCTAAGAAAAGATTTATCTACAAAATTAGTGCATATTGCCTCAAAATGCTGCAGCAATGGAAAAAGAGAATAACATTTACCAGAAAAAAAAAAACTTTTTAAATGCCAAATTCAGCCTAAAAGGCTGGATTATAATCTTCACTATACATGGCTTCAAATCTTCCCCAGTCCAGTATTTAAGACTTGAAAATTATGACCTTAAAATAAAAAGTCTGTTACGATTTTTTCTCAGTGATTCAAAACAGTCTTCTATATTTTATTGTGGGATGAATTCACCACAACTCAGAGCAGACACTCCAAAACACAAAAACACAGAGTCAACTATAACTGTATGTTTGATTCCTACTGAAAAGATTTCTTAAATATGTGCTTGAACACTTTAATAAATAAATTGTTTAGCAGTTTTGCTGAATAACCTCTATACCAAAGATTCTTAGTAGGATTAGGTCTTGCCAGCATCCTGAACTGGTCCAAGATTCAGTCAGTTTTAAATTTGCACCACAGGTTTATGCCAAAGTTGCTTTGATCTGATGACTAGAGGACACATCATTTAATTATTTCAGCAAGAATGAGAAAGACAAATACCTAAAATGTATTTTTTTCCCGAAGTTTCAGTTTTGTTTTGACAGCTTTTAACTCATTTTTTCCATTAAGGTTCTTTTCAGTTTTAACAGTTTTTTGTCCTTTTCATCTTAAACACGTCCATTAGTGCTGGCAACAGCTGTACCTCTATTTTGCAGAAAATAATTTGATAGAGTTAAAATGCTGTCTCATTTCACTTTTATTAACTCTATAGCCTCTACCAAAGCATAGGACTGATAATTCTTTTAAATTCATATTGGTGGTTGCATATATATAATACATATATATACATTTCCCTCATTGGTTTCTTTGGGGTTTTGTTTTTTTTTTTTTTTCTCTTGCTTCACCTTTTCCAATTTCCTCTGACAACAAAAAGCCTCTCTAAAGATAAATATCCACATGATATTTACAGCAAATTTTAGCTAGGATAAGTCGTCCTAAATAGCCTAAATAATAGAGAAGATATAACAAGTGGATTAAGGTTGAAAAAGTCAAAGCAGAGAATTTAAACATAATGAACAGTGGTGATATTCCAGCAGCTGTTTATCTGTTGCACTCAGGTGATGTTAAAATGTTGGAATTGAGAGAAACAGGATATATGGCTTTTTGCACAGGATTTTACCTATATGAAATTCACTTTACTTTAAACATATAAAACATAGCTGTTTACAGCTAGTTTAATCTAAAGACCTTAATGCCCAATGGAGAGGGTAGAAACTCCAGGTTATGATTCAGCAGTTGTGGAATAATGTAACTATGGCATCTTTTATTTTGTGACAAATGTGAAGATTGTTGTCAATTATTTTTAACATATTTTTATATATGTCACTGCAACAGTAGTCTCCTCCAAGTTTGAGAAAATCATCGTCTTATGATGTCTTGTATCATAAACTCAGCAGAGATTTCCAGAATGCTTCACAGTTGTAGGTGAATAAACCAAAGGGTTGGAGCACCTGTGCTATGGACAGAGGCTGAGAGCCGGGGTTCTTCAGCCTCAAGAGTAGAAGGCTCTGGGGAGACCTTTTCGTGGCCTTTCAGTAGCTAAAGGAGATTTATGGCAGAGATGGAGAGAGAATTTTGACTAAGCCTGTAGCAATAGGATGAGAACTAAGAGTTTTTAACATAAAGGGCTAATTCAGAGCAGTACTTTTAAATAATTCTTTTTATGATGAAAGTGCTGAGGCCCTGGCACAGGTTGCCCAGAGAAGCTGTGGCTGCCCCATCCCTGGCAGTGTCCAAGGCCAGGCTGGACAGGGCTTGGAGCAACCTGGGATAGTGGAAGGTGTCCCTGACAGTGGCAGGGGGTGGGACTGGTTGAGCTTTAAGGTTCCTTCCAATCCAAACCATTCCATGGTGCTGTGAGTCTATCAAAGTTAATGGTGCACAAGCCGTGAAATCACAACCACCGCTGTTTATAGCAATTGCTACCGTGAAACATCACCCAAAGAAAATAAATCATATTGACTTAGAGGCCTGTATTATTAACCATTAACAAACTACTCTAGAAAGTCCTGTAATTTCAGATTTAAAAAAATGACCCTTATTCTTTTGTTGCTGATATATGCATTTATACTGGTGTCACTATAATGGCCATTAAAACAGAGCAGAATTACAGACAACTCACCTGCATTGTGTCTGGGGCTGAAATAAAGGTGATACATCACTTTTCAAGGCCTGTAAAGTACTAAAAATATTTCTACTTTAAATATGAAACGTAGTTCTCTTGTAAACTTTTTAATCAATTCCATGAAGGACTCATGGAGTAAGACTTTGGAGCACCTCTTGTACGAACAAATGGCAGTCTGTGGACTATGCAGAGGATATTTCATGTCAGCAGATGATATTTGAATGTCAGATTTACATCCTTGTGTATTGCATGAAATTTTGGTGATAACCTGTATATTCTGCCCAAAAGTCTGTAAATATTCCAAATACAAGAATTTTTAAGTTGATATAATTCACCATGTTTTCAGGTTATATATTATACTTCACAGTAATCAACATTATTTCCTATATAAAGACTGCCAGAGACTAAAATGTTAATTTTACACTTTCTCAGTAAATCAGAAAAAAAAGTATCATATTTCTACTTAATTTATATTTAAATATATCTTCATAATATTTGTCTTTTTCCTAATATTTTCCCTCAAACCCTGTGTTTCTTTATCAGGAAGTATAACAAGTAAATTAAACTGATTGCATGTGAGAAGCATGCTGCCTTTGTAACAGGAAAATATTGTATTACACAAATTATAATGGACTTGTGGCTGCTTTGTGTGCACAATTTTTATATGTTCTACAAAATCCTAAAGCAAGATTTAGCAGATGTTTGTTTACCTGTGATGCCTCAAAAAGTGCATTTTAATATTCCCTTTAGGCACACAATATAGATTTTTGTAGCAGTATTGGCTCTAAAAGAAAGACAAGTTTGTGGTTTTTAAGTTGTGCTTGAATAGATTTTCATTCTGTCCCTTTGATCCAGCCTGAAAACCATACATTACAAGAGGTTAAAAGATAGTGGCTCAAATATGGCAATGCAGAAATAAACGGTCTCTAGCATGGGAATATAAGTATACATGTGTGTGTGTGTTTATGTTTATATATTCATGTGTGTCTCTACTAACAATTATGTGCATGATTGTGTATATAAGCATCATTTTTCACCCTGTGGTTAACATTTCTGTATGAAATGCAAAACTGGGCTGGTAAAACCATGATTTATTGTTGGGTGATGCCACTAGCTGCTTATTCAGTTTTCATCATTACACACAGTGCAAATTCAACCACAAGATTAATGTTAAAGAAAAACTTCAGATAACTAATAGAATGCCTAATTCTGTTTACATTTCTCAAATGTACAAAAAAAAAATAGACAAAAGATAAACAGCACTTCTCTTTGAAGTACTTGCATGCAATGTTCCACTCATAAAGTTATTTCAGCAATAGTTATTTTAAAAGTAGTTAAAATAAGTGACTTTTTTTTTTGTTTGATGCTGGGAGAAACTCATGCCCTTGTTGCCCAAAGTTCCACAACAACTTCTAGGAAGTATGGAGCTGTGGTAAGGGGTAAGAAATCAGAGTTGTCTCCTGCTAGAAGTCCTCCTCTTGTGTCTAGAGAGGTGTTTTATGTGCCTTGATTACCTTTGTAAAATTGGGGAAAAAAAATCTCATCTGAAGAACTGTGAGATAGTGTTAATTCCTAGGTAAGTGTTGAAATTCAGCTCCTTGATGGTGTCTAGGATGCAGTTCCTTTGTGACTTCTTAAAGGCATTAAACAAGTCAAAAATAATGTTCACACAAGAGAGTGTTGTTAAAATGAAAGGGAACTGTGATGACATCGTTGAATAAAATAAACTACAAAATTCTGAATTAAATTTTATCCACAGAAGAAGCTTGAATAGACTTTTGAGCAATTAGTTTGGGTAAAGGTGAAGATCAGTGCAGGATTAGTGGTTTAGTGTTTTTGTAACCCCTGAGTCAGTGCATCCTCAGCATAAGTCTATCATAATGAGAGACATGAAGTTTATTAGCTGAGCTCAATCTGCACATTGTTTCTTCCCAGAAATGGCCCAGCCATTGGTGCTGGGCCAGATGGTGATTCTCAGCTTTTGGCAGTGCTCTGAGCTTCAGGGTATTGCTGTAATGTTTGTTGTGCTCAGATGGTTCATGCAACTAAATTCTAAATATTGTGTGTAAGCTGCTGCACCTGTTCTAAAGGTGAACTCACCTGCTGCAGATCCTCCAGTCAAAACCTGGCAGTTGCAGGCAACTGTGACATTTGGGATGCTCATTCTGCCTAACTTAGGCACAAACATCTGTCTTGTCAAATATCTGCACCCGAGCTGCTGAAATAAATGTTGACTTTAGGGCTGTGGGTATGACCCAGTGATCATTTTAAACTGGCTTCAGTGAAGATCAGGTAGAGACCAGAAAACAAAGTTGAAAGTCATTCAGCTCTAGGACTAAACACAGATGTCTATACGTAGGCAAATCTTGAATTAGAGGGTCTCTCCCTAGTATAAACACAAATTTCAGTGTGACCATAAATACTAAAAAAAGAAAAAAGGACCATAAAGAACTCATAAAGCTGAACTAACTCACCCATTGAAACGTTTGCATTTGTATGTAATAGATTCATAACATCACACTACATCACGATGTCTTTGAACTTTTGACTTTTATGCAAACAGACCTCAAAAATTGTCTGAGATTTCCCCCTTACTAAGCCAAATGTCAGCCTCAAACTGCTATGCTGTACATATTTGACTGCACTGCTTACATGGCTTGGTTAATTTTGCTGTTATTTATAGCTGGTAAATTAGACTCAAGCTGTAATTTAAAAAACAGCTAGGGTGTGAGCAGAGGTACTCCTACCTAAAATAAATAAATCCCCAGCTGTAGCTTGGAATATCATTACTTCAGCATTTCAATGGCCTAAAAGTTTTTATTAAACAGTGTAGTCAGATCTTTCCCAGCTCCCCAAATCTCAAGAGTTTTACCATCAGTGCCAAGGAACACAGCGTCAGAACCTCCCTTTCAGAGAAATAATCTCAAAATTCCTAATGGTTATTGTTGACCCTGCTGTTTATGAAGGAAACATGCCTTTGCTTGCTGCCCCTAAATGATTTTCTATCTGACTAATAGCAGCTTCAGCGTTTTAGAAAAAAATTGCTGTGGATGGTAACAGGAAAGTGTGTAGGTCTATTAGGAAGGAAAATCCTGGAGGTAAAGGTGACAGCTTTACGACACCAGTCCCTGCCTTATTTACAGTAACTCATTTTGTATCCAGTGTTTCATATTGGTGACGCCAAGGGCTGGAGCTGTTTGTTATTTACGCCAACCCCGTAAGGGGGACGGTAGTATCCGAGGGGGCAGAAAATAGGTCTGTTGATTAGAACAGTAAATTAGGGGAAGGTAGAAAGACAGAGAAGGATAACTGGATTCCACAGACATGCATAAACATTTCATGTTGTTTGCTACTTGTCACTTGGCTTCCCTAAAAACCATGCACCAGAAGTCTTTCAAGTAATAATAAAGCTTCCGTCCTCATCCCACTCCCTGGGTTATTTATCTCTTTGGTTTGTCAGACCTTCTGTTTGTCTGACCTTTGCTATGGTTAAAAAACAAGAAGTTGTTTAGTCCGGAGTGTCAAAACTGCCAAGGAGGCAAAACTATCCTCAGTACAGCTGCCTAAGCACTTGTTTTTAACCTAGGTGAGAAGGAAACCTATACGTGGGAGGTAAATTTATCTTTTCCCTTCTATCATACTGGATTTAGCTCTTCAAAAAATGCTCTGAGGGACCACTGGTCTCCGTGCACCAGTTCAGAGACCATCACAGAACAATCTTCCTGAGCTGTAAGTTCTCGGGGGGTTTTACAAAGTTCTGTTTTCTTTCATGATGTATTTTATCTATATTGTTTCAGCTCCAATAAAAAAGGTAAAAACTGAGAGTTTCAGCTGTGCCAACATATTAGCCATTTACCAAGATGGCATACAAGACTTGTAGCATATTTAGTTTCTTCAAAAGTTTTGTTTCTAAAAATATTTATTTATTTCATATGTAAGTATTTGGAAAGTCACAAATCTATTGCACAGATTTCACTATTTATTTTTTAAATACACACTTTTTATAATAGTGTCTCTAAATATCTAAATATCTGAATCTCTCCAGAATAGTTTCTGGTTTGGCTTGATTTGATTTTCAACCACATACCTTTCTGCTAATTCAAAATTGCAATAAGAGAACTCACTGAGGATTGTTAAATTTTGCAAATTAGCAAATTATACCAAATTTTGGCAATTCACATGAGCATAATTTTGTCTTTAAATATATAAATAGCCTCATTGCCTTTAAAGTAAAGCAAGTGCTCCAGTTTCGACTTCAAAAGCACATATGATTAGAGGTAGCAATGAACATGCCTTATGAAATTACACATTTTGATATACTGATGATAACTAGAATTTTGTTTAATTCACTTCTACTATTTGCTTTTTTTGCGTTATTTCTGCTTTCTTGACTTTTTCTGTCTGTTTTACAGACATCTTTGACAACTTTAAAAGCATTTGACGATGTTAAATGAAGTTGTTTTTCAAATGTTATATCAGAGTAAGGAGAAAGACTTTTGCCAAATGCTTTTGGAAAGGTAAATTTATCACATAGAAAATAGTGTAATACCACATGCACAGCAGCTGGTGCTGTGACCAGAAGTGTCCTCAGCTTCTACAGGGTCAGGCATCTAATAAGTTAGATCACTCTGATAAGAAACTGGAATGTGAAACCATTCTGTAGGTATTCTAGTTTTCTTTCGTTCCTCCAGAAAATACTGCCACATTTCTCTCTCTCTCTCTGTATCTATCTAGCTATCTGTATGTATTTATTTATTTGTTTGTTTGTTTGTCAGGAATGTTTCTATATATTCCCCCATTGTTAGAAAAATTCTGAGAAAAAATAAAATCAAATGAATAAAATAAAGGTCTCCCCCCAGAAAATAGAGGCCTCCCAAATACCATTGACAGCTCTTGCTCTGGTTTGGCCATTCAGTGAAATCAGTCAATTTGCAATTGGCAGAAAATAACTTGAACATGGCTGATATATTCTATATTTGCTTTGGTTTCACCTATGCACATATTTGAAGATCCTGTATAACTGTAACTCTTTTTTAATGTCTTGTCTAAAAGAGTTAGATGAGTTCTAGATATGAGTGTTTATAAGATTTGCTTTCTTTGCAAGAAAAAACATTTTTCAATTAAAAAAATAATCGGAAGTTGGTTAATTTTTTTTACTAAAAAAAATACAAACAGAAATATGTGGTTAGTTATTCTTCTTCTTTTTTTCCCCTCTAGAAAATCATCAGTTTTTTAAGGCATGAAATTATATATGCACCAAAGGAAAGTTATAGGTAATAAGTGCATTCATTTGCAAAATGTAAAGGCAAATAACCACAGTTATATGTAGATATGAGAGAAATGTAAACCTAAATAGAAAGGTTTGCCACTTATTTCAGAGGAGCCACAATCTCACTCATGATGATTTCTTTTGGAAGATATTTAAATACTCCTGCTGAAGGACACTGTGGAAAGAGCACTGCACAACCAACAACTTACGTGAAACACCAGCTAATATCAATGGAAAAGCTCCCAGTGATTTCTATGTATCTTGGTTCATGTCCTTCAAAAAATTTCATGCAAGTATCTCTCAAAGGAAGAGGTTCCGAGCCCTATCATGCGTGCCATATAAAACTGAAGTAAACTCTGTATTGAGAGACATGCTGCAGAAGAAAGAATTATTTTCACAAGAGAATGGACAGAAATGGTTCACTCTCTGCTTAGGTAAGTGCTGCAGAATATATATTTTCTGAATCAGAAACAGAGAGAAATGCAGAAAGCACATTGTTCAATGGATTGGACTTGGACAGATACTGGCACTAAAATGGTGTTCAGGGCTATGGATGTGATGACCACATAGCTGGATGTTAGAAACCAGGCTTAATATCCAGATCGTTTTTGCTTACTTCCTTTTGATTGAGTGGCTTTATTTTGCAGTTATAAATACTTGCCATTCAGCCAAAGACTTTGCTGACTAAAACACTGATGACAGATGAGTCATTCTGTCACATCTATATCACTGTACCTTTGAAAAAGACCTGATTCTCCCCTTTTCTGGTAACTGAGCTGAGTCATTTCTGAATCAGCATAGCGCAATGTCATCACACTGTTAGCACGCAGAGTGCTTCAATATCATCTTACTCACTGAGCCCCTAAAAGTCCTCCTAAGTCCTTTATGTATATATATATATNTATAACCTAAAGATGCGTGGGTGTTTTGTGTTTAAGGTAGAAACTTTATGAGGGTCCTAAAAAAGTTTCTCTATGATTTTCAGCTGCCAAATCATGATTTTTAGGGAGCTGAGTTATGATGATGCCTCTGCACCACCAAGAAAAATTTTCAGTGTTATAATTACTGTCGAGATTGGGAAAACATAAATCCTCGTCCTTCGATGGAGCAAATGAAGTAAATCTCCTGACCCTGGGGTAAAATTATTTTTGTTAAGGACGTCTGATTATAGAACAAGTTGCCACAGTAATTAGGAACATCCAGAAATTGCTGCATATATCCATGTCTTTTATGGTCTTTTATGAATAAGAAGTTCATTTTGATTCTAAGGATTGTTTTCGAAGTTCAAAAACATTTTTGATTAATCTATGTCACCCTAATATATTGTGTTCCCAATTAAACTTCAGAAATCCTGGGAAGAATTTTGCCTCTAATGTAAGGGAAGATTTCAGGACTTGCTTAAATACACTGTGCTTGTTTGGGGGAGAGTGGGAAGATTTGGAAGGTTGTTTCAGTTTGGTTTGTTCAGTCAGTTGTTTGGTTGGGGTTTTTTTACCTGATGTTGGTTTTTCATGGAAAGGTCTAGGGTCACCAAATAGGGCTTCTGTCAGCCATCAAGTGAAGGTGATACATAGCACCATAAACCCCTGAGACAGCTGGTTCACACCAGAACAAATGACAAGTACATCAAGGGCAGAGAGTGCATTATGAAATACACAACAGTAAGTTTACCCCAGAAGAATGAAAGGCTGCAACTCAGCCTATTCTGGGGGGTCTAAGTGTTCCTGGGTCATGAGTCATCTCCTTCCAGCTGTAAGAAAAAAAGCCAAAACATTGTCAAGTCTTTCCATATTGCTGGTGCTGAGAGCTTTAACATTTCTTATTCACACTGAGGGCACAGGCCTGAATAGGCTAATGTAGGTTTTCTCCGTGAAAATACAATCAGCCCTCTAGAACTTTTGTATGTGTTTTGCAGCTTTCTGACCTTTTCAGTGGCACACTAATGCTGTAATAAATCACCTCTTTTAGTGCCTGAAGTGCTACCTTTCACCCCCAAACATGTCTGGCAACTGTGCCTGCTGTCAATATATCACCATAATGTAGAGTGCACACGTGTCAAGCAATATGAATGTGCTTTTGGCAGATGTCAACTTCCAGTCAAGTTTGTACTGAGAGAGCCAGAACAGGATGAGAGGCCTCATTTCACTTTTCCATCCTTGTACTCTGTAGTCTTTTGATTTCTATCACTAACCCGAATGTCTCATGAAAAATGCTTAATCTCATGCCTCCTGATCCTTTCATTCAGATATTTTCATGCTGAAGGGATTGGTTAAGTCTGTTCTTAAAAAACTCATGGTTTTACTAACTTAGTTTTAGATTAACAGTTAAGGAATGTGTTCACAGCCAAATCTTACGTGGCAATCCCATAAATCTCAGAGCTCTTTGTCCATATTGCTGTTGCCTTGGTTTGCTTGAAGGTTTGGAAACTGAGGCAGAAAAGATGTCAGTGATAATCAAAGGATAGAGAGTTGGTAGCAGAGTCAAAAGCTCAGAAGACCTCTCCCCAGATTCACACAATCTCATAAACCTTCATCAGGAGTTTTTCAGTGATTGCTACATAAAACGAAAGTAACAGAAAGCATAGGGTTGATACTGTCCTCTGAGTTAACTCATAATTTTACGTTGATTTGTCTCCAAATTACTTATTTTTTTCTAGATCTAGAAACTCTCTTCTTCCCAATTAATTCCAGCTTTAGAAGTATTTAGATATTAAGATACTGTATTCCTTTCCACACCCTTAAAATGTTAAAGCTACTATTTAGAACTGTAGGATATCTATTCCAGCATGTCTAAAATTTCAGGGCCAAATTGGACGGGATTTTGAGCAACCTGATCTAGTGGGAGCTGCCCCTGCCCATGGCAAGGGTTTTGTCTTTGAAGTCCCTTTAAACCCAAACTGTTCTCTGATTTTATGAACATTGCTACCTTTGTGATTTCCATTTTCCCTGCACAGCCACGTTCTAAGTGGGTCTGGTAGCAGCCCAGAGCTACTTGTCCATCCAGAAGACCTCATAACTCATTCTCCTAATTTCCAGGCTTTCTCAACAGCTTGATTTGCTTTTTGGGGAACAGTTCGTTATTACCAGGCTTTTAGATTTGTGTGTGTTCATGTGTGAATGCAGGAGGAATAAACAACTGGAGAGCCTCTCCCACCGAGGAGCCTCACCCTTCCCTAATATTACAGAAATGCTTTTAGTATGACAGTGAAAAAATTAAGAACTCATGTTGGTGTAAGAGATAATGTGGCAGGTTTGACTTTGTTGTGAAGTGTTGCCTCATTAGCTGAGAGAGAAAACATCTGAGATATGACAAGGAAAACATGTTGAGTGGAAAGTCACCTCAGTAGTGAGGAACATTTTCCACTCACATAATGCAAATGATGTGGTATTTAGCTCCCCTGAGATAAATAACTCCACAAAAATAAATATGAATTGAAATATATGAGTAGGAAACAAATTATAGGGGACAGCATTCTGGGAATAATTAAATGTTTTTGAAGAATGGAAATATTTATCGGGATTTTAACAATATTCTGGTGTCAGTTCTCTGGCTTTAGATGTATCTTCAGAAATCCTTCCTTCTTTTTTAGTCTGCTTCTTTTAAATATAATTTGAGCACAATGGTTATTAAAAAAAAAAAGTGTCAGATATTAAAAGAAAGGCTGAGAATTTCTGAGAAAAATACAACACTTTAGATTTTGTTTACATTTTTATTGAAAAGGAAAACCAGCATATTAAGCTACCTTAATAAACAGAAATGAAAAAAATCAGGAAAGTGATGAATAATTATCTATAAATCATGTAATTTATAGTAGAAGAGTAAATATATGTAATTTATTATAAAATATAAAAGAATACTGTTAGTAAATCAGTTTCATACTTTCAAAAATGTCAATGCCATCAATCCAAACTAGTAAATTTGCTTTTATTTAGTTCAGCTTCCTGTCTTGAATTTTATCTAAACCAATTTTCTCACTGTGAAGTATTTTAATTTCAATGGAAGTTATATCAGCAGTAGGAAATAAGATCACAACTTTAATCATCAACAGCACTCGTCACTCTCTACAACTGAGAAGAAGTTGCAACCTGCTGGGGGTCAGTATCTTCTCCTAGGTAACAAGAGGCAGGATAAGACAAAATGGCCTGAAGTTGTGCCAGAGAAAGCTTAGATGGGATATTAGGAAAAATGTCTTTACTGAAAGGGTTGTAAAGCATTTGCACAGCTGCCCAGGGCAGTGGCAGAGTCCCCATCCCTGGAGGGATTTAAAATCTGTGTGGATGTGGCACATGAGGACATGGGTCAGTGGTGGCCTTGGCAGTGCTGGGGAAATGGTTGAACTCAAAGGCCTTGGAGGTCCTTTCCAACCTAAATGGTTCTATGGTTCTATAAACTTTCAAAAAGACGTCTGAATGTTTCAGAGAGGCACAAAAAGTTATAGTTTGGATCACCAAGGACAGATAAGCACCTAAAGCTGGTTTAGTCAGGGGGAATTTGTTGCCAACAGTATCTGTGAATCTGGATGTTTCCCTCTATTTACTATAACCTGGCACTGGTAAGGAAAGAATGAATAAAAACCTCGGCTCTGTTTTAACCCTGAATAAGATTTCTGTGAGGATTTGAATGGAGGAGTTGTATCTTCCTCTTTGATGTGTCATCAATTTTCCAGACCATAGGTTTGATGTACAGAAAAGTTGGTACCACATTACAGACAGAATCTACCCTCTCCCACTCACAAGAAAATACAGCTGCTGTCACTGCCAATTCCTCACTGCTTGATGTATGGGGTGTAATTTCAAGTGGAAGGTTCCACAGGAGCTAACCACTAGTTTGTGTTAGGAAACCTGCAAACAACCTCAATTTACCACTACCTGAAACAGTAGCAAACCAAGCTTGAGCATCTCAAGTTATCATTACAGGGGAACATGCCTGCAGTTAAAAAAAGAAAGGGAGAGAAATAAATGTGGTTGCTGAGAGGTTTTTTTCCCATTGAATGAAATGACTTTATCCTTTTTTGGAAGTGTTTTTCTCAGTGAAGTAATGATGCTTGAGGCTGGTAGCTGCAAGTCAGGGCCCACTCGTATGAAAAACTACCCAATATTTCTCTCATTTGCTGTACTCCCTTTGTAAAAATGAGATTTATGCATTGACTTTAATTGAAACATGTCTATCTGCAATGGTTCAAGATCAGTTCTATTCTTCTATGAAATAATATGTGAAAATTGAGTCTTTCTGGCTTTATTTAATATATTCTGTTTTAAAAATCACATTATCCTGGAGCCTGCTTTAAAACCTATTTATGTCATTATATTTTGGATTGCTCACTAATGGAAGGCTTAACTTGCCGTTGGGTTTTATAACTGAAGAACAGTAGAAGACACATTAAGTTTTCTCCCTGATTTTAACTTGATGGAAGAAACACAGTGGGAAAATGAGCTAATGGTAGCATTTTCCAGCAGTAAATTCTGTTTATTAAAGCATCTTGTCAAGTCACATAAGCTAAGCAGGGTAGGGAATGTTCAGTATTTTTGTGGGAGAATTTTTGGGAAGGGATCAGGGATACACCACGGAGGAAATGGTTTGTAAGTGGTAGCAATCTACCTTATCATTATCGTTAATTTGTAGCACATTACGATGATGTCTCTTATGTGGGCAATAAATGCAACTCTCATCTACTTCCTTGTTTCCTTAAACACTAAATGGAATTTTTAACACAAATTTTACAATGCAGTGTGTTCTGCCTTCTGACACTGCACCAGGAACTGAGTCTGGATGTAGATATTAATGGTAGTCAGAATGTTTCAGTGCACCCATTTTTCACTAGAACCTGCTGATTCAGAAGATATGGAACTTCTCTGCCATGAGAGCGCATTTGCTGAATGATGTTTTCCTACAATTTTATCATGTGTAGGATGAATTTTTTGCACAATTTCTCTGTTCATCCTCCAGTCCATGCTGGAAAACTGCAACCAGTGTCTAGTATTTGTCTTTGTTTCACTAATGACACTTTGAAGGAAAACAGTGAAAACTCATATCTTTACATCTAGTGATTATAGGAAAGAGCAGGGTGAGAACTGCTCTGTGATTAGGGCTTTTTATTTATTCATCAAGATCAGCCTCAAAACAAAATATTTTTTCTACCTTTTCTCTTTGAGGGACTGATTCCACTCATCTGCTTCCTAATTCTTTCTTTTTACTCTTAGGGACCATATTGCCTCATCATGCAGATTTCTGAATTGAGTCTTTTGTTTCATTCTGATGCAAGAGGAGAAATTATAAAACTGATTATTCTCCATAGAAAGCATCTGCCTTGTTCTGCTACCACTAACTCCACCTCAACATATTTTGATTACAGTCTGCTCTTACTTTGCAGTGGTAAGAGTTGCAGTGGGTAGGGAAGAGATCCCTGTTTCTGTTCCAGCTGCCTTAATAACTTGATGGTTTTTTTCTGTTTAAACTTTACTTGGGATTTTATGTGTTTAATTTTCATTCTAATAACATAGATTTAATTTAAAAGACTTTTGGTTTTAAGACTATTCCTTTCTGATGCCTGATATTCTTTTCTGTAGACTTCAGCTTCTATAAGGGAACAAAACACCCACCAGATTAGCAAAAAAAAAAGTATAAAAACCAATGCTGTACCAGCATCCAAACCTATGCAGGAGATCATGAAAAAGCTTCAGAAAGCTTCTGCATTTTTTTAGTACACCAGAATGTGTTTAACACAGAAATAAAATTTAGCTTGCCTTCATTTCAGAGCCAACGCTCAATAAATAATACATTGTAACACCTAAAAAATTAATAATTGCAGCTCACAGATTCTGCAGCATTCACTCCTGAAACAAGTGTTAAAGCTTTTGGCCAATTCCTTAAAGGATATGACAATGTAAAGATGTCTGTATTGAGCCTCAACAAAGGTGTCTTTAGGCTGATGTCCTGTCAGTACATCTAGTCTAATGGTTGGTTGAGGAAGAACAAAATAAAAGACATTAAAACTTCTGCTTAGAAATCCTCCCATCCTCTGGCAGTATGAAGAATGCTTTTTTGTGAGGTAACACCTTTGAGTTTACTGCAACCAATTTTAAAAAATCAAAATTTTTAATCTAGCTATACACTTTGCCATTTACCATGTCATGGGCCAATCATAAAAATAACTATAATCAATGTGCAAAAATACCTTATTACTAGATAATTTTCCCTGTAGCTCTAGGTACCTTCCCTGTACTTTTTAAATTTCATGAAGTACAGTAAAAAATACCCTGCATTAGACATCAGTCTTCTTCTCATACATCTTTTTGATCCAAAGAAATGCTCCTCAGACCCCACCACTCCCTTTGTTTGGTTTAAGTGACTAAACTTATCAGCTATTAGTTCTGAAGCATGCTGTAATCTACATGCAGCATGTGTAGGTAAAATAAATACAAATAAAACAAAGGAAATATGTTGCATACTCCAATCACATAGTAGTTTGTGACCTGGAAAACTGTTACTTATGATAGGGAAAAGTTTTCTTAGTAAATTGTAGGAAAACAAACTCAGAAATGCAACATATTTCATTCAAAACTGTAAAGGCTGCAGATGGGTTGACTGTGACTTCATGAATTTTATATGAAACTCCCTCAGGTTCTCCCCCTAACCCTCCCACCTGAAGCAGATCATAAATATGGGGCCATTTCAATTATCTTTGTGTTTTACAAAACAGTGTAAAGCTTCCATATGGAAGCTTCTTCCTGGAAAGCAAAAGGCTTTATAAAGTCTTTGAGGTCTAAAGAATGTAATAGTTTAAGAAACCAAACCTTAATTTCCAGAACTGATATTAGTTGCATAACTGATTATAGATCTTATCCTTATTAAAACATCATATATTAAATTAACATTTTCCCTACCTGAAACTGAGGATACAGAGCAAAAATCTCTGAAAGAACCTTACATTTCACTGATGCAATACTTTCACTTAAAATCAAAGAGGTTTTTTACATTTTCCATGTTTGAATCTTGTTCCAGAAGATCCCTCATATGATGTCTAAAAATATTTTCTAGTCCATAGCCTAAATTAGTTCATAGCTAATATATCTCATTTGTTTCACAGCAAAATTTTTGTTTAATTTTATTATCTTTTCCGTTTCTCATTCTTTCTGACCTTGAGTCATTAAATTGTAGAAACTGAACACAGATGAAATCTTTCTGATATTGCATTTAGAGATGTTCTAAAAATTTTTTTCTCCTCCTAATATACTCCATAATTATTAGTGTCTCCAACCATTCAAACTTGCTGTGAGTGTTAATGAAGTTCATAGAGGATCTTTGAGTCCAACTCCTGGTCCTGCACAGGGCCCTTCCCAACAACCTCACCATGTACCTGAGAGCTTTGTCCAAATGCTTCTGGAACTCTGTCAGGATGGGTGCTGACCATTCCCTGGGGAGCCTGTTCCCAGTGCCCTACCACCCTCTGGTGAAAAGCCTTCTCCTAATATCCAGCTAAACCTCCCCTGACACAACTTCAGGCCATTTCCTGGGTCCTGTCACTGTCACCACAGAGCAGAGCTCAGTGCCTGCCCCTCCTCTGCCCGTCACAAGGAAGTTGCAACAGCAATAAGATCTCCCCTCAGTCTCATCTCCTCCAGCTGAACAGACCAAGTGTCTTCAGCCACTCCTCACACAGCTTCTCCTCAAGATCCTTCACCACCTTTTTTGCCCTGCTTTGGACACTCTCTAATAGTTTGATTTCTTTCTTATATTGAATCACCCAAAACTGCTCACAATATTCAGGGTGAGGCCTCCCCAGCCCAGAGCAGAGCGGGACAATCCCCTCCCTTGCCCGGCTGGTGATGCTGTGCCTGATGTCCCCCAGGACAGGGATGTCCCTCCTGGCTGCCAGGACACTGCTGACTCATGTTCAACTTGCCATTGACCAGGACCCCCAGGTCCCTTTCCACGGCACTGCTTTCCAGCCTCTCATTCCCCAGTCTGTCTGTGCATCCAGGGTTGTCCCACCCCAGGGGCAGAATCTGGCACTTTCCTGAGTTGGAATTCACATGGTTGGTGTATATTAGTTAAGATTCAATTGGCAGAAAAATAATTGCAAATGATGATTTATTTGACTAGCCAATCTAAAAATTTGTAATTAGTTGTAAGGATGTTTGTCATTTTTCAAAGCTAACGAAATAGAAGTAAACATTCCAGTCTTCAGGCAGGAACTTTTGAAAAGAAATACATTTTAGAAGATGACTCCTAAGGGCTTGTGGGTACAAAACCACCAGAAAGACCAGAACTTTTCAAACTCTTTAGTATTTCAGAAATAAAATAGTAGCAATATAATGCTTGTCTACTTATTGAAATAGTGTAATTTTGATACAATATCATTTGTATATATATATAAAAATATGCAAATGCTTTATTAAATAATAAAATCAGGCATGTTCAATATGCCCTGACCATATTTTAGAAAATTATTTAATGTTATAAATAGATAGAGGCAAAGTTGCCTGTTAAACTTTTAAATAAAGCATATTTATCTCTTCCTTTTCTGTGACAATGTCTCTTCCTATGGTGCACTTTTAGTTTTTAGACTCTGTACTTTCTTTTCCACCTTCTCTATGCTAATAATATTCATGTGCTTTCTTCTTTTTTCATGAACTGCAAGAACTAATCCTCAAATCCACTAACTTTACCATATTATATTTTTTTAATGTCCGTCTTCTACACTGGTCTCATTGAAACCTCAATGTTTATAAAAAACACAAGTTAAGAATCCACTGAAAGGGTGGATCTAAATTAAAATGATATGAATCAATCCTATGGAATCACTGGTCTCTGAGTTACAACTACCATGATAATTTTTTTTAGAGTGCTTAAAGTGTAGGATTTTGTGACAGGGGTAAAGATTCTACTGGAAACAGAGTTATTATACCATCACACCATCACCCAGGCGAGTATAAATATGTGGAAGTTCTTGGGTGAATAAAGAGGGATAGGAAGACCAGGATGAGATATTCACATCAGGGATACTATTAGCATAACAAATATTGTGTAAGCTTGCAGCGTACTCTCCAACCTTGAAAAATAAGTATAGGCTTGCTTTCAAAGTTTTTGATATAAATAAAATTTAGAACAAATTAGAAAGAGAGTGGGATTCTATTCTATCTGCTCTCACAGCTGCAGGAGTATCGAAACATTTTTCCTGTTGGCTTGTGAGCCCACTCGCACATATATATTTTTAGGATTACTACTGTCTTTAGATGAAATTTAGTATTGTTGTGGCGGTCAAAAGGATGCTTCAGAATAAATGTATGAGCTCAGCCTTTTTCTGAGCATGGCATTTCCTACTCATTGGTTAATAAAATGTAATTAGGGGGGATTTAGGAATTATATTGAAAGTAGAAGACAGGACTAAGTTTATTATTCAAACAAAACGTATATGTTTCTATGCCAGCATGGGTATCAGATACACCTTTCTAGATAGTTAATAAATGTTGGATAAGCATGTTTAGAAACAAAGAAAAATTAAATGGAGGATCTGAATCCCTTTTTTATTTTAAAAAGACAGGAGAACTTTAAAGTTGCATAGTTACTCATGCATATCAGGCTTATATTTGCTCATCTGGGGCATCCTGCCTTTGCTTAGCCTTAGACGGATATAAAGAAGATGCTATTCATCTGAAACAATGATCCTTTTACTTATCATAGCTGCTGTGTGATGTACATGTCCCATTTAAATGAAATGATCTTCACAGTGTCATAAAATATTCATTAAAAATTTTCAGGCAACTTGCAATTCAAAATGATTCACCGTATCTGCTGTGCATTAAAAGGGTTTTGTTTGGTTTGATTTTTTTTTAACTATTTCTTAACTGACTCTGTTTTGACATATATATGTATTTATGCAAGTGTTGGTCTTACCATTATTCTATTTTCACATCCTGCTTTAAAGCCACCTTTTCGGCTTTGTATGTGGCATAAATTAGAGGGGTCCCTAATTTATAAACCTGTAAAAATTTGGTGTACTATGATTTGGATTTCCGAAGGAAAAAAGACGCAAAAGTATTCAACGACAGTTTGGATTTGTCAGGTGTGAGTGCTAATTTACATGGAAAGAAGGTAATGGGTGAGGAAAACCATGGGACCAAGGAAAATATTTTCAACACACAGCATGAACTACCATTTTTGTGTTAGTTTTCAAAATTAATTCACTCTGGAAGACGACTTTGGAGCTGATGTTAGTAGCAACGAAGATTCCAGCTGAGGCAGCTCTCCTGCTGGGGAGCCCAGATAGGGCTGGTTGTAGGCAGGTCTAATTCCCGAGGCTCCGGCTGAGCTACGTGGTTTCATGCCAGTGGTGATTGAATGCCCTTTTCCTCTGGGAAGCATTCCGCTAACTTTCAACCATCATTCAGAACTAACTTCTGCACATCCTGCAGCCAAGTCTGTGGAACACCAGGTAAAACTGGACAAAACTGTTGTTGCACCTCAGATGTTGGGAGACTTCTTTGCCCTGCATCCTCCCGGTATAAGGAGCCACAAATCAGTTATTCCTTTTCCTTAGAGGAAGTGACCAGCTATGCCTGCTCTGAAAATACTTTTTGTGTTAATATGCAGTTGGGTGTAACAGAAAATGTGAATTCTTATCTTAAGGAACACACAGAGGAAAATGGGTTGCAATTCCCACTACTTATACCCCAGTTTCCTTATCTTGCATTGCAATTCAGTGATTAAAAAGATCAGTGTACCTCAATTCCTTGCGTACCCTGTTCTAGGGAGAGACTGCTGAATCCCCGTGTGAGAGGTGACAAAGACTATAGAGCTCAAAGAAGTTCCTTCCCCTGGTGATTAGGAGGAGCCTGTGAAAAAGGGCTGTCAGGAATGAAATCACGGGACAAAATGTATATAGAAGGAAGCTTTTATTCACCTTTTTCCCAAGGAGATGAATGTAAGGCGTTCTCGCTTCATTACTTTGAGTGTTCTCTTGACACCTTTCTCAAACTCTGTTCCTCTCCAGATTCATTTTAGAAATACTTATAGAAATATAGAACCAATGAGTTTCAAAAAAAAATCTAAGATCATCAAGTCCAGGCATTAATCCAGGACTGCAGAGGCCTCCACCAAACCATGTCCCCACATTCACATTCCTTTGGAACACTTCCACTTTTGCATGCTACAACAGAAAACCTGATGTTTAATACAGTATGATGCTTTCAAATTATTTCATTCCTCTTGGATCCTGTGGATTTGATGAGGATATAAATGATGTATTGACTTGTGGTTGTCTCAGGCGAGAGGAAAAACATTTACCATGAGTTCTGCCTGTCCTCCGAGAATTTTTGTTTCAATTCTAACTATGGATTTTGTGATGCAGGCATAGCTCCAAAAGGAAACAGAATGAGATCAGATGCAGAATAGTTTGGGGTGTTTTTTAAAGAAAAAAATGCTTGGCAAGAGAAAGCAGCAGGTAGTGAAGCAAATTGAATTAATTTGTGGTACAGGGCCTCAGAAAGCTGGAAATGTGTAGGCATGAGCCATATGAACAGCATCTCTGCTAGCTGCCTCAGATTCTAAGAACAAACTAAGCAGATCACATCAAGCATCAATTTATACTTCATAAACCACTAACAGTGATCAGATGGAGGTAGCTAAAAATCTGTCAAAATTTTAAAAAAAAGAAAAAGAAAAACAATGACAGCTGTCTGTCCTGGAAATAAAAGTGTCCAAACATGCACAGTACTTAAAAGTAATGCATCTGAAAACAGATAATACAGAAGACATGAGTGTGACTGCACATAGATTTATTGCCCTATAATATATATAGACTGAAAGAGCTTTTTCTTACACAGTTACCCTCTATGGGTATCTATGAATTTATAATGCTGCTTCTTAGCATTTATATTTGTCTACACTAAAGATGCAATAATTTATTAACATGGTAATAAATGTTTAATATTCTTCTCTTTATCATTTTATAAAACTATCTCCCTAGCCTCTGTTTCTTGAAAATATGAGAAGGACAAACATTAAACTAAAACAATGCTGCTTGAAGAATGGATGTATTTATATGCAGGTTTTTTAAAATGTCTCACAAATTGTTCATAACCTCTGTTGTGGATGTTGTTGGAAGCAGCTGAGATGCTCAGTGTTGGATGTCATGTGCTGTGACTGATAGTTATGTTTCAGGTCGGGTACTTTTTAGAAAAAATATCTATATAGTAGCTATAGATTAATTTTAATGCTAGAAAAGAAATGGAAAGAAAATGGCTTAAAAATAAAGCAGTATTTTAAAAACTCTGTTTGACTCTTTTTTTTATTTTTTCCTTCCGTTTAATTAGAATTCACATATTTCTCTTTTGAAAGGCTTTCATTCACAACTCTCATTGTTTGGTCGATACATTTACTTTTCAAATTACTTGAAAATAAAACTTCTGAGGAAAAAAAAAAAACAAAGAAAATGTAACTTCTCATGTTGTTCTGTTTTCTGATGATATCACTGTGGTCACTGAATACCCAAGTTTATTTTTGTGGTTATTCGAGGTCAATGAACTTCAAATGTCTTGTTGGACAGGATATGGTGGACAGGATGTGAAAGTTTGTGTCTTTCTACATAAATTAGAATTTCACTTCCAGCTTGCCACCTATTCCAAATTGTAGAATGCATTTTCCCTGAAGCCTCCTGCAACTTTCCAAAAATTTCTGAAAACAGTTAATATTCAGTCATAAAACAATCTCATCTGAAGAAACGTGCTCTAGGTGATTAAGAGAAGCCTTCTTCTGTTGCACCAAGTTTAATGAATTAGGTACTCCTAAGTACATCAGAAATCAAATTAGGCACTCCAGTTAGTGGCATTTCGTAGCACCGTGAAAACTATTATGAATTAGTCTTGTAAATCATGTTTTATGTTTTTGTCATGGAAATTTTCATCTGTATGCAATATCAGATTAACTGCATTTGACAAGTGTTAAAAACAGGTAAGATTTTAATACAGGAATTTATACAATGAATTTTAAAAATGAAGAAGTGAAGACAAGGAAAGAGGTTTACTTCATATTTTTCATCATTTATCAGTTCTGCTTTATCAATGTAGTGCCAATGCATTGTTGCAGAAGTAGACATAAAACAAGCTTTGTCCTCATATTCTGAGCTGATACTTCAATGAGTGAATTATTTGTGTGTTCTTCTTCCTGTTTCTATTTAACAGTGGTGATATAATTCTTTTTTCTTCCCTCTTTCTTTCTCCTCACCAGCAATGACAATGCAGTTCATTAGCCATCGGTTCCCTGATTACCATGATCCAACTATAGGTGAGTACAGATCATTCTCCTGTTCATCCCTTTCAGTCTCTCTATCTACGTGAGATTTTGAGACAGTGAGAAGCTTCTTCTCAAAGGCACTTAGATAGAAGCAGGATTTGCAAAACTTAGATTACACCTTAATTTAGTGCTGACAATTGAGTTGTGTCATGGTCTCACCACAGATACTTCTTCCTGAAGTGCTTTATAGAAAAATCTCTTTCAAAAACAGGGTTTTGCATTCATGCATTGTAACTATTAATGTGGTGCATTTATAACTGCAGAATATGAAACAAAATTACTAAAGAATGTAAAAACTCCAGTCTGGAGTGGGGTTGGTTTGTTTGTTTGTTTAAGTTCTGTTATTTTAGTACAATTTTCCACTATTAAAGTCTTAGCTGACCTTCTCTAGAAATACCAAGTGACTACTCAATTTAATAGGATTGTGCTCTGGGATTGCACACTTTTTCATTGTGTTTCCCTACTTTACAAATTTTGGTAATAACAGAAATTCACACTTATCTGCTTTACACTTTATTACAACACACTTTTTTATCTGAAATAATAAACTTTAAATCCTGAATGACTGTCAGAATTGCATGTTTATTCATTTAAGAATGCCTTTATTATTTAGTTTTGCTTATACTTGCATTTATACACACTATCCATGTGCAATATTTAATTATAACAAGGAAAAGATGGCAGAATCTGGGTCCAATAAGTGGAAAAGGCACTAAAACCATCCACATTTACAAAGATTTTTTTTGGGGAAAAAAGAAGAAATTAACCCTCCTCAGTGAAAAACTTTTTGTTTTCTTTGAATTTTTTTTTTTTTTGAAATTTTAAAATATTTCAAACTCACCTTTAAAATGTTTACCTTCAGTAAAATTACCGAAGTAATTGCTAATGTATTGCTAAATAGAGCAGGTAATGACAGTTTTTCTTTTTATTAGTTATTTTTATAGTGTTCCACGTTTCCTGAATGCTAACTCTTGGTAAGTGGTCATAATCTGCATAATGAAAAAATGTATAAGCTCTTCATGCCACTAGTAATTCTATAACTGGTAAAAAAATTGCAAAATACCAGTGGGATGTGTCAGCTTTAAAGAAGGCAAAACTACTGTGGAATTGTTGCAAACTCATTTGCTGCTCTCAGAAAAAAAAAAAAAGAAAATCATTAAATCTAATTGGAAAAGAAGAACATTATTAGTTATCGACATCATTAAGTTATGTACATACATCTATCTTTATTATTAGCTATCCACCTGCCATCAGTATTTATCCCTATACTGTATCTCGTCATAATCTTAACTTATTGGTCTCTAGACTCCACCACAATATGAATAATAGATAATCATAAAGAGAAGGAAAGCTTATGATGCATTCTAAGTACATACTGCAGGAATGCCTAGAGGACCTAATCAGGATGAAGGTCTCCTTGAGTGAAAAAGAACTTCTACTCAGTAAAACCAACACTAAAGAAGAGAAGAGAGGGAAAAAGTAAACAGGGAATTATGAATTTGATCTCGCCCAGTTGGCTAGACACATCTAGGTGTAAAAGTTATCCTCTTCAGCGCTTCTGTTTTTCAGAACATGCTGAGGACATCCTGAAAAAGTCTTGTTACTGTCTGAGCTCCAAAACTCATACTAAACAGAAGAGAATTATCTTGGGCTAAGTATGTGTGTTTCCTGTTGGGTAAATTTGTGGTATGACCCCTTAAAATTGGACGTAAAACCAAAAAAACAATTAGAAGGAATCACTTGCCATCACACCTGTAATGTCAGCCTGCTGAAAAAGTTTATATCATTGAGATTGTTTTTAGTACTTTTACATTACTGGTTACGTAACTCACAGAATTAATCTCATGTTTAGTTGCACATCCACTGGTAGAGATATTTTTACTATTTAGACCATCAGACTGAAAAAAATAAAGAGGATCCAAAATGAGCACACCCAGGGTCAAGACTATGCTAATGTCAGGAGATACCAGACAGGTATCTCCTGACATCAGGTAACCTGAAAAGGTTGTTCCTCAAAAGTCATGGGGAGCTAGACACAGATGCTTTGTGTCATGGGGAAGTTATCACCTTAGATCAGGGCAGTCATCTGTCTAGCCAGAGTTTTGTTTCTCGCTGTAACCCAGCAGCAGATGATGCAGAAATTAAAAAACAGACCACATATGAAACCTACATTCAAACTGGCTGAGTGACAAAGCAGAAAATTAAACACAGTTTTTCATCTCTGCCTGAGATGCCTGATCTTTCTGGATATCAATTTATTACCTTTCCCTTGTGCCATACATTTTAGGCCACTTCCATTCCTCAGCAATTTCTATCTTGTTTATGGAATTTATGGGCTGTCCTGAATTTTTCTGGGCACACTGGCCTCACTTGTTTGCGTACTTCTTTGGAAATAGCCGGTTCTGCTTACCTGTGGTTTTATTTGTCTCTGGGCTTTTTTAAGGAACAGAGGTTTCTGTAGAGGTCACTGAATGGGTGATATTGTCCAGAAAAAAGTTCTATAGTGTGTTTAAATGATAATCCACAGGTTTCCAGTATTAACCAAACTGTTGAGACTATAGTTCTACAGCTGAGTTTTAAAATAAGGTGGATTGTTTCATTTGCTTGACATGGACATAATCTGATAAATACCTACCTAACTTTTTTCTGATGTTCTCGCTCTACCTATTCCATTCTCTGTGTTTTCTGTGGTGTGAAATTGTGGTGGCAGTGACCATGATACTTAATTGTGCAAATTTAGCCAAGATTTGGAGAGGTAGTGGCGACAGAACTGATGCTGTAGCTCCTTGCACTTGATGGGGCTTTTTCTAATTAGCTCTCCTAAAACAAATACATGGGCAGGAGGCAGCAAAATAGAAGGGCCTTTGTAAACAGCATCACTGTGCCTCAAATCTCAGAAGTCTGTCACTTTCAGTTTTGAGGGCAAGTTGTTGATGCCCCTGGGACTACCAAAACATTGATAATCCCTTTGTCATTTTTAAATTTTCATTGCCAACTTTAAGCATTGGCATGGAAATGGAATCATAATTTCAGCTCTTTTTCATTTGTGTAGATTCCTGTGAAATAGTTTGTCATCTCAGTAAAAATAGGAGACAATAAACTGTTCCCCAAACTCATGAGCATTCCTCTGATATAATCTGGTTGATGTCCTAGTTGAAAAGCAGAGCCAAGCCACATTCAGTCACAAACCACAAAAGCTCCACAAAACCATCTTGTACCGTCAATTAGGAACACATAAAAACCCTGAAACAAGGAATCTACAGTAGTTATTTTGCTTTGACTTAAAATTAAATGGCTGCTAATTGGCTTTCGTGTTTTATTTGATAAAAGCTCAAGTCCTTTCAATACTAAGAATTGTTCTGAATTTCTTTTTTGTGTAACGAACACATTTTGTGTCCTGGCCGGCTCGTTGCTCTACAGAAGCATACACATGGGCAACTGGCTTCTGAAGGTTTTTAGAAGGTTTTTCTTTTCCTCCTTATTTTATTTCCATTTTATACTTCATCTATAAACTGATAAGACAGTGAGCTTTAAGGGGAGATTTTTTTTTAAAATAAATCTAATCCAACATGAGGCTATAGTGCTGCTTTTTGATACTGACCAGAGAATGAAGAGTACCTTCTCTTTAACATGCTGCCAAATGTGCTACACCTTCCCAATTCTGCTCTCATCTAAACACACAGTTATGGATTTATCCTAAACACTGTGCAGTAATAATCTTGCAGCTTTGAAGATGTAAGGTGTTATTTTTCTCCTTTCTTGTGAGAGTCCCCAGGAACATGGATTTTTCCCTATCATTCCTTTTCATTGTGTTTCACCATTATGTTACCAATGCATCAGAGTTTTCTCTTTATACAATGACACATATCTCTAGCAATAACGTAGAAATATACAATAAGAATATAATGGTGCTTTGTACTTGTAACTTTCTGTTCTGTTATCCACTGACATTTCCGAAATGTTACAGGGCATCTTGATCACGGAAAAGCTGCTGCTGATACTGTGAGGTGATGCAAAATTTTTGCTAAAAGGATATTTCGGCTTCTATATTAAGGGATATATATGGTTATAGATTTGTATGTTATACATACATATACTTCACATGGGTTAATTTTGATCTTGAAAGGGCTATACAAATAGGTTTAGAACTATTTACATGTTTTTTCTCTCTGTATTTATGATTTATAAAATGCACACCTACACTTTTGAAGAATTTATTGGATTTTGTGGTCTCACAAAAATGCAAGACTGTCTTAAGATTACTATAAATTTATTTGAACGAAGAGGAGCCTTTTTTTTTTTTTTAATTGGAGTTTTGTTTGTTTGCTGGTTTTTGGTTTGGCTTGGCTTTTCAAATAAGTGGAGCATTTTTTATTCCAGTAAGAGTTTATTGGAATAAATCCTCTCTACATTGTGGAACAGATGTAAGGTGTCAAAATAAATTTGCACAATACATGTTCCCTTCAGATGTAGGAAACTTTCTTTTATTTCATCTGATTGTCTTAGTTTGGAAAAGCTGATAAAATCTTAAGAAACTCAAACTGCAGACATTATATAGAGATATAAATAAGTGTGCATACACATAAATACAGAAATAGATGTCCCAATATTCATTTAAAATATAGAGTAAACATTGATTTCTAAATTAAAATTAAAAGTTAAATGCTACCTGAATTGCTAATTTTAATGCCGTCACTTTGAGTTTAATGCCACTTCAAGATCAATTGGGTATAATGGCCATATTTTAGGCTTTCTATGAGTTCAAAATTTTGAGACAGAAACATACTATTTTTGTAAAGCAAAGGGGGAGGGGAAGGGTAAAATTAGTATTAGACTGTATGTAGAAAAAAATCAGAGTTTAGCACTTTGTGAAAAAGAAATTATTTTAGCATGCATTTAATATTTAATTGTAGTCAACAATGGACACAAATTCCAAATGGCAGTGGATGTGATAATTTTCTGGAACAAATGGCTAAGAGCAATTTACAGTCTGCACAGTCTTTGGCAACATCACAGAGAGTTAATGCAAGTGGAGTGTCAGGAAAGGAAGCACAACATAGAGCAGCAAACTGGACAGGCTCCAAGATGCTCATTAACCATGTGACTAATCTTAAAATGAATACATAATGCAAACGAGATGTGAGAACAGCTTCCTGTTTTGCTGAGATATCACTGCATGAGATTGTGTCAAATGAGCAGTTGAGGGCATTAAGGCTGTGTCAATGTCAAACTCTAATTGAAATGGGTGTGGGATGGAAAGCACTCTAGCATTAAGCACATGAATTTCCATGAGGCTTCCTAACGAAGTGGTGCATTCACCAATGCATCAAATAAAATGCATTTACTCATCTTTAATAAGATGTTGAAAGTCTGTGGGTGAATTTCAGAAGAAAAAGATATAAAATGTAGCTGGAAATATTCTAATTTTATATAATGCTTACCAAAAAAATGCCTGTGCTATAAGAATATTGTATTTGTTTTCAAGGTACAATAATGAAAAAGGATAAAGTAAGGGAAATACGAACTCATTAGAAATTAAAGAAGACAAAGGTGGGACACATCTGCTAGATCTGGGGAGAGATATCTTGTCATAAAAGTACTATTCACATTCATATTTAGGGTACAAAAAGTTTCTAGAATATTACTGCTCTTATATAAAACAATGAACTCATGTGTAGATCATGCCTGAATTAATTCCCATTCTCTTTTTTTTATAGAAAATAAAATATTTGGATTGGACTGAGCAAGCCACAATTGGATTTGAGCCCCAAGATTGTTTGTTTTCTTTTTTTTTCTTATTTTTTTAATTTCCTTCATCATTCTCCATATACTTATTAGGCCTATTTGAGATGGGATAAAAAATTCATATAAAATGATCAATTTGTCTCCAAAGACTATCTGCCAAGGGTATTCAGATTGATTATGTAGATGTAGCAAAATTGCCTGTGTTTGTGCTCCCTATTCATCATTGCTCAAAACAAGAAATGAAGAATACACAAGAATACTGGTGTATGCATTTGAAACATATTCTTAAACCTGTGTTTTGTTAATATTTTTCATTTTACTATCTGTTGGTATTATCCACATTATTGAGAGATTAATAGTCACTTTTGGTGTAAAGAATTTTTACTCACGTATATCAAAAGGAGCAGAGATTATTGCTACTCTGAGTAAGGCTCACATTTAGACATCCAAATTTTAATGACTGCACACGAATCATGTATCTTGGTTCCAGTTATGTGGGATTCAGGGAGATTTAGGAGTGGAGATTCAGCTCTTTGCTCACTTCCTTTATCACATGTTGTGAGAGCCACTTGAGAAGCTCTGGAGTGTGTCCAGAGAAGGGAACAGAGATGAAGAAAAGTCTGGAGCACAAGCCTGATGAGGAGAGACAAAGGGCGCTGGGGGGGGGCTCAGGCTGGAGAAAAGGAGGCTCAGGGGGGACCTTCTGGCTCTCCACAACTCCCTGACAGGAGGGGGCAGCCAGGTGGGGGTCTGGCTCTGCTCCTGGGGAACAAGGGACAGGACAAAAGGAAATGGCCTCAGCTTGCTCCAGGGAAGGTTTACATTGGGTATTAGGTAATTTTTGTTTGTCCCTGAAAGGGTTTTTAAGCACTGGCACAGGCTGCAAGGGCATGGTGGACTCACTGGTCCCCATCCCAGGAGGGATTTAAAACCCCTCTATGTGTGGCACCTGGGAACATGTGGCGGGCTTGACGGTGCTGGGTTAACAGTTGGATTAGTGATTTTAGCTCTCTTTTCCAACCTAAACTGTTCTGTGAAGGATTCTGCGTCCTGCAGTCCTGCTTTGGTTCAGGACCCCGATCCAGAAAGCTGTAGATCTTCCACACATCATGTGTGGTTGATATCTGTCCCCCTGTGGGTGTGACATAGGGTCTATGGATCACCAGAGCCCTTCTAGTTCTGCAAATGAAAATCAGAAAATATTCCCAAGAGCATATCAAACATCAAGACTCCCATGTGGGCAACTGGATAGAACCCAGACCTAAAAGTAAGGAGATTTTAGCTACCTACCTTGCATATAGACATATATTTTGTGGCTTTTTTAAGTCTAGGTGCCTGAAGATGAATTGTGGTGCCTTCTCTGACAGCTTGTCAGAGCAAGGACCTTCACAAATCATGGTGATACCTCTCAGAGTGTCTGGATAGAGGCAAATGAAGAGTGATACTTGCTGAGCACAATCCTTGCTAAGGTGGCAAAAGAAAAGAGAACATTGTTGTGTCTGGCAGAGTAGGTTCTTCCACAGTAAGATAAAAATAAACCATGCATAGAAAAGTAGGGAGTAGCATTAAGAAATTAAGAATGGAAAAAGTGCCCAAACTGCTCATTTAGTTTAGGTTTCAAACAGGCAACAACACACTTTCTGTTTAGTGTTACTATTTCATCCTGCTATGAAAGGAAATGGAAAATGTTTGGAACTACAGAGGCAGGAGACTGGAAAATCACAGCAGATTTTTCTTGCTCTGATGGAAATAATTTGACTTTAAAACCAAAAAATCCTAACATTTCTCTTTGAAATATTTTTTTTAAAAGGTGGTAGTTTCTCTCCAAGGTGCCCATAATGATTGTTGGATAATCTCTCAACACTTCAGTGTGAGATATCTTGCCTTACATGAAGTCTCAGATCATGATGAAAATTGATTTTTTCTGTTGAGAACTTCAGTATTTTTCTTGTTAAGTGAATAGTCTCATCCTATTCTAAACATGCTGTGTTACTCATATACATGATCTCTTGCTCTAATGCTAAACATTATTTCTTTGAACTTTGCTTTCATAAGACAGCTGTTGAGTCCTAAATCATTTGCAGACTTCGTGTAAGAAATTACCAAAGCAACAAGTTTCATTTTTGTGCCTGTACTCAAGAAGAATCAGTCCTAAAATCCTGGTCATACATGTCATGTCCAGCATTCTGGTTTTCTTACAGTTACAGCTCATGCAATTATTTTGAGGGCTGTTTACATTAGGTCACAGTACTTTGTCAATTAACGTTTCCAAAGACTCATAAAATGCTGCTTAATCTACAATTTTCCTTTATTAATATCTCTGATACAAACAATATCAGAGAAGAAAATGCAGTCAGTGTCTTTCTAGAGTGTAGGTGCCCCAGAGGGCTGATTCTCCAGTCATCATCTCCCCTCTCAAGTCACCAAGCGCCTCCTCAAAGTTTGGAGGGTGGTCAGAACACCTCTAAGAGAATTTTGGCTTGAAGTTTGGCATTGGCAATGCAGTGGTCTGTGTTCACCTCACATGCTCTTGGAGAGCTTAACACAGCAGCTCTACTGTCAGATTCACTTCAGCTACAGCAGTACCAGACAGCAGCCACAGCTACGAGCCTCTGCACCATGCTGTGAAGTCTCAGAGGAGGAAATAGTGTAGAGATCAAGAGTAGAGCTATCTATCTAGAGTTATTAATATTATAATATATTAATATACATAGATATTAGTATCTCATTGTAGCTATTAATACCTAGAGCTATTTTTTACCCTAAAGGATGGACAAGAAATGATGTATGAGCTATCACCTGCTAGGAACAGACGCTGGAGACTCTGAAACAGTCTGTAGTTTTGTGAGATGAAATAAGGCAAATCTAAAAACTCATTTGTGAAGAAAAAGAGGAAATCCCACTCTTCATCTCTGCCATTTTTCCAGCCTCTCTGGCTCTCTGGCATTCATTGTACAGTTTTTCAACCTGATTCAACAGTATTACAGAAGAAAACTAAGCCACTCCAACATGGAATAGTTGCCTACAAGGTTATGGGTTTAATAATTTTAGTAAAAAATATTCTTAAAGCTCAAAAAGTGAAAAGGGGTCGTGGAGAAACACACATGGGGAAATGGAGACAGAAGTGGGAATGAAAGAGAACAGAAATGGTTTTACTTCTGGGACAGGCGAGGTGTGAAAACCCACTCAACCATCTCACGCATTCACTCTCAGACACCAGTCCATGAGCCAAAATTCCTTCCCAAGGTGATCTGTGTAGTCGAAAACAACAGTGACAATTCCCTGTGCCATGGTGGGGGATTCCTTGGGCTGTTGTCCATCTCCAAATGAGGAAAACTGGTTAAATGATCTTTTGACCTTCCATGGCTCTACTCTTTATATTCTCATTTATCTAATCAGAATTATCTTAATTGGTAATCTGGCTGGTGATATGACTTCCCTTTCTCCATTGTTTTAGAAATTAAGAAAACAAACAAATGACTCTGTTTATTTTGAGTCATTATTATTGTTTTATTATTATATAAAACCTGGCAGATAGTGAGTGGTGGTGAGTGGAGTTAAATCCAATTGGTGGCCAGCTACGAGGGATGCTGTGATTCTATGATTCTATTTCTCCAACATCTCTGCTCAACAAGTGCTTACCATGGCTTGAAGAGGAGAGAAAAGTGTTTACCCTGTGTGCTGTCATGAGAGATCTATGCTTGCCTCATGTTCGCATGCAAAAAAGCACCAATACCCCTTAGCTGCTAATGGTTCATATTTAATATTTTCCATACTCCATTAACTTTCTTTGTATTAAAAGTAAAATACAGTCCTGCCTTGGCCATCTTCTCTTCTTCACTGAATAAAGGGTCAGTGGAGGATCAAAGTATGGTATGTTACCCTTCTATTTCTTCTAGAAACCTGAGATTAATTGTGTACTGCTAAATGCAGAGGGAAGAAAAATAACCAAAAAACTGTATAGAAGTGTGACCTTGTGGTTGCTCTCCTTAAGCACTGATTAGTCAGATTAAAACTGAGGAAGGAAGACAAAAGCTTTTTCTTATAAATGTGACAATAAAAAAGCATTTATGTGGTATATTTTATAGTAATAAAAATGAGTAAGAATAATGATAATAATGGAACAATTTTATTAATATTATTTCACAATATCTTCCATATTCAGAGTGTAGAAAGTGTCAGCCAAGAATAAAAGCCATTATTAAAGCATTTTTGTCTGTTCCACACAAAATAGTCTATTTTTTTCTTCATACCAGCTTTGTATGGGGCAGAAGACCTTCAATTCAGCAATGGGTGGTTTTGGTTTGACTCCATCAAAAGATCTTCGCTTCCCCCTGTTTTGATCCACCAAATCTCTGATTGATCCATCCAGTAGTTTGAAACAGCATGGTTCAAATAGTTCTTCTGCTGACACAGGAGTTTATTGCCAGAGCTGAGCTCTTCAGCCCTCCTTTCAGGCCTACAATAATACCCTAATATTAACCTAAAAAAGAAAATTGGACAATATCTCCCTCTTAAGCTCTTCTCTGCTCTCCTGAAGTAGAGTTTCACTGGCACAATTTCATTGGGTTGAGACTCTCATATGATCTGGGGGATTCAGCTCCTATACTGTAGATCCTGACTGCTTTTGACTGTGAGGAAGGTCTCCATCTGGATGCTGACATTAAAACAGCAGAGTTTATATGTTTAACCAGAATTATTATCCACAATGAAGTCACATACATATTGTAGTTTCTAATTAGTAATATAAGTATACAAAGTGCTTAAGCATGCGCTAACATCTGCATCTCGCATCAGTTATATGAATAATGCTCCCAAATACGAAATACACTAAAGTGGGGTGGAGTGTCGCGTTATGTGGCAGCTGAGGTCCTGGGAATTAGATGGCTAAAGCTGGAGGGAACACCTGAGTCACTCACACAGGCCTTGGCCCTGTGGTTTTGCCATAGGTGTCACAACCCTCATACAGTGACTCTAATTACCATTAAGGTCGTGAGCTTAGAAGGACTTGAAACGAGATTGCCGCCCATGAACAGGGAAAACTTGCTTACCTATATCCTGTGTATTGTGATTAGCAAAATTATCCCATAAATGATTTTTGAAATTGAAAGAGGCACCCATTCCATGGTTTTCTAGAGGTGGATGATTTATCATGCTCCATTCAAAATTCTTCGTCGCAGGACAAATGTTTCCATTAACCTTTCTTTCATGGAAGCCAGCAGCCATCTACACCTTACTAAATCCAAGGAACCATCCGTGCTAATAACCATGCAGATGTAGTCAACTCGCTAATTACTTCCCCTGAAATGACAAGAAGTGAATTTGTAGCTGTCAGATCCTCCCACTCAGTAGCACAAGCACGGACTTGAAAGAGTAGTGAAATTGCTACCTGCTATTCTTGTTCCCCAAGATAAGGGTACTTGGACTCCTGTTAATTATCATGTTTTGATTAAACAGGAGTACTTTGTTCACTTTGTTCATGTACACCTTTGAATGAAACGAAATTTTTGTGGAAGCAGAGAAAGTAATGATATGCTTTTATTAAATATTAGTATCATTATCTACATTGCAAGTAGTTTTTAACAGCAAGTGCAAAGGTTTGCCTGAGCTATCTTTAACCTTAACTTGCAAAATTGCTAACTTTTGCAGAGAAATTGTGATTTCTCTGGGGGACACTTAACAAGTAAAATTTAGACTGTTTGGAGGATGGCACTGCAAATTCTGATGAAGAGCTGAGTTTTCTGGGAAACAAGCTTTGTCCTATATAATAATTAATACAAATTTAGTCACATATGTACATATTTGCAGATTAAAATCATAAATGGTGGTTTTGTTGATTACAGCATTTGCATCATAACTGACAGGTGCTTCACTGGACCAAGTTACAGAGATAGACTCTTTCAGTTTTTCATTTAAAGCCCTGCTGTGTCCCAGCAGAAAGTCATCATTTAAAGGAGGAGACTCAACCTATACTCAGAAGAATCCTATGTTTTACAATGTGTTGTATGAATGGAATGACCTTCTCCATCCATGTGTTTGGAGAAATGAAGGAAGAGGAGTGCATTGTTTTCTGGATTTCATCTTGGTTATATAAATTGTAATTTGATCGTGGTCAGAACTTATAACCACTCTGTGGCCTTGTGAACACGCATTTTGTTTTGATTAATAATAATTTTATTTTGGAGGTGGAAATGCTTATCTGCAAATAGAAGATAAAATATTGCAAACAGTAAAAAATTAATACATAGTCTAATATTATAAAAATACCCAATGTTTCTATAGAAGGGGATATTTACATTGCTGGTTTTTGTGTTTAATTTTCAATCTGCTCATGGCCCTAATATTTTTCCAGGAGTGGATAAACTCACATCTACTGTTATGCTCACATATCCTGCTGTAATTTGTAAACTTTGGGCCCTGATGACAGAGATCTGACTGAGAGCAAGGTGCTGCATGACCAGACAAGGTAGCAATGAGTTTGCCTTGCTGGCTACCAAGGTTTTATATTTTTGACCTCCTTTGTCTGAAAATAGGTGTCTTACCTTGAGTTTTCTGTTGTACATTGTGCTTTCTATCATTGTTGATTGCTACATATAGAAGAAAACCTCTCCCATGCGACACTGTTCAACACAATCATTCTTAATTTTAATTCTTCTTGAAAGCTGTGCAGGCCATTGTCTTCTTTTCCAACTGCTTTGTTAATAAACTTCTTGATCATGAGAATGCAAAGAGAGAAGAGAAACTAAATTTAAGTGTCTCAAAGTTCAATTCCCTCAGATTTCTGATCACACAAAACATTTTAGCGCACAGATAGTGCTGGTTTGTTTTTTTTTTTCTTTTTTAGTACTTACCACAAACTAAGTGAGATTATGCTGCTTTTGCTTCCAGTGCTTTTCAGCAAAGAACTAATGGGTACCATAGTAATTGAACAGCAAGCTGATATTCAAGAAGAAGCTCTTGTACACATCTATAGATAAAACTGACAAAAACCCCTAGAAATAGAAGACGTAATGTGCAATGGATAACCCATTTCCCAATTTTAAAGGCACTGGGTGCATTTCAGGACACCAAGAAAGCTGGCATGTACTCACCCAAAGCTGAAAATCAAGCAGGCTGCTTCAGCAGCTCAGTGTTATCAGTCCTGCCCTGCAGAGCACAGATCTGAAACATTAGGCAGGCCAGCAAGAGGGAGAAAGTTAATTTGAGAGCAGCTGTTTTAAGACAGATACATAATGGCATTAGGAGAGGAGCACTGTGGTGAGGTGAGAACTGAACAGAAATGCCCATTAGGTTGAGGAAGCTTTTAGGTGAATTTTATAGGAAACAGATGCAGCCAAAACCTAAGGTAAAGGAGTGAGACAAGAGTATGATGAAGGTGGCTATTAAAATCTACTAATAATGAATAGTCAGGTTGCATGGGACTTACTGGGCCTAAATCGAAGTTTTTATTCTGCTACAATGATTCTGAGTGCTCAACAGGTCACCCAGAGAGGTTTTGGGCTCCCCATCCCTGGAAGCGTTCAAGGGCAGGTTGGGCAGGGCTTTGAGCAACTTTGTCTAGTGGAAGGTGTCCCTGCCCATGTCAGGGGAGTTTGTATGAGATTCTTTTAGGTGCCTTCCAATTCAAACAGTTCTGTGATTCTATGATTCTATGCCCTGTGCACCTCCAAGAATTTAGACACAACTACTCATTGATTAGGATTGAATGCAGAGATTTGTTTGAGGATCTGGACATAATCTAGTTGTGCTTCTGCTTTCTACTGAAGATATTAGCAGTTCTTATATTAGGAGGACAAAATCAACAACAAATGGTTCTGCTCTTTTGTTTTCAAATATAGATAATAAAAGCATTTTTTTAAAAAATTATTTTTTATTTGTATCTTCACTCCTTAAAATTAATATTTTTATAAAAATGCTTAAATANCACTGGGTGCATTTCAGGACACCAAGAAAGCTGGCATGTACTCACCCAAAGCTGAAAATCAAGCAGGCTGCTTCAGCAGCTCAGTGTTATCAGTCCTGCCCTGCAGAGCACAGATCTGAAACATTAGGCAGGCCAGCAAGAGGGAGAAAGTTAATTTGAGAGCAGCTGTTTTAAGACAGATACATAATGGCATTAGGAGAGGAGCACTGTGGTGAGGTGAGAACTGAACAGAAATGCCCATTAGGTTGAGGAAGCTTTTAGGTGAATTTTATAGGAAACAGATGCAGCCAAAACCTAAGGTAAAGGAGTGAGACAAGAGTATGATGAAGGTGGCTATTAAAATCTACTAATAATGAATAGTCAGGTTGCATGGGACTTACTGGGCCTAAATCGAAGTTTTTATTCTGCTACAATGATTCTGAGTGCTCAACAGGTCACCCAGAGAGGTTTTGGGCTCCCCATCCCTGGAAGCGTTCAAGGGCAGGTTGGGCAGGGCTTTGAGCAACTTTGTCTAGTGGAAGGTGTCCCTGCCCATGTCAGGGGAGTTTGTATGAGATTCTTTTAGGTGCCTTCCAATTCAAACAGTTCTGTGATTCTATGATTCTATGCCCTGTGCACCTCCAAGAATTTAGACACAACTACTCATTGATTAGGATTGAATGCAGAGATTTGTTTGAGGATCTGGACATAGTCTAGTTGTGCTTCTGCTTTCTACTGAAGATATTAGCAGTTCTTATATTAGGAGGACAAAATCAACAACAAATGGTTCTGCTCTTTTGTTTTCAAATATAGATAATAAAAGCATTTTTTTAAAAAATTATTTTTATTTGTATCTTCACTCCTTAAAATTATGAATTATCTTATGAACTGCAAAATCACAGAATAGTTTTCATTGGAAGGCACCTCAAACATCATTCATTCCAACTCCCCTGCCATGGGCAGGGACACCTTCCACTATCCCAGGTTGCTCTAAGCCTTGTCCAACCGGGCCTTGAACACTCCCAGGGGTGGGCAGCTGCAGCTTCTCTGGGAAACCTGTCCCAGTGAGCACTCTAGGTCTATTTTTTATGTGCCATTGAAGGTACTGAAACCTCTAAAACAGAACACAGCAGCTAGTTAAAAGCATGTCATGACACTGAACAAAGGCTAAGTAAAGGAAACAAAGCATTGTGTTTTCAATTGAAAATAAGGAGAGATAGGATCTACAACAGTGATATGCATTTTAATTCAGCAAGGCCATTTGAAAACATTACAGAGTATTTTCTGAAGACATATGTGGCCAAAGCCTTGGTTTACTATCTTATCTGTAAATATGTTTATGGCAATTTGAATGCTAGAATGAAAACTGAGAGATAGAGATTTCTGTATTTATTATCATGCAACTGAATGTGTAATGAATAAATGTATGAATTCCTTTTATGATAAGCACTTTACATGAATAATGCTTTATTTTTTCTCAGATTATTTTAATTTTCTCAAGGTCTACACCACAGATTTTTTTACAGGCTAGCAGAGAAGTAATATTTGCATTAAATGCTGCATTACTTACCTACATGTCTTTCATAAAAAGAGCTAAGGTGTTCAAAGTGTGTGGTTACTGAAGGAAGTGTTTCTAGCTGTGGATTTAGAAAGGCAGAGGCAATTTTTTCTCTCTCCTGCAAACCATCATCAAGATTCTACTGCCTGGAATAATGTAGTCTATTACCATCACTTTTGTAGGCTAGTAACAGACAACTTGTGCTGTTAACATGAAACTGGGCGAAACCTGAAGGATCTGACAAAGACATGACAAAGCTACACAAATGACAAATGGCAAATACAGCTTGATGCTGAGAAATAAAAAAAAAAAAAAAAAAAAAAAAAAAAAAAAACCAACGAAACACCCCCGAGAAGAACAATATGAACTGTTCCTAATTGCAGGTGTACTTACAGAATCATGGAATGAGCTGACTTGGAAGAGACACACAAGGATCAAGTTGGCTCAAGTCCCACTCCTGGCCCTGCGCAGGACCATCCCCAAGAATCACACCATGTATAATGATGCAACAGAGCTGGAACTGGGATATTTATATATCCTAGCTAATGGCCTAGAACTAATATCCCTACTTGCATTATTTTAAAGGATACTGCTACCTATGTGAGTATTTACAAAATACAAGGCAATCAAATCTGTCAGTCCTGCACCTCTAAACCACCCACTGCTTATCATGTGTGCATAGCTTATAGGAAGGCAACCTCTGTGACTTGCTGTCCTTGTCTGCAAAATGCTGATAGCAACACTCACCCAAATTATGAAACACTCATAGTCCAGGAAAATAATTATATGCTAAGGGAGGCTTTAATACCAATGTATTTTGATGGGTAATTCCTACGACATGCATATTCTTATCTCAAACAGGAGGAGTTTATGTGTAGTATTTGGTACAGTGGTTTATGGCTCTGTTCCTACGGTCTCTTTATTTAAAAATTCCTTGGTGTAAATAGAAACAGCACCCATACAGCAAAAGACTCATGACCATCCTACGTTCAGGAACATTGCTAAATTAAAATGCATTTGTAGTAGATAATCTAAGCACACCAAGAGCTGTGTCTCCTGCTGTTGCTTTGGCACACGGGGAGAACAACAAGAGGCAGAATTCCAGGTGTGGCTGACTCAGATTGGATTCCTTCTGCTGGCTTGAAACCTCCTCAGTCAAATAAAATATCTTTTAGCTCACCTGTATATGTGAATCTGATCATTTTTAACTGCAAGTGGTGTTGTATAAGACAGAGAAGGAGAGTGACTTTATTTAGAAGGCATAGAAGCAGAATTAACAAATGGAAGAAAGAAGCATCTGACCTATATTTCAGGGACTGGAATATGTCTGTAATGCAGATGAAAAGCCTATTACAACTCCCCTTTAAATTATACACCATCCAAATCTATTTGTCATGAAGCAGCTACCTGCTCATAACTGAAAAAAGTACTTTGATATATTTTTTATGAATTCAGCTTTCGTAAGATAACTGACCGTAACACAGCCTTGCATTAATTACTGTACTTCTGTCTCCAGAACTATGTCCTATAAAAAAAGAAAGCTGAAAAAAATAAAAAAGATCATTCATTAATCTTACACACACACCAAAAAAAGAAGAAAATAAAATAAAAAAAAAGTAAAAAAAAGAGAAAAAGCCTAATAACATAAAGCTTAAAGAATTTTTTTTTCTTTGCTTTTGTTATACCGCAAAGAGCGATCAAACAATTAAGAGAGAGAAGTTTAAAAAAAAAACCTTTCAAGAAGATTTTTTTTCTTGGTTTAATTTAGACAGTCAGTAAAGGAAGAAAGAATTTAAAATTAAAAAGAAAAAGGTACCATTGAGAAAACAGTTGGATCTCTATTTGTTTTGTCCCACCCTGCAGTAGAGTAAACAGTCAGTAATCACTGCAACCAAATGATATCATCCTCTGGGAAGGATTTTGTATTTATTTTCATTTTTATCTTCAATCTTTGTAGGAAATAAGATTCTAAAAATCAACATTATATATAGAAAAAAAAAGAAATTATCTTTAACTGTACAGTTCATATATCCACACATTGTTCAGATTGCAAGGATGTGGGAGTTTTGCTTTGTTTTCTTTTTGGTACCCTAAAAAATGTTCATTCTTCCAGTCAGGATTTGAAACACAGTTAGCAATATTGATAAGCTCCATCCATAGGTTTTTTCATGTAATAACCTATCCTGCTGAATTTTACTCAAAACAAAAGCTGAGACTTTACAATTAGCCTCACAGAAAAAGACTAATCCTGAGCTTAATATAAACAATACAGTTATAGTCTGTATTGCCTGATGTCAGATTAGCATTCATGTCTCTATTTTGTATGTTGCCTTAATGCTTTACTGAGACAGCAGCTGGAGTTTGGCCTTTTATTAAACACCATTCCTTAGAGCTGTAGGACGTAAAGTATAAGTATATGTGGTTTAGCAGCCCCCAAATCAACTTTAAAGGGAGCATTATATTCGTCCTGTAAATTAATTAGGTGAAAGAAAGTGTAGTGTAGTAATGTGAGTAGTGTAAAAACACCAGACACTATTTTTAATAATGTGGATAATTTTTAAAGGGATGATATTAGAGTGTGAATTTATTAGTGCTCCTGATGAAGATTTTCCTGCTTTGTTCCATATGCATTCAGATGCAGTTTCAGTGGAACATCTTCACTTCTGTTCTTCTCTGACCACATGTGAGCAGCATGTTCCTGCTCTTTACAGCAAGGTCTCAGAACTTCTCTATCCTTACCATGACCATGAATTGTACCATGATGCTTGGACTAAAAAGATGAGCCTCACAGTACTGCCTTCTGAAATCCTATGGGAAAAATGCAAAAATACCAGGATTTCTGCTTAACATCATAACTACCAATTAACCAAAAAGTATGGGTCCAACATTCAGATAGATACAACTCTTCATCTCTAGATGTTTTCTTTCCAGGTTAATGCCTCTGCCTCATAATCTGAGTAAAATAAAAATGTTTGCCCATGTAATAGACAGAAAAGAGAATTAAACCTCTAAATGCATTATTTTCTGAGATGAAATCCCAGTTTAAAAGCATTAATTGTAGAGCAGAACTAAGTGATACAACTCTTCCACGTGGTCCATATGACATGATATGGAAAACACCGGTTTCAATTCATGCATCTTTCTTCTGCGTGCTGCCTTGGGAGGAATGCAATGCCCAGGAGATCACTGAATCCAGAGGTAAATGGAAAGGCAGTGCCTCTCAAAAGAGTGGCTGAGTGTTAAGGAGGTGATGGCTCATGTGGGGGTGCTATGATTTTTTCTCTGGTGTGAAAGTGTTGACTCAAGACAGTGATTTCCTTGGCAAGTGTGGGCTTTAGAACTACCTCTTAAATGTGCACCTGGAGAAAAGTAGGGGTTAAAAGTCCCTCTTATTTTTCATCCAGATGCAAGTTGAAAACACCCCAACTGAGGACATTTTTAGGCTTTTCTGTATTTCTGTACTATCCTTCTTTTTACACGTAGGCAGAGAGAATATTACAAAGAAAACTCATATCTCCTTCCTGTTTCATCTCTACATTTCTTGGGGCAAAAGCAAATCTTACATGTGAAAAGTGTTTGCCTGGAAAACCATTCAGATTCATGTACTTGGTCAAAGTACAGCAGAATATGTTTCTCTACCACCAACAGAAGACATTAGCATGCATCAAGAATGAAAATGGGATGGTGATTCTAACACTTCTTTGTGAAATGTTTTAAGGTCAGTAGTTAGGGAAAGTGAAATAAATGAAAATGTTAAAATGTGTTATGTCTGCAAAGTAAAAATATTATAAAGATAGTCTGGCTCCAGCTTTTAACAGTTGAAACTTCACTGATGACAGTCACATTATATCAGGGCACACCTGGAGTAGCTCAGCAGGGTAGATATCTTACATTTACTTGCTGAAAGCTGTAGCTTATATTCAGAGGCCAGTGGGTCTTTTAGTTATAACTAACTCTGAACTTGTAAATCACTTCTTTGGAAAAAAAAAAAAAAGACAACATTTATCTAGCTTCATTTTTATCCAAGTGGAATTTAAGTAGGAAAATTTCTCTCTGCATTAACTGTTTTAAAGCTACTATATAAAAATTCACATTAGTCTACATGAGAAGGGAAGTAGAACCACTGGCTTTAGAGAATTCAGCTGCAGAGCCAAGAATGCAAGCTGAATTTATGGAAGTCATATGTTAATTATATATGCAGTAATGTAATGCAAGTGGGCACCCACCTGCATGGATGTACATTAATAATACTTGATAGTATTGGTAGAATTCATGTGAAGGAAAAACCATGTTTGATTTTACATATTTTCCTATTTTGCTTTTAATTTGTAGTTAACAAAGAAGATGAAAAAAATAAAAAGAAAAAATCTACTGCAGGCAGATTGCATTGTCATGTAATAATAAATTGCTTATACTGCAAGTAGCCCAATTCCTTTTATGTGGTCTCTCTTTGCCACAGAGTTTCTTATTCAGCAGTCCCTACAAAAAGATCTATTAACCAAAACATACGGTAGTTGGAGTGCTCTGGCTTTCTCAGCATGGTAATATATCACACAATTATTTAAGCCTCTAGGCCATCTTAATATCAATGGGATTAGGTATTTGTTTAAAGAAAGTCATGTGCCTATTAATTTGCTCAATTGAGGCCTAAAATAAAGAGGAAAATGCTGTATGCAATTATGTCATAAAAAATAGCATTCCTCTGGCTACATAGGAGGGGTCTGAGTTAAGGCTATGCAGAATCTTGTATCCAAATGCTTTAGGTTTTTTCTTCTGCAGGCAGAAAGCAGGTTTTTACACGCTTTTTAAAAGTGTTGTACGATGCAACACATATATTATGGCACAAGTTGGAATGTCCCAAGAATTCCAGCTACCTGGCATATAATCCTGTATTATAATCTCAGTATTATTTCAACAGTTGTTGAGAGCCCATTCCCGAGGGTCTCTGCTAGGACTGACTCTCAGGACAGGACCAGCCACAGGCTCACGGTGAGGTGATGATGCCTCTCAGACACCACAAATGCACTTGTCTTCTCTCCATGCCTCAGTGCACTTCCAAAGCACAATGTCAGTCACAAAAACCACGCAGGCTGCTCTGCAGGATTGTTCAATTAAAGGGCACAGATAATTTCCAAGACTATTTCAAGTATAAACACGGGTGGGTATCTATGTGCCTTTTAATCTTATGAAGAAAATATAAATATTGAGAGGGGAATAAAACTGAAATGTGAGGAAAACAGCTTATGCAAATAATATTTTACCTTTTCTTTGCTTTTCTTCTTCTAAATTTAGTTGACAAAATCATGTGCTGAGGGAAGGGTCTACAAAGCAGAGCATTTCCTCCTCTGCCTGTATCTATAATGAGTGTGAGGACATAGATTACAGAATCTATTTTTAAAAAGTCTATTCTCAGCCTTTCTGGAGATATACAGATGTTTAAATAATTGCTCTGACATGCCTGAGCCAGGAGGCCTCTTCAGCCACAGGGAGCCTATCCGAATAATTTAGACAATCTTTAAATTGAAACTATTTGCTAGAAAAGTTATTTGAATGTGTCATTGTGGTGAGTAAAAAATCACTCTGTTGCATAGCATCAGCACAACACCTCTGAATCTTTGTGACCTAAGTAACACTCGAGGTCTATGTTTAAAGAAAGGGAAATGTTTCCCCTTTAAAGAAAGGAAAATTTAATTTCTGTATTTGGAGGTAGTGTGAAAGAAGTGACTGTCTTTTGCTAATACTTTATAGTGATGATAGGATTTCCAAAAGGGACTTTTGAAATAAAACAGGGTTAGGTCATACTGGAGAGCTCTTGAAAAGCTTACTCCAAACTAGCAAAGCTATTTCATTTTCCATTCTGTGAGCCACTCATATGCTTAAGCAACCTGCACTGTGTTTTTCAGAAGATGCCTATAAAACTCAAGTCCGAATTGATGATGAACCAGCCTATTTGGACATTCTAGACACTGCTGGACAGGTGAGTAATTCTCCAATGTGAGTCATTCAATCAGAGATAAACTCAAAGATTTTAACCTCGCAGGTATGGGTCACAGTGCTAGAAACAAGGTTCCCTATTCAAACATAAAGGAAACAGTGGCAGAATAACATAGAGGAAGTAACAAAGGAGAAGATTAAAGGATTGCTGCAGTACAGCACAGTATAACTTCCAAATCTCATCAGAGGAGACAGACAGGCTGGAATGAACAGTAGATAAAAAGATGTTTGTTTCTTTTTCTTTTGTATGCAGGAACATCTATCACAATAATGGAATTAATAAATACAGTGTTGATTGTCTTATGTCTTTCTCATTCCTCCTTTTTTATATGTATTACAGGAATTTTCTGGTCTACTCTTAGACTAAGTATTTTGTTACATTTCTTCTTCTCCCCATATTCTATCTAAATATCAAATAAGTGTCTAAATATCAAATAAGTATCTAAGTATCTAAATATCAAATGCTCACCCATAAGGAAAAGATCTTCATGCCAAAAGTAACACACAGTGTACATACACAGGTTTTCCAGAGAAAGCTGTGGCTGTCCAATCCCTGGAAGTGTCCAAGGCTAAGCAGGATGGGACTTGGAGCAACCTGGGATAGTGGAAGATGTTCCTGCCCATGGCAGGGGGGTTGGAATGAGATGAAATTTAAATTCCCTCCCATCCCAAACCATCCTGTGATTCTGCCATTTTTATGACAGCATGTCTGCTGTGTGAACATCAGTAGGGAAATTAAGTTTCATATACAGTAATGAAGAAGATGGAGTCAAATACAATAATTTCTTCTACCCGACTCAGTTCATTCCCTTTCCATCTCGAGATATTTTTACTGTTTAATCGAAGTGCTGCCACTTGCTGATCTTTTCCTCAGGTGGGTCTCAGGGTCTGTTTGAAGGATTTTGTAGTTTCTCAAGTTCTCATAGTGCATGTGCACCTTGTTCAGGAACGAGACAACCAACAGGGAACTTAAGTGTACTTAAATAAACAAAGAAAAATTTGTTAATCTTGTTTTCAGCTTCCCAGATGTCTGAATGCACCTAAGCTGGGCATTGCAAATGGTGGGGAGTGCAGTCTGCTGCCAGAAATTTAAAGGAAGTTCATCTGTTTTCAGTCATTTTCACATATACAATTTTTGCATGATTTTTTAAAATTTTTGATCCTATGGAAAGGTTAGAACTAAACCTCATTCTTAATTTATGGGAGGGGGATATGATAGCCAAGGTTATGAGTTTTATCAGAATGGACAACCATAAGGTAAGGAAAGAAATCAGAATAATTCAGTCAGTGAAAGGTGGTAAGAACAATAGAAGAGGAAAGCTGGAGATTTTAAAATTTTTTCTCTATTAGGAAGAAAAACATCTACAATATTAGAGGTCCATGGCATGTAGTGACCAAGTAATGAAATGTGGTGCAGATATTTCATAGAATCACAGAATTTTTCAGGTTGGAAAATACCTTTAAGATCATTGAGCTCAACCATTAACCCAGCATTGCCAAGCCCACCACTAAACCACGTCTCCAAGTAACACAGCTGCACAGTTTTTAAATCCCTCAGGGTATGGTGACTCTGCCACTGCCCAGGTATCTTGTGCCAGGGCTTGAAAATCCTTTCAGAATAGAAATTTTTCCTAATGTCCAATCNATTTTTATGACAGCATGTCTGCTGTGTGAACATCAGTAGGGAAATTAAGTTTCATATACAGTAATGAAGAAGATGGAGTCAAATACAATAATTTCTTCTACCCGACTCAGTTCATTCCCTTTCCATCTCGAGATATTTTTACTGTTTAATCGAAGTGCTGCCACTTTCTGATCTTTTCCTCAGGTGGGTCTCAGGGTCTGTTTGAAGGATTTTGTAGTTTCTCAAGTTCTCATAGTGCATGTGCACCTTGTTCAGGAACGAGACAACCAACAGGGAACTTAAGTGTACTTAAATAAACAAAGAAAAATTTGTTAATCTTGTTTTCAGCTTCCCAGATGTCTGAATGCACCTAAGCTGGGCATTGCAAATGGTGGGGAGTGCAGTCTGCTGCCAGAAATTTAAAGGAAGTTCATCTGTTTTCAGTCATTTTCACATATACAATTTTTGCATGATTTTTTAAAATTTTTGATCCTATGGAAAGGTTAGAACTAAACCTCATTCTTAATTTATGGGAGGGGGATATGATATCCAAGGTTATGAGTTTTATCAGAATGGACAACCATAAGGTAAGGAAAGAAATCAGAATAATTCAGTCAGTGAAAGGTGGTAAGAACAATAGAAGAGGAAAGCTGGAGATTTTAAAATTTTTTCTCTATTAGGAAGAAAAACATCTACAATATTAGAGGTCCATGGCATGTAGTGACCAAGTAATGAAATGTGGTGCAGATATTTCATAGAATCACAGAATTTTTCAGGTTGGAAAATACCTTTAAGATCATTGAGCTCAACCATTAACCCAGCATTGCCAAGCCCACCACTAAACCACGTCTCCAAGTAACACAGCTGCACAGTTTTTAAATCCCTCAGGGTATGGTGACTCTGCCACTGCCCAGGTATCTTGTGCCAGGGCTTGAAAATCCTTTCAGAATAGAAATTTTTCCTAATGTCCAATCTAAACCTCTCCTGTTCCCTCAGCCATTCCTCTTTGAAGCAAGCAGAAGGCTGTGCAGAAGCACCACGCTCAGCAGGTTCATCAACCCAGGCCATTGTACAGCCTGGGCATAGCTATTCTACTTCAGTTCAAATGATTCTACCAAGTAGATCTGATATGACAAAAACTGTTTTAAATTCCCCTGTTGTCCCAGTGCAGATTGTCAGCACTGAAACACGTTCCCAGTGTAGCTAGGAAGTTCTTCCCACTTTCCCCGCCCACAATTTTTCAAGAGCTGTCCACTCTAACTGTCCTGGATTTAGCTGCTTGTCTTTGGATTTGTTGCCTCTCTATCAGCACCACACAGCTCCAGAATAAATCAAGACCTAATCCAACTCCCATTGAAGTCAGCAGCTGAAATAGGCTCTTTCTTCACAGAGGACTTAATGGTGCTCTCACAGAGGCTCACACAAATTCTGCACTGGCTTTGGTGTCTCAGAGTGAAAACCCAAAGCACCCAGTTGTGCTGCTGCTGATGTGTGCCTTGATGGTACCTAGTTGTTTTTATTGCCCTGGGTTTTACGTCAAACTGGAGATGGTGTTACAGCTTCTAAATCAGGCAGTGGAAATCTCATTTGTCTGGATGTCCTTGCAGTCATAAATACTTCATCATCAACTTTGAATAATGACTTTAATCACTTCAGGAGATCAAGGAGCTAAAATTGTAATTCATCCCTATTTGGGAAACACAAGAAGTCAATAGAGAAACTGACTGAAGTTAATGTATTTTGTTGTTGTGCTCCAGGATATGTTTCAACAAATAGGTTTCTCCTTTCCCTCCTGTACCTATGGATTAATTGAGAATTTCAACACTGACTAAATTAACTACTAATAATTAATACAGTTGTTAATTGTCAAATCTAGTCTTAAAAAGCCACATGTGATTTCATACCTGACAGTGCATAAGAATCTTCAATATTTTAACTGGTAGATCCAGTGTGAAGCACTTAAAACATAAATGGTGCTTCAAAAATACACTTATGTTCTCAACCCTCTGAAGTTAAAAAAAAAAACAAAAACAAAAAACAACTAAACATTCAAACAATGTGAAAACCAGAAACATTAATAAACTTGCTCATCTAGTTACTGATTTTCCTCTTCTCATGCATATACAAAGACACTATAACATAGACCAATTGCTCATCTCAGGACGCAAATTGATGTTCCATGGACTCTGGACATATATTTTGTCCTTTTGAGCTCTTCCAATATTATTATTCTACTGAAGGCACAACAGGAGTCATTTTCTTAGTGCGTGTAAGGGTGGGTGCATGCAGTTATGTTTCACTGAACTCACTATACCTGCTTTTCACCACCCTCTACACCTGCCAGCTGGGCACCCTGTGTTTGCTCACCACAATCAAATTCAGGCAGAATATGTTTACCTCAGAGAGTTTCAGGAGCAGGTGTCGATGTAGCTCCTTGTAGCTGGATTGTCATAAACGGACCTAACTTGAGCTGTTTGTACCAAAAAGAGCTTGTAAATGTGTTGTACTGCAAGGAAATGAGCAAAAAATTAATGCTGGTATTCTTTTTCAGTGGCACAAATGAATCTAGAAGAAGCTGTCAGTAATTCCTTTGGTTAGTTATCAATGATGCCTTTGGCTCTTTAACTAAAAGTATTATTCTTAACCCAAAACTTTTCTTTTTGCACCTACATTTCAATTTAAAATAAAAAATAGAAACAAATTAAGCCAAACAGAGTAAATGAGTTTGAGATCACATTCATAAAATTGAGGAAATTTCTTTTTTTAGCTTTTAACTCCCAAGGCTAGCTACAATATGGCATGTGGAATATATAAGACAAATTTAATGGAAATCTGCAAATGCGAATTAGTATCCACAAAGATAGCTTGAACTTCCTTGTTCACCCATATGGGATATTTTTTGAGTAACCATCCCTTGAAATTCACCTGTGTCCATTGAGTTTGAAAGTGGTGCTGGTGGAAGTAGTTCTGGGATTTCCCTTTTCTTAACCAATGCTTCATAAAAATAATCTGCTTTTACATACATTTAATCCAAACTGATGTTAGCTCTTTGATTTCCAGCAAACTTGCAGGTGCAAACGAAAGGACATTCAGCCCTCAAGCACTTTATTCTGTGTTCAGCTCCCTTCACAATTATTCTCAGAGAGTGACAACCCCCAACTGCTCCAACCGCGCACAAAAAGCCTCCACACAGAGTTATAGAAACCTTCTGTTCGCTCATTTACACTTTCTCACCCTCTCTTCTAGCTTAAAAATATGTTGCTACTTCTGGAGCCCAGAAGTATGCTCCTCATGGAGCACACACAGCAGTTATCTCTCCTGCTGTATTTATAAACTGTTGACTGACACAGGAGCTTTTATTCTTGCCACAGCTTTCCTCTGTATGACACATTACCCAATCTCTCTGTGTAGACCTCATGCCGAACACTAAAAGAGCAGCAGAGTTCCCTTCACTGAAAAACAATCTGATCTGATATGTAAAAGAGGCAAAAATTGCTTCCAGATACAAAGCAGGCAAGTATGAGGAAAAATGGATCTCTGTACCTGTCAGCGAGAAAGTACATTCCAAGATTATTGCACCAATTTTTGTTTGCTAAAATGTGAGCTTTTTATGATAAACTTGGTGCACCAGTATATTTCCCAGGTGTGAGTCAGAGGCTTGAAAAATTGGCCTTAAAATGTGATGGCATGCCATTTCAGGGAGATTTTCCTTTGTCTGGAGCTGTGTGCGCATGAATTCATTTCCAGGCAGACACTTTTCAACCTGACAACAACAGCATGCTCTGTACTGAAATCCATCTCTCAAATTGCTAGCAAATCACAGGACATGTTTATCCTGCCAACCTGCAGGACTATGATTCTTACCCCCTGCTTCAAGCTTTGAAGAGGAACCGTATTAGTCCCAAGAGCCCTTCAGATAAACACACTTTCTCAGACTAAACACTATAGTCCCATGATTCACTCAGGCTGTTATCTGAGACCCTTCTGCTTATTATCTAAACATGCTGCTCTAATCCTGAATCAATGGAAGTGAAATCTCAAAGTACACTAGTGCAGCTTATCTCAAGGAAATGTAAAATGCCTTTTCGGCAGTAATTATGTCTTAATGGGCCTTTACTGCGTGTTCTTATAAGGGGAAAATAATTTTATTGCCCTTTCTGCCAGGTATTGTAGTGCATAAATGAAATCCATTTTATTTTTAAAGTATAAGGATATTGAAGTAAGTAGCAACTATTAACACAGTGTATTAGGTGAGAAGAGCTTTAGTTTTATTTCCTTTGTATGTTGTTGTTCCTCAGGCTGTTGAAAACATACTTAGAAAGTCATATCATAGCTCTGAAAATTTCCTGGGTTCTCAAGATGAGTTGTACTGTACTATCTGGGAAGAGCTAAAATCTCTCCCTTGACCTAGTCATTTTGTTTGCCAATGGACAGATTGTGAAGAAACACTTATTTGGCACAGATATGGAGTGGAAAAAACAGTTGCAGTAAATCACAGATGAAATTACAGATCTGACACCAATTTCCTTCAAATCATGAGCAAAATATTCCTTGACTTCAGTAGGAAAAGATCTAGGCTTGTACTGATAAAATGGAGTATATTACTGAAGGAAGAACAGGCAACTGGCAGCCAAGATTCCCAGCTTCCTTTCTCATCCCTGTCCATGAGTGAATCATGATGCAATAAAGGGTGGATCAGTTTGTATTTCTAGGCCTGCATTTATCTTCCTGTCAAACAGGTGCAATAAAATGTTGCAGTAACAAGCATTTAATGTAAACATCAGCATTTATTGAGTCTGACAATGCCAATTTCCTGCCCATTGCTACCATTCTGCTTCAGCAAAGTCAGTGGTAGTGGTTCCATATTGTGGGTGGAGCAAAACTTTCCTGTGTTTTCTGTTCTCTTTCAACACAGTCTTCTTTTATTCTCTCTTGAAATGCTTTCCCTCTCACTGTTCTTTGTTTTTCTCTAACTGGCAACTTCCAAAACCACAGTGGTACACAGTGATGCTACTGAAAGATTTATGGTTTTTTTCCCTTTTTAATAAAATGAGAACATAAGAGAAGAAAATATATTACATCAAATTTTGATAAAAGTAGAAAAATATTTTTTCTTCTTTCCAAGCCTTTCTTTGTAGCATTTTCTTGTGGGTTTTTGGTTTTGCTGTTATTGTTGGGGTGATTTTTTTTTTATTATTATTTTATTTAATTTGGCTTTGAGGTGGTTTTGTTTCGTTGGTTGGTTTTGTTCTGGCATACATATGTTTTCCATACACATGGAAAACACCTATATAAGCACATCCCGTACGAGTAAACTTCATCCAGCTCCTCCACAAGATTTTGATAATGTAAATTTGCCTTTTCTCCCATCACTAGAAAATATTCCGCACTTTTTCTTTACACCAGCGAATGGTACTGAAGCACTTTGAAGTTCCAGCAGACACTGCACATGCTCTAAGTGTGTCCTGATTTCTTTATATATGTGTGACTGTCCTAGATAATCTCACCAGGAATTCCATTTTACAGAGGTTTGCTATCAAAAGCTACTTGTTACCAAGCAGCTGTACACAATCCAGGGATGCCAGTGGGCAGAAAACTGCATTCTACCTCTGTCAGTTTTCAAAAATCTCACATAATAATGATATTTCCAGGATTAAAAAAATTGGCTTGAATGATGAGAAAACAAGCACATATTACAGCACCACATGGTGCCCATTTCCCCTGACCAAATGACCAAGAAAATGTTCTTTTGCAGAGCAGGGCATTAATGCTTCTCAGGGAAAGTAGGTTGCGCCCAAAAAATGAGATTTTCAAAATTAAATGTATTCTATGCCATTCTGTAGCCTTGAATGGTGGTGTCTCCAGACAAAGAGAACAAAAGCAGAAAGTTACATAGTGTTATCTGAATCATCCAAACATTTCACTTATAAAACCACATGAGAAGGACTGCTGGAAAAGGCTTTCTGAAAATGTCATTTTTATTTCTCTCTACCAGGAGGGGAATGGAAAAAACCTAAAAACAAGTAATATATTTCAAGCTGCAGTTTCAATAGTTTTGCCCCAGAATCTGGAAGTGAAATTCCCTCCTACCAATCAAACAAACACACAAAATCCCTCAACAAAAAAAACAAACAAACAAAAAGTAAACCTCAACAAATTTTGAACTCCATTGCTTGTTACTTTTATAATATGAGAAATGTTATTCCATCCATCCAGATTTCTCAAAGAGGGATTGAGGAGCAAAGTAGAAACTCAATAAAATAATTAGTGAAAATATGAAATATTTTCTGAGAGTTTTTTTCTTTTTTTTTCCTAACAAGCCGTATTCTGGATATCTATTTTTCTCACTTCCATAGAAGAAAGCTTGCACAGCTTGCATAGATTTTTGTGCCTGTTTTTATTTTGTGCCTAATGGATGAGGAGAATAAATTGTTGTCATGAATGTTCCGTATCGTTATCAGAGTTGTGGGATGATGTGAGACAAACCATGCCAAGGAACAATCTTTTCTTTTAATATGACAAAAAACTCAAAAGCTTAGCAGTGGCCACATTGACTGTACCTGTGTCAGAAATCGGTGTGGTACCTGACTAACACCATGGAGAAAGCTGAAGAAGTCAGACTCCACTAACTTTTGGACTTGCTGATGAGCTTTGGCCCTGTGCAGGAGAGTTTTGGCATATCTCAGAAGCTACTCAGTGTCTTTCAGGATCATAAAATCATGGAATACTTTTGATTAGAAGTGACTGCAAAACCCCTGCCATGGACAGGGACACCTTCTAGTAGACCAGGGTGCTCCAAGCCTTGTCCAACCTGGCCCTGAACTCTTCCAGGGATGAGGCAGCCACAGCTTTTCTGGGCAATATGTGCCAGGGTCTCAGCACCCTCACAGGGAAGAATTTCTTCCTGATATCCCATCTAACACTGCCCTCTGTCACTTTAAAGCCATTCCTCCTTAACCTGTCACTCCATGCCCTTTTCCAAAGTCCCCCTCCAGTGCTCTTGTACCCCCTCCTGGAAAGTGCTCCAAGGTCTCCCTCGATCCTTCACTTTCTCTGTTGCATCTATTGATCTAACCAAGGTACCTCATGAATTACTGTTTTGGAGCTCTGCCTGTGTCCTCATAGTTTGTTGTTGTTTTTTTGTTTTTTTTTTTTTTTTTCCTAATGCAATAAAAATTATTCCGTTACTCCAGAAATATTTGTGCACATGGAAATGAAAAATCATGCTGGGAAGCCACAGGCACATGACAACTCAGTCGTTTTGTGTCACAGGTTCACTTTGTAAGCAAAACAAAATCCATGCAGGATTGTAACAAAGGTATTTTGCATTCATTTTGGTGGTGATTTATGTAGTCCCCAGGGAACACATCCCTCAGATAAACACTGAGCTAAATTTCAGTTGCAGAAATTAGTGCACTATTGATTCAATGTTACAAAAGTCTAAAATAGCCACTCTGCTGGTTGCTTGCTTCTTCCTTTTGCCCCTTTTCAGGTTCTCAGATTAAATTATATGTCTGCTGATGAGTAGGGCACAGGGGAGGGAAGAGACACACCTATGTGGTAGAATTTTTAAGGTAAGCACACCGGTTAGGAAAGTCATCATGAGAGAGCATATATGCAAGCCAGAATATAATTTGCAGTCATTTATCAGAGCAATGAGGTGTCTGATGCCACAGCCTCCTGATTTACTTCTGCAAGGCTGCACAAGGCCTCGCTGAGGAAGGTGGCAAGTCTGTGATGACCACAGAAGCTGACAAGAGCATGTCTGAATCCCTGCAAACCCCTTGCTTGCAGCTGCAGTCATTACCTCTTCACTAGTGGGTTGTTGTCTCTTTTTTTTTTTAATCTCTGCTGTTTACTAAAATGTAATTACCAAGCTATTAATTTTTCCCTTTAACCATTTATGATACGCTTGTGTTAAAAAGTGGAAACTGGCTTTATTGTTTTTTGCATATCAATGAGAATGAGGGAGAAATATTATGTGGTGCATGATAAACCAAATGCATTTGGGGGTTTTAGAAGTAGTTAACAATGAAGATTGCTTCAGTGCCTGCATTTAGAAGAAAATTGCTAAGGTGTTTATCCCTCAGAGAGAGACCATTAGCATGAATATGAAAGAAAAAGGCAGTTCTATGAGTTAGGGAGTGTAGCACTGAGGAATTTTTACTGGCATTGTGGAGAACTGATATGGTGATTTCATCCATATTTAGGGGTGAATAAAAAGTAGATATCATCTCCCAAGTCATGGACTGCATCTTTTCATTACTGCACATGACAAACCATCTTGGGGAGAGCAAGATTAATAAAGTTAACAAAAGCAGAGTTGCAGAAAACTGGCAAATATATTATCACGTGGAGGCAGAAGGACAATTAGAGTGGGAACACAGGGAATCTCAGTGAAAAGAAGCTGTATCTGGAGGGAGAGTCTGAGTGCTGGTGCAGGTTATTTACTCATTCCTCAGCAAGAAAGAATGGTCACTTTGTGATGTTATATTTTGTAGTCCTGAGTTATCTTATTGGAAGTTGCTCAAATCTGTCTTTTTCTCCCCCCTATTTATTTCCCTTTACTTACCTTTTTCTATCAGGCTGATGTGGCTCAATCTTCCTGCATAAGTCATGATGCAGGACATGTGAATACAGAATAGTGAGTGCATATAAAATGTTCTGCAGTTAGGGAAGGGGCAGTGAAATAGTCATCCATCAGTGCTCAGGATGCAAAGGAACATTGACACCTGTTTTTCCTGAGGCTTAATCCTGCGTGGTCTGTGACTGAGAGCAGTGCCAGATAGGATGGGAAGCAGTATCACTGCTGAAAAGAGAAGAGGAACCTGAATCTATAAGTCCACTTGTGGGAAACAACATGATTTCACTGACGGTGAAAACAGATTGTGTCTAACAATGATTTAAAGTCAATAAAAAAAATAACCTCACAAATCTATGATTTTCAGACATGGTGAAACTTAACATACCAGTTCAGAGGCTCAGACTCATTTGGATGAAGACGAGAGAAATGTCATCATGAATTACCCTGACTGACTAATCCATATTAAGAAATTGCTATCTTTATTTTTAATTAATTTCCCTTTACATTCAGGACTTTAGTTGTGCATAAAATCTCTTCTGTAGTCAGAGATTAAAGATGTATTAACCAGTGGGAAGGAATCCATCTCTTTCCATGAGAATACATTAATTTTTAGAAAGAATCCTGAACTGAGGTCTAATGCAGTATCATTTCTTCTCTGGGACTGAAAACCTGTTTCTGGAGTGAGCAGGTTGTTGCTGAAGAACATTAAATATAGGGGAAAGTAGTAGCATGAAATTATTTTAGAAAGTTTTCAGCCAAAATTTTGTGAAAATCGGGAATGTAAATCTGTGCTTAAATCTGTGCTTGTAAATCAGTGCATGTCTAATTGTGTTTCTTAAGTTGCCGACCATCCATTTATTTGACTCGCTCAGTCTAGACCATCTTCTTGCCCATAGGCAAGGTCTTGAGGTGCTCCCTGTCAATCCTAGGTGAGATAACCTGGAAAACCCCTGGAAATCAGCAGCAAAATAGTAATGCTGCTATTTGTCACAGAAATGGATATCATACCTGTGTGTCTTCCAGAAAGAACACCTGTCATGAATATTCTCCTTCTTCTGTTTCCCTTTCCAGGTAAATAAATTAGCTTAAACATGGGGTTGCAGGTTGTCTTCTAAATTACAGATTAATTTCAGTGCCTGACTCAGCTTTATCCTTGTACATTCCCAGAGTAAAGAAAAGGCTACTGATTTTGTATAATGTGGAGTTTGTAATATTGCCTTGGAAGGCTGTCAGATAAAGCTCAGAAAGCCATTAGTCTGCTAGGAACTTGGACTGAATCTTTTTTATCTTCATACTTTTCCCATCATCTGTGATGTGCATTTTGTCCCCAGTACAAATTCACAGAAGGAAAGGGATATTGCTGTTTTACAACAGAAGCAAGAATTCTTTCCTGTAATTATAAGGAGTGAGACACTGACTGATCATTATTCAAGGGACTGATTATAATAATAATCCACTTCTACTGCAGGCTTATGGGCTAATTCTCATGTATACTAATCCTATTTTGAAATGCTCCTGAATCATTGCTAGAATAGGCAAAAAAAGGTTGTGAGCGATGAGTTTGATGTACAACCAGAACAGTGCAGAGACTTGACAAGGAGAAGAATCAATCTCTGTCCTCCAGTGTTTAAGCCAGAGCCCCTGCATTTTCTTTGGTCTGTGTCTGAGCTGTTACTCAGCTCCCTTCCTTCCTCCCAGTGATGTGGCAGATGGTTTAGGCTGGCACAGGTGGCTGAGTACCACCTGCTGCAAATTTTTTGCTATCTTTTGCTATGCAACTCTTGTTGTTGTTGTTGTTGTTGTTGCTGTTGTTGTTGTTATTTGCAGAGGATGGCTGGAAATAGGCGAGAACGAAGAAGAGAGTGTGAGGTGGTGTTGATAATCTGTGCTTTCTTGTTTTCTGCTGTGTCATTGCTGGGAACCTGTAGCTGGCACAGGCAGGACTCCTGCGAGCAAAGGCAGCAGGTTGGGAACTTTGGCTTCTGTGATGGAAGAAGTGTTCCTTTCTTATTTCATAGTGTTACTCAGCCCATGCTGAGGAACAGCATTTCCCACTGCTGCATGCTGTGAAGGGAAAAATCCTCTCTTGGCTTTAGGCATTGGATGCTACATTCTCTTGATCTCTTGAACTTGACTGGAAATAAAACAGCCTTGTGGAGGCTAAATGAAAAGTTTAAAATGGAGAGGAGGACTAGCCTTATCATCCAAATGCATGAAGGATATGACTGGGCAGGGCCTGGCTGACATTGTGGACATCAGAGGCAGGGCTCTGTATTCAGTCTCTGTCCAGGTAGTGAGAGAGGCACAAAAGTAAAACATCCTTGGCATCTTAAACACTTCTCTGAGGATGGGGTTGAGCTGCTCTCTGGAGTCAGTTATGTGTCCCTGATGACTGTAGAGAGAGACTTGAAGACTAAATAAAGCCATGATTCTAAATGTAGAATACCTGACCCCTGTTCAGGGGGCAGAAACCAGATGAAATAAGGCCTGCCCTTTGCATCTAGATTGGTATTACAATATGTATAAGGTATAATATCCAGATAACATCCTATCTGGATGCTTTCTCATTTGAAATGTAACTGCTGTAGGTTTCTTGCTGCTTGCAATTACAAATGAGCTTTTAAAAATTGCTTGCTTTTGTCCCCTCCTCCTCTCACAAAAAATAAAATACTAAAAAAAAAATCCATGAAAACCAAATAATTATCACAGCACTTCTCACCAGTGTACTTTTATTAAGTAAATCTATTTCAAGACGTAAAAGAAAAGCACACTTTATGAAAAGCTGTGCCAGGTAGATGGTATGTAATCCCAACAAAGTCAACTGTGATGCTTATGTGCGTAAGAGAATTAACTGACAGAGAGATATGGGAGGTTTGCACTTTGGCTGGAAAATAGAATTGCTGCTAAAAAGTATTTTTTGACCATATTGGCAAAAACTTTCCTGAGATAGAAGAAATCTCAACTCACCTTTAATAAAAAATTCCAAGTGAACAATGAAGTTTCACATAATTTGTTATTGTTTTTATTTTTGCTTTTATCACCATTTGAAGATTTTTCCCACACCCCCAGAGTTTCCTGTGTCCTTTTTGTTTATTTTATCCTTGTTTATTCATTGTCATAGATGAACAATATCCTGCCTGCTTGCAAGAACATATCCCACCTCTCAAGTGTTTACTATAAATGTAAAAAACCCAGTTTATAATAAGAACGACCCCTGTGGTAATCAGGGAGACAGTTTTGATTAAGAACATCTGTTAGCAGATTCCCGGTTCTAAAGTCAAGCAGAACATAAGACAAGAAGATATAGAAAGTGACATTCTTCAAACTGTGAGGCTGGCCTCCCTGGGGAGGCTCTGACCTCTTCCAGTGATACAAGCCAAGATCATAAAAAAAGAACAGACATCAAAATGTGTGGAGTGTGTGTGTAGTTTGAAAAACATGACACCTTTGTTTCGGAGGTGCTGCATCTTTAAATTTCTAAGCATCACACTTCTGAGGAGCGCAGGGAAAGTTCTGAGCCGTGTTTACTCCTCAAACACATCACCACACAATGAAAAAGAAGGGACAGGGATGGTGACCCTCTGCTCATTGCCTTGTCCCTTTTTTTCTGTTCCTCTCTTCTCCCCCTTTTTATCCTTTTTGGGGCTGGCAAGGCCGTCTCTTAGCTGTGCATGACGTGGGAATCTGGGAGAAATGGCTTCACTTCAGAGCTCTGCAGGTGTAAAATGGTGATGTGGGAGATGCTGCTTCTGAACGACTTCTATTCTAAGTTTCAAAAAAGCTTTTTTACCCCAGCACTCCTTCTCTGGCATTGTTCAGGACGAAATACTTAGGAAATAGTGAAGAAACAAACTTGGCTTTGTTGCTCAATGACTTTGTTTCCTCTTCTGAAGACATAAAGATATTATTAATAAGACAATAATAAGATCTTACTTGGAAAGGATTCTGATCTCTAATGAAAAAACCTCAACATACTAGTTCTATTTATATATCCATGATAACAGTATGAATTTTAAAATTAATTAATCATGTTGCTGTTTATGAAAAGTTTTCTTTTGCTCATTGTGAAAAGTGAGATAAAAGAGTATAAATCAAGATGAAGGAGACAAAATAGAGGTTAGGCATTTGCTCTTTGCTAAGTTGTTTTCTCAAAAGCTTCTGGAAAAAGCAAGCATATACAGGAGGATGAAATGTGGAAAGAGGAATGCCCTCCCAAGGGTAGGTATGGAAGTATTTCTTCAGCATGAATGGATTGGATTATGAAAGACAAAGTGTTGCTAAGAGTTAAAAATGTTGAGGATTAAAAGGCAACAAAATAGGTTTCTACAGGAACACTGGCAATTCCACATAGATCAGGAAAATTGTGGGGCTGCTGCTGGAACAAGAGAGTGCCCTAATGATGAGGAAGATGGAACATAAAAATACACTCAAGGCTTTCTCTATCCCATCCGCCAGAGGCAAGCTCTGCTCTTATGCCTCCAGGACTTTATGCCTCCCAGGAAAGTTTGAGGAAGAGAGAGAGTAGAGGGGGACAAAAAAGGGAGAAATGAGTCAAGCTGGGTGTAGGCAGTTCAGTGTGACAAGTTAGGACACATCCAATCATGTTGAGGGAGCTGCTCTATATCATTGTGAGGCCATCCTGATGCCTTTGAAAAATTGTGTCAGATGCCTGATCACTGATGAAAGGCAAATGTGACATCTCTTTAGGATTAACCTAACCATTGAGAGACTTACTTGCCAACATTCTTCAACAACAGGTAGAAAGGATTATGTCTTATGAAGATTAGTGACCTTTTTTTTTTTTTTGCGTTAAATTATCCTGGAAAAAGAAAAATAAAAAGTTATGCTGCTTTCTTTCTACTTTTAGAAAAGTTTTGTTTTGTTTCTATCCAGACTCAATGCTTGTTCTCAAGTATCACATCTCCTCAGAATGATGATTTGGTTTCAAAAGAGTTTCTACCACGCTTTTCAGTTAAGTCTTAGTCATAATACACAAGAGAGTACTCGAGACTGATGTCAAGCTGCAAAGTGCCGTAAGCATGACAAATCTTCACTTTAATTCTCAGAATTGATTTCCTTTTGAGGGGGCGTGATTTCCTTCTGTCTCTTCCCCTTGGCATTTACTGGCTTGGGAATGTTTTGTATTTTCCCATTATTGAGTAGAAATTTGTATCCACTATTCCTGAATGATTTTTAAGAGGTACCTTTTACAGCAAGAAACAATTAAAGGAGATATATGTGCCAGATGCACAGATACACTGTTGCTTATTTTATAAAGGAACCAGGCAAAATATAAAAATAAAACTGCTGAAAAATCTGTAAAACCTTAGACTTCATCTACACCTGAACATTCACAAAACCCAGGTGAATCTGAGTTTTAGTTCTGCTTACTGTAGACAAACACGAAAAATGTGAAATCTGAAGCAAGACTTGAACTTAAAAATGAAAAAGAGATTTAATTGCATCTTAGTCCTTTGTCTTTTAGATATAACACGCATAAAGAGTTGCAAAGATTTTAGTTCATTTATTGGTCATTAAATTTATTCTTTCTCTTAATATATATTATCATATTGAGGTTCCTGGGGAAGAGAGAAAAAACCCATTTCTTTTGAAATCAAAAACCAGGCTTATTTATGTTTGACCTTGGAATCCTTGACTTTGTACTGAGCAATCATGCCAAGGGGAAAAAGCTGAGAAATAAATGTCAACATCAAAAAATTGGAATGGAAATGACTAGCTGAGTTAACAACAGAAAGCAAAGTCTATGTCCTCAATCCAGTTTGCTCAGAATACTTAATGCCTCTGAAAATGGATCACTGCAAACATGACACTAAAGTATTTTGTCTGTTTAGTCTAATATATCAGCAGCAATAAAGTGTCATAATAAAAAATGCACAGGTAAATTCATTCATATCCTGAGAATCTTAAATAAGCCCCGGCATAAACTAGAGCCTGTAGGTAGATGATTCTGACTCCAGAGTGGCAGTCCCTAAAAGCTGAGAACTTTGTCCCTTTGGAATGATTCAGTGTGTGAAATTAGGAACCCAGGGTCTCCTGTCAGTCAAGGAAAGCCATTAAGCATCCCTGGGGCGTGATCCTGGGAGTACTCATGCTGCAGAATGTCACTTACTGTGAGTAACTTAAACAGGGATGTGTGACCTAATTCCTTCTTGGTTTGCCATAAATGGCTATAAATGAGTGTACAAAGTTCTGAGTGCTTCCTAGAGGTGGATCACCTCACTTAAACAGAGCTCATTCTTTGAAAAAGGTTGTGCAGAGTTGTCATACAGTGCGACAGTAGCTGATTTATGAAATTTCTAACTCAGGGAGACAGGTCATCTGGGCTAGGTGTTAGGTTCCATGTGAAAACATGTACTTTTAGCTAGCAGCTCCACTCAGTTGTGTAAACGCTCTAAAAAGAAAGAATAGGTGCAAAAAATAGATAATTAGATAACTAATGGTATAACTATTTTCCATTAGCAGAAGCAGCCTGTAGTCCATTAATGTTGAATTGTTTATCACTTTTTATAAAGACAGCTTAGACAGTGGATGGCCAGCTAAACAGCCAGCTAAATTCAGAAGCCTAATCCACAAATTTAACTTCACGGAAGGTTTCCATTGCCTGCTCAGCCTGAAGAAATCCTGGCCTAGTCTTGTTCCTCCCACAATGGAGACTCCCCTACTAATCATGGTGTAGAACAGTTCTAAGGGACTGGTGCAAAGAGGAGATAATCAGTGTCACACCGGATGGGCACTGCAGTGAGGTCTTTGTTCTGGTGTAAAAGCCTGGAGTCTGAGGGCAGGTAATGGATTTAATGACTGTGTTTAGTCATTAACACTCCTTGCCCTCAAATCACCCTCTAGTTTTGTATTGCAATTTTTTATTAATTTAGTTGCTATCTAATGTAAATGGCAGGAAAAGACCTGGGAACAGAGACACAGCTCTGTTCAGTGCCTTGTCCAAACCACAGAGTGTGGAATCCTTTCTGTTTGGTATCTTCAGTGTTCAGCTGCCCTGCTGCCTGCACATCCAGTTTCAAGAGGATGGGCTAAGTTATGACCTGATCCATTCTGTCTTGTAGCCTGGTAGTTAATAAACTCTTGTGGGGTGCTACTGGTAATAATTTAGAGATTTTCAAATTCTGAGTAAGTCTCAAAGCAGAATCCTACCCTTAAATTGCCTATTAGTGTGCCATTTTGAAGCTTAGTTGGATGAACTTTTTCCTGCAGCAGGTGAAATGATATATAAAGCTCTTGGGTAAAAGATACATCATAAATAAATGATAATGGTCAACATGAAGGTCTATTCACAGGAAGTATTGTCAATCAACATGAGCAACTATTGAGAGAGATTTAAGGCTGAGACTTTTAAAAGAGCATAAGAAATCCATTTCCCTTCAATTTTCAGCAACGGCTGAGGATATATATATGTAAACTAAACTGTTTTAAAAAATCCTAGCCTAAATTCTCAATAGAGTAAAAACTACAGGATTTGATGTTGCATCCTGCTGCTCATAGAAATGGTCCAGTGCTGATATGTGTATTCCTTTTTTATCAGACCTTCCTGCATCTTAATATCTCTGGAGAACTGATTCTGTCAGGAGGATTCTGATCCTGACCGACTGTTGCCATGGTATTGGCTTATTCTGGGCTGTGATCAAGAAAAGCAAACAAACTTGAGAAAGAAACTGACTTTAAATCATATTCTCAAGCCACAGTGCCTGAGACTAGGTTTTGAAAACTAAATCTTGACTTTTTTGTACAATGTGGCAGTTATTAAATATTTCTGGAAAAAAAATGCCAGTAACAAGAAACATTGCTGTGACAATAAATGCATATATAAAAAGAGAGAAATGGAGGAGAAAATCAGGCCAATTCTAGCACTGTTTGAAATTGTTCATTCTCATGTAATGGCATTATCCCACACCTAACTGAAGCCCCTATCTTTTCTGAGAGCCTTTAAAAGACTAGAACTTTTTGCAGTTTGGATCCCTGTTTTGCTAGGCAAAGCTGGTGGGAATCAATGAATGTCTTTTTGATATTACTGAGCTTTTGAACTGAGTGCATAATAAGTAATTTGTACCTGTCTCCAATCCCTAGGTAGTAATATAGCTTCTTTTACACCTGTTAATATTCATTCAATTGAAAGTCATCTGTTTGTACTGGCAACACTGCAGAAGTTTCTGGTAATACATGAGACAGTATTTTCTGTAAGCAGGGACTTGCATAATAAGTTCATATTCTAACAGGACAGAGCTCCCTTGATGGAAAAAGGGAAAAAAAAAGTCCTAAGAGAAATCCTTATTATTGGGGTTGATGAACCCAGTAGGATGCACAAATTTCAGCAAGCAGTGTTTGCAAGGGCAGAACAAGCAATGTGAATTTATGCAGGGAATCGGGGAAGTTTTGTGCGAGTTCGTTATTTACAGATGGATAATTTTGTTTGCCAAATTACTGAGCGTGTTCTTCCTGCTCTGCAGGCAGAATTCACAGCCATGAGGGACCAGTATATGCGAGGTGGAGAAGGCTTCATTATCTGCTATTCCATCACAGACCGCCAATCCTTTCAGGAAGCAGCTGAGTTTAAGGAGCTCATTTATCGTGTCCGGCACACCTACGACATCCCCGTGGTGCTGGTGGGAAACAAAATAGACCTCGAGGAGTTCAGACAGGTGAGCCACTACTCTGCTGTTTTTGGCTTGGTTTTCCGTGGCTGCCTCAGGGGTTTCTGCAGCATATGTTGCACAGTGCTGCTGAGAATTATTAGCCCACAAAGAGGTTTAATCAAAGAGCAACAAACTTGTAATAAATTGAGGTCTTTGAGGTACTGTTCTTTCATATGTTGTGGAATCTGAAGTAGCCTTGGCAAATCATATCCAAACTTTCTCTGTTTTCACTTGAAAAACTTTGACTACTGTTGTCAGAAGATTTATATATATATTCACATCTATATATATTCAACATAGAAAAGGCTTCAATCAGGATCTTTGTGGAAAAAAAATGTGGCTTCCTTTGTTGTTGCCAGCCATTAAACACAGGTTTGTTTTTCCCCCAAATATACTAGATTTGATTAAAAGTTTTTCAACCCCAGACTTAAAAAAAAAAAAAATTGTGAAAATAAAGAAATACATATGAGATTACATTTGCCTGAAGATCCAGTGACTGTGTTGTTAGGGGGCTCAGATAAAATGGGGACATGCAAGACTTGAATTCACTTTGATTTTTATACAAGATTTCAGCTACCACCACCCACAGAGCAGCAGATTTTTTCAACTACAAGGTCAGTGACTGTGGCTCTCTCAATGTCTTTAATAATTTTTACTCACTTTTTTGCTTTTGCTCCCCCTCTACTTCTTCCTTACTGCTTGCACTGGTGAGTTAGAAAGAGACCACATTAGAACAGCTTGGTTGTGACCTGGTACTGAATGGAAAGTATGCCTAATCTTAACCAGAGGCTTGAAACAAGATGAAAAAAGAAAAAAAAATATTTTCCTGTATGGAAATCTTAAGATGCTCCTGATACAACTACGACTGCTTTCAAATGCCTGACTTCTGTGCAGACATATGTAACACTTAAATAAAATGGTGGGTTTTTTGGTTCATTAGCATCTGTGCTCACACAATCCTATATACTCTTCTCCACTTATCCTGTCACTCTTCTCCCCATTTCTTTGTCTTCTTTATTCTACCTGAGGAAAATCCAAGACAGCACCGAGCTTGAAATTAGTCTTAAAGATCTGATTATGTACATTTCAAACTTCACATCTGTTTTCCGGATCATTGGCTGCCTCCTTAAATCAGTCTGTGACAAAACCCTGATGGTGGCAACCCAGCTGCAGTTTGACAGGCGGTTTGGGCTTCAAGCAGCAGTGCCATGTGCTTGTACATCAGAAGGAAGGGATATGTGTTTGGGGAAGGATGTGGATTCAGTGGTTTTGCTGAGAGAATAGGACATTGCATTTGGCCCCAAAGCAGGATATGATTGATTCCCAACAGTTACCTATAGATGAGGCTTCAGGAATACTCTATTTCCTGGTTGGTACAAGGACACTCTTTCACCCACCTTTGGCACTATCTCTTTCTGACCTTACTTTTTGTTGAACTTTTATATTTTAATCACTGTCAACACATATAAAAACATATCCCTGATTTAAATACTTTTACACGCTCGATGATCTTATCTAGTCTCACAAACAGGAAAGTTACTGTGCATGAAAGTCTGGATTGGATTTCCCCAACAGCATTCAAGATTAACGGACATGGGGAGGAGTTTGGGAATAATATTTGAAATTTTACCTGTGAGATGTGATAGACACACTAAAAACTGTTCTATAAGGTCAGCACTGGTGATCTTACCTGAATGTGTAAACAAGGAAAGCCAAACTGTAGTCTTCCATTTTAAAAGTTTTCAATGGAACAGGAGTTAGATCTTCAGAATGTTTTCCTCCATAAGCCCTATACATATGCCAACACGTTTGACAATGTCAGAAGGGTTTTCTCAAGTATTCTACAATCCAGATTTTGACCCTTAAGTCAAAGACTAGTAAGGTAATGCAAAGCAGATCTGCTCCTTTAAATAAAACTTCTGAATATGACTATATGCCCATAAGAAAGTAATATGAACCAACTGTAGAGCAAAGTAATTTATTCTGAAGCCCATATTTTGAGATATTCTTTTTAAATCTGGACTACATCTACTCCATGGCTGTTGTCTGCATAGTTAGTTGGTGCTGAGGTGTATAAGTTGTCTTCCCAGAGTCTATCTTCACCTAAATTTCATGCATTTCAGATTGCATTTTCAGATACCACTCCGTAATTCAAAGCAAATCATGGTTAACTGGGGGTGATGAGCAGATAGTGCTCATAGTACCTTCCTGACCTAAACTGGAGCCCCTGTGTGTGGGAGGACACCTCTGTGCCCAGCTTTAAGCTCATATTAATGCACTTCAGTGTTTCATTATCTCAGAAGTGGGACGCGAGGCTGTGCTGTGTGTTTAACAAACACTGAAACAAGTTTCACCTACGCTCACTTGTGAGGTTAAGCAGTATCTAAGTAACTGGATGAGCTCTGGAAAGGTAGACTGAAAGGGATCTTCTCAAGGTCATGCACTGTGGTTACAGCTTCATTAAAAACATTTGGATGGCCAAGAATGACAGCCAACTAACTGTGGAGTGACAGGCAGCAATGAGCTGGTGATGTAGGGCATTAACATATCAATGAACAAACAGGGGGGTACACAAGTACACCAAACTCAAACAGCTGAAAAATAGTAGGTGTCAGAATGCAATCAACCAGACTTGAATTTGACCAGGGCACCAGGGCTAATATTGTTGCTTTGTTTAATGACATTTTTCTCCTATGAATTTCATTAAAACAACTGTAATGTTATTCATGTTATTTCAAGACATAACATTAAGTTCAACATTCCCGGGCATCATTTCCACTTAATGACAATTCTGCAACAATTGGACAGGCCATAGTGGCTTGGCCAGACAAAGCTTTTGTTTGAAATGTGAATCCCTACACAGTACAGTTAATGATGTATGCTGCTTTCCTCAAATCTATCAACAGGACTACAAGAACAAAACTAATCTGCAATTAAAATTGTGACTTAAGAGAAACATTGCTGAAAAACAAAACCAATGAGCTTATTATTTTTAAATGATATTTTTATTTTGTGATGGCTTCAGATAAATTATCATCTTTATGTGTGGCTGTGATGTCTAATGTCCTAAGAAATGGGTTTGTCTGTACTTCTTCTTAACTAAACTCCAAGTCTTAATTACATTCACCAGCCCAAAGAATAAACACTTTCAATTTGCTCTGAAAGGCAAGAGGGAAAAATTATGCAAAAACTGTGTGGAAAAGAGAGTAAATCTTTGTCTCGATGTATATATGGTGGCAAGGTAACCTCCATCCCCTAGGGAACAGGCATGAATGGTTAATGCATTCACAGAGCCATGGAATGGTTGGTATTGGAAGGTCCTTTAAAGTTCTTCTCATTCCAACCCCCCTGCCATGGGCAGGGACACCTTCTACTATCCCAGGTTGCTCCAAGTCCCATCCAACCTGGTCTGGAACATTTATCTGTGTCCATTTATCCTGTCCATTTTTTAGCCACTGCTCTAAGAAATATTTAAGTATTATATTCATTATATTCCATAGCTATTTCATAGAAAATTACAGAACTAAGTGTTTGATTAGGTAACATTTTAATTTCAGTGTTTTCAAACAGCAAAGTCATTTGATCAGTATATGTATGCTTGTATGTCTTTAATTATCATCAGATTTTCAGAAACATGTAGGACCAGCTGTTTGAAAATGCTGATACTTTCACTTTAGGTAAACCTTGTCACTTTACTCCAGATGAACACCTGGTTCTTACCATTTAAAGCATGTAAAACAGGTAAATATCTAATTAGAACATATTCATCTTCAAAAAACCACATTAAAGCTATTCAAGCTTATGCCATACTAATGCTTAATTGCAGCTTTATATAAAAATATTTAATAGGTAGGACTTGTGGCATTACTGAAAGGTTGTTTAGAAAATATACAAAAGCCGTTACCTATGGATCATTGCAAAATATTAATTACATTGAGCAATTCAGAGGGGAATTAACTGCTCAGGCTCCTTTGAAAAATGTGCTGTAAGTCTGAGCTATAAAATATTCTTTCTAGAAGCTTTCTCAAACTTTAATGTGGATGTTAGAACCCCTCTGGATATTCTAACCACGCAGAAATATAACAGCCTTCATGAAGCAGTTTTTCCTGTATGCTTTTTTCTGATCCCAGAGGAATCAGCTGTAGGCTCAGTTGAGTCCATGGATAATATGTTGATGTCCATTTAGTCCAAAGTTAGGAGGGTAGCTCATGTTTCTTCCAGCTCCTGATCTCTCTGGCAAGCCTGTCATCAAAGCTATTAGTTTTGCCAGTACAGTCTTGCTCCTGAAAAGAATTATGCAGCTGTTTACCCTTCCACCCATGAGTTGTCTTACAGGCTTCAAGCAAAAATCTGAGAGAAGCAGTGCCTTTGAAAGCATTTCCCTCTACAACCCTCTCCTTTTAGTAGTAAATAAAAAATCAACATGAAATCTGCCTTTTGCATCCAGAATTGTAGTGATAGAATGAGGGGGAATGTATTCCATCTGAAAGAGAGTAGGTTTAGATTAGATGTTAGGGAGAAATTCTTCCCTGTGAGGGTGGGGAGGCCCTGGCACAGGGTGCCCAGAGAAGCTGTGGCTCCCTCACCCCTGGGAGTGTCCAAGGCCAGGCTGGACGGGGCTTGGAGCACCCTGGGATAGTGGAAGGTGTCCCTGCCCATGGCAGGGGGTGGAACATGACGGTCTTTAAGGTCCCTTCCAACCCAAATCATTCTGTGGTTCTGTGATTCTATCATTTAACATGGAGCAATAGATTACTCAGAGTGATATGTATTACAGAGTTTTCACTCTATTTTTTTCCTAAGGTTTTATTATACCATAAAATAATTCCAAACCAGGATTACAGTAAGTTCTCATGATCAGAAGCAGCTGAATATTCTCACTTCGGTGAGGTTTTACTCTGGATTTTGCTCAAGATAAGCTGACCGGTTATCAGACAATGTGTCAACTTCTAGATTTGTCATTTTGACTGTTGCTCTATTTTCATGCTTCTCAAACCTTGAAATATCTGTTGAGTCTGAGACAGATAAAGTTTTTGGTTTGGTTTGGTTTGGTTTGGTTTGGTTTGGTTCAGTTTTGTTTAGCTTTATTTTTTAAAAAAACTTGTTTTGGTTTGGTTTCTTTTGTGTGAGTAACTGTTTGGTACATATATCAAAAATTGTCAGTCTGTACCTTCTGGTGCCTGGTTGAGACACTGAAAATACTTCAAGAATATGATATTATATTTTACTTTTATTTTTATTTTTCTTTGCATAACTATGAAGTACTGTTTACTAGATGCTCTCTAATATTATGAATCATGAAACTGCAGTGTTATGAATTTCTTATCTTAGCATCAGGCTGAATTCTGTTGCTTTTGGGATTAAAACTACTTTGAAATGTGTGACCGTACTTTAACACCAGCCGTTCCATTTTCTCTTGAAAACATGTAGGTAGAAGAGTCTGTACTGAAGAAAGACTAGTTTCCCATTATTCAGACCAGTGCCCTACACAAAGAATGAAAGGTTTCAATTTTCCTTCTGAACTTTTTAACAGCAAGTCAACAGAGATGCATTTTTTGCTGCTTATTGGCAAAGAATAGTATACATTTGTGTTAATTACAGACATTGTAAATGGTGAGATTAAATTACTTGGCCAGACTCTCTATAAAATTCATGCAGAAAATCAGGATTTATCACATGTCATAGAAGTGTCTCATAAAATGAGATGTATCTGCCTGGGAAGAAGTCTGTCTTGCTGCTGACAGCAGAGGGAGGCTCAGACAGCCACTTCCCTTGCCTTTTTACAGTGGTGCTGGGGTGAGACGAAAACTTACAAAATTGCTTCTGACATCTTTTCAGTTAAGAATCAAAACTTACTGATTCATTCTGTTACTGCTGCTGCTAACTACAGACTGTACTTCCGAACCTTGCACTCCTCTTTCCTTTGGTTTTTGAATAAACAAAATCCTAGACAACGACTACAAAACCTTAATGGAAATTTAATGGAAAAAATCCAAAGGAGAATATGGCACAGAAGAGCAAATTCTTCAAAACTATGTCGTGTCCAGAAAAGGGGAACTAGGGAAGGGTCTGGAGCACAAGTCTTATGAGGAGCACTTGAAGGAACTGGGATTGTTTATCCTGGAGAAAAGGAGGCTCAGGGAGGACCTTGTGGCTCTGCACAACTCCCTGACAGGAGGGGGCAGCTGGGGAGGGGTCGGGCTCTGCTCCCAGGGAACAGGGATAGGATGAGAGGAAATGGCTTCAAGTTGCACTGGGGGAGGTTTAGGTTGGATATTAGGGAGAAATTCTTCACTGAAAGGGCTGTCCAGCCCTGACACAGTTTCCCAGGGCACTGGTGGAGTCCCCATCCCTGGAGGGATTTAAAAACTCTGTGGATGGGGCATCTGGGGACATGGGTTAGTGTTTGCCTTGGCAGTGCTGGGGGAAAGGTTGGACTCAATGGCCTTAGAGGGCTTTTCCAACCTCAGTGATTCTAGGGGTCTATTTATTTGAATTTTTTATTGAATTTTTAGATTAATTCTTTCATCCATTTTGATTCCATCTTGATTGTTCATTTCCCATGGATATCCACATAGTTCCATTTTCCATCAGTGCCTGATGAAAATGAATTACGTTTGTAAGGAGTTGCTGTCATCATTTATATCCACTTGCCTACATATTGCCTTCCCACATGATATCGCATCATATTCTTTGTTTGATCTTCACAGTCTGAACAGTATAACCCATTTTTGCTGTTTTGATGGAGTTATGACAGTTGTCTGAATATTTGGAATTAAAACTACTGAAGTTGTCATGATGTTTTATTATCCTAGGAAACTGTCAGACCTTTGAATAGTCATTTTTTTGCATTATCAAAATGCATATCTGGATTCTGCCATGTTCTTCTATGACTCTAGCTTCTATTTACTTTTAATTGATTTTGATTTTTCAACATTTGTTTCGCTCTGGTCATTGTTCTAAGAAGTCTTTCTCATATAGTTTTTTTAAAAAAGAATCTTTATAATGTTTTCCCTCCCACCAAAGAAAGAAAGAAAGGAGGAAGGAAGAAGAAAGAAAAAAAGAGTGTGTGTTTTTCTATGCCAATGCAATTGTAGAATTAAATTTGGCAGTTGTAGTGTTTTGGAAGGAAATTCTATCATTATCAACTTAACAGTCATTAACAAATATTCATTTATACATAGTTTACATCTTTGTCATTGCAATGCTTTCAAGTTTCCACAATCTCCCCCAAAACCACGACTTCTTATTACCCAGGCTGCAGTAAATGCCATCAGACACACAGACAATTGTAATGAAACTGTTGGCTCATTTCTCAATTTATAATTGCGTTAACCTCTAGTGAACCACTCAGTAGGTCCTGTAATTCCTTCAACATGGAGAAGAAGACATTTGAAGATGCAGATAACAAGCTGCTCTGTAGGAGAAGGAACAACAGCAAAACAATAGCTGCACTGCAGATAATAAACTGTTTATAATGTAAAACCTGGATATTCAGAGATAAAAAAAAAGACAGCTAATTGCTCATAGCTGAAGCAGGACGAAACAGGACGTGTAGCCAGGGGTATACGCAGGGGAGGGTGTTGCAAGGTCACTTCACTGCTGGGGTTATTAAACAGCAGCACAGTTTATATCGTTTTTAAAGGCTCCCAGTACCTCTTATCTCTACCTGCTTTAACTTCAGCACCCACCTCAGAGACTTTTGTCCTCCCCATGTACTGAATCCTGACTTTGCATGATCACGTGTGACCTCAGAGGGAGAACACCTCGGAGGAGAGGTGTGAAGGTACAGAGAGGCCCTCTCACCTCTTGCCTTATTGATAGAGGTTGCTTCTCAAGGTGAACTTGGGCTGAGATTTGTCTGCTTGCCCTGCAAATTAGCACAGATCGACTCTTGTGAGGGTTTTCACATGACAGTCATGCCAGCAGGATCTTTCTCTGTAATTAAAGCAATCAAGTCGTGTTGCAAAGCTTCCACACAAAACTCCTGCAGGGCTGGAGGAGTGCAGGGCTTGTTTGCAAGCAAGTTCAGGGTGCTGCAGCTTTCCTTGGAACCCCTCAGAGGGAAAGATGTTGGTTACACAGTGCCCACACAGGCAGGCAGACCTTGCAAGGGAAACCACAGTGGCATCATTTTTTGGGTGGCTGGTGCTTAGCCAGTAGCCTGTACAGATGCCTGTGATGGATGTTTGTTGTGATTCAACCCCAGACAGCAATTAAGTACCATACAGACACTCCCTCATTCTTCTCTGCTCCTGGTGGGGGGGGAAATTTAAAAGCAAACAAAAAAAAAGTAACAACTTTAATAATTGAAACAAAATAAAATATAAAATAGTAATTATATTAATGGTAATAATGATGAAAGGAGAGAGAGGGAGGAACAAAGCCTGAGAGAATCAAGTGATGTTCACCACCCACTGACCGATGTCCAGGGTGTCCCCAAGCAGAAATAGGCAGCTCCTGGCCAGCTCCCTGCAGTTTATGTCCTGGGCATGACATCCAGTGGTATGGAGTATCCTTTTGTCCAGCTGGGGTCAGCTCTCCTGGCCGTGCTTTCCCCTGGCTTTTTGTGCACCTGTTCATGGGCAGAGCATGGGACACTGAGAAGTCCTTGACTGGAGTGAGCACTGCTGAGCAACAACTAAAATTTCACTGTGTTATCAACATTATTCACATTCTAGATCCAAAACACAGCACTACACCAGCTACTAAAATAAAATTAACTCTACCCTAGATGAAACCAGGACATAAGAAAAATTTGGTGAAATCTTATCATCCCTGAAGGACTTCCGTAGCTCGTTTTTCAGCGGCATAGCAAGGTGTAAGGAAGGAGCTGCGTGTGACTCTCACTCCAGTTCTTGCCCTGCGCCAAGGCTGAGTGCAAAATGCCATTTTATTAAATTTCCATGTATTTGCTGAAGTCCTTAACCAGCCTGTGAATCTTGCTCTTGAGTACTCTGTAATAGCCAGGCATCACCCTGCTCTTAATGCAGAGAGGGAGGAGTCAGGAAAATACCGCAGCAGGCAGTACTGATTGGGGCATAGTTCTTCCTGTGAAGAAAGTGTCTCTTTACATACTTGTTGCTGTTTTCACACCAGCAAAATCAAGGTTTCAGCCTAACCCTCACATGTTATTTACTATAGTTCTAGTTCAGGAAACTGCTTAAGCGTACGTTTAATTAGGGTGGAATTAATGCAAGCTTTTCTTATTTATAATTCTTATATTAATTTAATCTGCTCTTGAGTGAAGATGCTGTCCTGAAAGTGAGACAGTGAAGAGCAACTTTGTNCAGAAAAGGGGAACTAGGGAAGGGTCTGGAGCACAAGTCTTATGAGGAGCACTTGAAGGAACTGGGATTGTTTATCCTGGAGAAAAGGAGGCTCAGGGGGGACCTTGTGGCTCTGCACAACTCCCTGACAGGAGGGGGCAGCTGGGGAGGGGTCGGGCTCTGCTCCCAGGGAACAGGGATAGAATGAGAGGAAATGGCTTCAAGTTGCACTGGGGGAGGTTTAGGTTGGATATTAGGGAGAAATTCTTCACTGAAAGGGCTGTCCAGCCCTGACACAGTTTCCCAGGGCACTGGTGGAGTCCCCATCCCTGGAGGGATTTAAAAACTCTGTGGATGGGGCATCTGGGGACATGGGTTAGTGTTTGCCTTGGCAGTGCTGGGGGAAAGGTTGGACTCAATGGCCTTAGAGGGCTTTTCCAACCTCAGTGATTCTAGGGGTCTATTTATTTGAATTTTTTATTGAATTTTTAGATTAATTCTTTCATCCATTTTGATTCCATCTTGATTGTTCATTTCCCATGGATATCCACATAGTTCCATTTTCCATCAGTGCCTGATGAAAATGAATTACGTTTGTAAGGAGTTGCTGTCATCATTTATATCCACTTGCCTACATATTGCCTTCCCACATGATATCGCATCATATTCTTTGTTTGATCTTCACAGTCTGAACAGTATAACCCATTTTTGCTGTTTTGATGGAGTTATGACAGTTGTCTGAATATTTGGAATTAAAACTACTGAAGTTGTCATGATGTTTTATTATCCTAGGGAACTGTCAGACCTTTGAATAGTCATTTTTTTGCATTATCAAAATGCATATCTGGATTCTGCCATGTTCTTCTATGACTCTAGCTTCTATTTACTTTTAATTGATTTTGATTTTTCAACATTTGTTTCGCTCTGGTCATTGTTCTAAGAAGTCTTTCTCATATAGTTTTTTTAAAAAAGAATCTTTATAATGTTTTCCCTCCCACCAAAGAAAGAAAGAAAGGAGGAAGGAAGAAGAAAGAAAAAAAGAGTGTGTGTTTTTCTATGCCAATGCAATTGTAGAATTAAATTTGGCAGTTGTAGTGTTTTGGAAGGAAATTCTATCATTATCAACTTAACAGTCATTAACAAATATTCATTTATACATAGTTTACATCTTTGTCATTACAATGCTTTCATGTTTCCACAATCTCCCCCAAAACCACGACTTCTTATTACCCAGGCTGCAGTAAATGCCATCAGACACACAGACAATTGTAATGAAACTGTTGGCTCATTTCTCAATTTATAATTGTGTTAACCTCTAGTGAACCACTCAGTAGGTCCTGTAATTCCTTCAACATGGAGAAGAAGACATTTGAAGATGCAGATAACAAGCTGCTCTGTAGGAGAAGAAACAACAGCAAAACAATAGCTGCACTGCAGATAATAAACTGTTTATAATGTAAAACCTGGATATTCAGAGATAAAAAAAAAGACAGCTAATTGCTCATAGCTGAAGCAGGACGAAACAGGACATGTAGCCGGGGGTACACGCAGGGGAGGGTGTTGCAAGGTCACTTCACTGNAAATTTAAAAGCAAACAAAAAAAAAGTAAATACTTTAATAATTGAAACAAAATAAAATATAAAATAGTAATTATATTAATGGTAATAATGATGAAAGGAGAGAGAGGGAGGAACAAAGCCTGAGAGAATCAAGTGATGTTCACCACCCACTGACCGATGTCCAGGGTGTCCCCAAGCAGAAATAGGCAGCTCCTGGCCAGCTCCCTGCAGTTTATGTCCTGGGCATGACATCCAGTGGTATGGAGTATCCTTTTGTCCAGCTGGGGTCAGCTCTCCTGGCCGTGCTTTCCCCTGGCTTTTTGTGCACCTGTTCATGGGCAGAGCATGGGACACTGAGAAGTCCTTGACTGGAGTGAGCACTGCTGAGCAACAACTAAAATTTCACTGTGTTATCAACATTATTCACATTCTAGATCCAAAACACAGCACTACACCAGCTACTAAAATAAAATTAACTCTACCCTAGATGAAACCAGGACATAAGAAAAATTTGGTGAAATCTTATCATCCCTGAAGGACTTCCGTAGCTCGTTTTTCAGCGGCATAGCAAGGTGTAAGGAAGGAGCTGCGTGTGACTCTCACTCCAGTTCTTGCCCTGCGCCAAGGCTGAGTGCAAAATGCCATTTTATTAAATTTCCATGTATTTGCTGAAGTCCTTAACCAGCCTGTGAATCTTGCTCTTGAGTACTCTGTAATAGCCAGGCATCACCCTGCTCTTAATGCAGAGAGGGAGGAGTCAGGAAAATACCGCAGCAGGCAGTACTGATTGGGGCATAGTTCTTCCTGTGAAGAAAGTGTCTCTTTACATACTTGTTGCTGTTTTCACACCAGCAAAATCAAGGTTTCAGCCTAACCCTCACATGTTATTTACTATAGTTCTAGTTCAGGAAACTGCTTAAGCGTACGTTTAATTAGGGTGGAATTAATGCAAGCTTTTCTTATTTATAATTCTTATATTAATTTAATCTGCTCTTGAGTGAAGATGCTGTCCTGAAAGTGAGAAAGTGAAGAGCAACTTTGTAAAAATAAAAGTGCTTTTGCAAAGTAGCGTATTAATATAGGCAGTCACATTTACTGAGTGTGTTGTTTGTACAAAAATGTGAATTTCTGATAACCAGGATAGCTTCCTATGTATTTTTGCAATAGGAGGTTAAAGTACTTGAAAGTAGAAACTTTGCTAGAATTTAATTACAGCTCATTATGGTGTTATTAATAATAAGAGCATGACCTAACAATTAAAGAAGAGAAGATTAATCAGTTTAATAATCTTTGATTTTTTAAGATCTGCTTGTATTCTCGTCCTAATGACTCACTCTTTTTTTTTGCCTGAAATAAATTAGGAAGTTAGATTTGTTTTTAATCATATCTAACTACTTGCCTAAGAGTAGCACCATTATCTTCAAACACTGTGACATTGTTTAAGTTGTATAGTCATGGCAATAAAAAAAAAAGTTCAAAAATCTCTTAAACCACCCCCCCCCGGGCAAAAAACAGTCCAAAAAAGTAAATTAAAGGGAAAACTTGTATTAATATCTCATCCATGGTGTCCAAATTTTACCCTATAAAATCTATGTAAAATGGCAGCTTCAAAACCTCTGAGCAAATTGTTTGATACAGCACAGTTATTTCAAGAAGATTCAAGAAATCACCTCTTACAAATGACATTAAAGAACATTATTGCACTTCAAACTGAGGATGTTAAATGTCTACAAAATACCAAATTAGGGTTTCAGTGTTAGTCACTTATATTACTAATAACACAGTTTTTTCTGACCAGAACCCCAGAGCCTGTCTGGGAGCTAGGGTAAGGTGTGCTGGTTTTTTGAAATTAATCTGTAATAGGTTTGATACAGCTTAAAACCTTCTACTCTTCCACCTTCTTCTGATGACTGCTGTTGCCAAAAGAAGAAAAGGATTGACTTCCCTTCTGACATTACTGTTTTTATTTCCTCTGTTACTCAGGAGATTTTCCTTCTCTCTGTTTCCGTCTATGTCATTTTTACCACCTACTACAATTAAAAAATGGTTATAAGGAGAAAAATTATGTCTCTTGTCAATTTTTTAAGGTCATCTGGTACAAGCACTGACACAAATATGCAGGGTTTTGTGTGTGCTTTGTGTCTGTCTGCATGTTTTAACACTGTAATCTAAGACCAACATTGAGCTCAGTACAGGATATTCATCAGCACCACAGGCCACCCTTTGGGTGTTCCTGTCATGTATAATTAGACCTAGAAATTTTGAATTCACTTTACATTTTCTCTGAGGTGGTGGGAAATACAGTGTCTTTACATTTAATGATGATTTTCATTAACAAAACCATGGGATAATTGTTTCATTCTTTTCCTAGATGTGACTAATAGAGTATCTTACTAAAAAAAAAAATTAAAAATTGCCTTGGTTTCCTAGATTCCACTAATTTCTACAGCTTACAATTTCTTGAATTTTAAAACCTGAGGAAGCATGAGGTGGTTGTTTTATTTGGTTTCCCCCTCAGCCCGCTCTAAAATCTGAGTGATATTATGCCAGATGTGCTTAGTCTGGGGCTACTTAACCTGCAGACCAAACCCAGTGACCTTCCTATCACTGTTTGAAACCTTCCTAGTAACTGATTCAAACCCCACATCAGCTACTGTCACCAAATCCTGGCCTGTTTTCCACTGAAGCCAAACCCCAGGATTATGCTGGGTGCAGGTGGTCAGGCTGAGAGGGATGTTCAAATCCTGAGAGTTATATCCAGGCATTTTCACTTCATTCTGAACTGATACAGGAATATTGGTGTCAGGTGGCATTCTTCTGATCGCTTTTGCTCTCTTTCTCAACGTATTGTATGAAGCAAATTGTGTGGATTTTCTCTATTTAAATAAAAATAGAGATTTTTTTTTTCCTAATTGTTTTTATTAACAGGTTATTTTTTTATAGGTTGGGAGGAGATTGCAGGTGTTTTTGTGTTTTGCGTAGTCAGAGAAGGAGGTGAAAGAGAGAGTAGAGATGATCTGTGCTTTCCTTGGAGTGAAATACTCTTTGAGCACTCACCAGACCTGTGGCCTCTGGCTTGATTTGGGATACAGACACATGTAGCTCGTTTCCAAGTGCAACCCACTGAAGAAATGCTGCTCATGTAGAAGTTGTATTCCCTTTTAACCCCATTTTCTTTCCCATCTGAAGTGAATGAGACAATTTCACTGATGATTGCCTGTGACTACAAGATGACTGCTGATGGCCGGTGACCTTTTCAAGATTATAATGCTCTCAAAACCAGGGGCGGGTTAGAACCTGAGAATAGTTTGATTTGATTTTGAAGATCTGCAATGCTGAGAATCCCTGAGATTTGCCAGGAAACAAGGAAGCAAACAAACAAATAAACAAGCACCCCCACCAAAACACAAACAAACAAAACCCAACACCAAAAGCAAACCAAACACAACAAAAAACAAAAACGAAAACAAAAAGGAAAAAAAGCAAACAAAAAAACCAAACCAAACCAAACCAACCAACCAAACAAACAAAAGAATGGTAGAGTTAAAGACATCATAGTTGGGTCACCAACACGTGGTGATCAGTGAGACTGAAGCCTGGAAGTCCTTTGGGAAACATCAGGCAGCACTTCAGACATGGTGGTCTCTGCAAAAACTTAATTCTTGAGCCCCTGAGTAGTGTAATATAAGAATTTTAAATGTCTTAATGTTAATATAGTTCTGTATTTTGAGACAGAGCATTTCACTGTCTGATGTCTTTGCTCTTGTTAGGGTTTTAACCTTATTTGATAAATATTTGTGAAGAGAAAGAAGTCAGGTGTGGGAAGGGTTCATAGGCAGCAGTTCATTAATTATTGCTTTTCCTTGCTTAATACATACACCCCAATCCTTTGTTTTATTAGGAGGGAACTAGTCCCAGATAATTTTGTGTAAGGATAATTCCTAGATGAAAAGCATCCATCAAATTTGTTAAACTCATGGAAAGAATTTTATTGTATTCAATGTTACTTTCTTCTTCAATCACTGTGGAATCTTGATCACAAAGCCATGGCTAGATGGGACAATGGTAAAAATGCATTTTTACTCTATTCTGGAACTATTTCCTGACATTCTTATTAACAGGAGTGAAGAAATTAATGTTAATAATAACTGAATTTTTTTTAATGCCAAAATATGTCTATCTATGGGACAATTAATTTTTCAGAACTTGCTGGAGAATCTCCCACTGTTTGTACCGTTGTTCTGTGAACAGAAAGAGTGACATACTTTCCACTGCTGCCAACCTAGCAACTTTTATTTCCCTTAAATTTAACTCACACACACACAAAATACTGCTTTTACTAATTTTGAAGACCTATCATATAAAAAATACTTTTATATTTTTCCCAATTGCCTGACATTTTCAATATGGAATGTCCGTAAAAGAGAAATTGCTTTTTATGGAGCTCAGGTAAAAAGGCCATGAGGGAAACTGAAGATAATTAATGAAAAAAAACCTCATAAAAAGCAGTGGAATAGTTCCAATGGGAATTTTTTTCATTCTTCTTGTGCAGTAAAGTTAAAGGCTTGTTGTTACGCCAAAATTACACAGTAGTGCAGAAATCTTTATTTTTATAATCAGCAAATTCCTTAACCTTGTGACTAGAAAGTCTGCTCTTCTTCAGAAGTCTGCTTCATTAAAGCAATATAGGATTGGAATGGCTGTTTTCCTTCAAAAATTAAAATTATTACGAAACAGAAAAGTTTCATAATATTGAAATCTCTGACAGAAAATACTTCTGCAAAAAAAAAAGTGATATTTACACAGAAAATTAGCATAATGCAGCAATGAAAAAAAACCTCCCATGCTGCCTGAAATTAAGTAATGAGCTGTTACTCAGAAACCCCATAAGGACATAATCCACTTAAATGTATTAAGCTTTCATCTTCTTCAATGCATGGTTTTGTTTGACTAGATAGTGATTGAAAATAGATAATTTAGGATATCTCCACTTTACTGTAATGATGGAAGCATCAACAGTGCTTCCTATACGATATCTTTTTTCCTCCTGTGTGTTCTTCTCGTTGAAATTCTGTGGTCTGAACAAAATCAGACCTTAATGTTCTGGCTTTATCTGCCTCAATATCTGTGGTTTTGTCTCGATGAATAATGTGCCTAAATGACAGGATTTTGTGGTATTGTATTCTGAACAATCACAGGAAAGATGGAGAATGCTGAGATGACTTTGAATGACAGAAATGTGGGTACTTAAAACTAAAAAAGGGTCTTACGACATTAGTTCATTATTTATATCAGGGTGGGAGTGGTTGGTATAGAAGATCTGCAGTCAGAACATAGGTTTCCCAAAATTTTGAATTAGGACGTTAGGCTTGAAGGTTCTTTAGTAGGCTCTCTAAATTCAATACTTGGGCAGCTTATAAAAATGCTAGAAAGGAGAGGTTTTAGAACTAACTAATAATATGTGTGGTAACAAATCATCAGGAACAGATGGTATTAACCCAAGAGTTCTGAAAGAGTTCAAGTATAAAATTGTTGAACTATTAACTATGTTTAAAATGGAATCAGCAGCAGGGAAATGGAAGATGGCACGTGCAGAACAGTCCAGGAGCTGCAGACCAGTAAATCTGAGTTCTGTGAGCAAATTGGTATCTGCTACAAGAAAGAATAGGAATAACAAATATGTGAATAAACATGTATGAATAGGAATAACAAATATATGACTAAACAGCATTTTGCGGGCAAAAGTCATCGTGGCTTCAGGGAGGTTGCTTGTGCCTCAAACTGGGTCAACAAACATACAAGGAACAGGATTATGGCCATAAGTTTCATAAATTTCCAAAGAGTTTTATGGATAAGAAAAGCAAAATTTAAGGAAGATCTATCACACGTTAGTAAGTGTCAAAAATAAGAACTAGCAAAGGTAGGAGTAAATGGTGAAAAATAAGCAGTGTTTACCTTTGTAACTTCAGGTAGATATAGATATTCCTCTTTGAAATAGATCCATCAACATCTGGACAATAAGGAGACAGACTTTCTATTTAACTATTTTGGTAAGTATTTATTTTGGGTGGTAAAAAAGACAGTTGAACACTATGAGGTACAAGATCAATTCTCAATATATTGAGAGGTTCAAGATTAATTCTCAATATGTTTAATATAAAGAGTATACATTGTTCCTAACAATACAAGATTTGGTGACAATTAATTGATTAATCAGATTGAATGTTAGAAAAATGAAAATGCTTTAATACAGAGTGCATAACTAAATTATGGAACTCATTGCTGTAGGAATTACAAATATAAAAGTTTTTTTATGGGTTAAAGAAGTAATTTAACCAGATATGCAAGGAGTTTCAAAGGAAAACATGACACTTCTAACTCAAGAAGTGCCTGAGACTTAGATTGCCCAAAGATGCAAGGAGATAGCAATAGTATTTTCTATGTTTCATCTACTTTCATGTCTTGTCTGTGAGCGAGTTGCTGCTGTTGATGATAGCATGGAGGGACAAGACAGAGCTGTGGTCTAATTTATGCAGTGTCACTGCTGTTCTGCTATAGCACGTCTATAAAATGAACCATAACAACTGAATTTGAGAGGGCAAACACAAAGAAATCTCATGAAAACATTCATTTACATAAGTATTTACATTTCCATGCACTCATATCTTATACATTGTCATATATAAACATCATGGCTAATCTTTTGCATAATTATTTTGCCCTACCTGTGACGAGGATTAAGTTCATATATTATGTTAATCACATGTTTGTTAATTGTTGGTTATTAATTGCACAGTTATTAATTGGTTAAAGTATAGTTAAAGTTGTTAAGGTTATTCCTAAAGCCACAGTCGACCCCAGACATTCCCAGAGGAATAACCATTTCTTCCCAAAGTTTTCATGTTTTACAATTAAAAAGTTATTAAAATTAGTTGCTTCTTACAAAACCAAGCGAGACACAGACACCCCCTAGACAGCAGCCAATCTCCCCAATTTATGTTGATTTATATTGTTCTTTGTATTGCTATCACTATTTTGTATTTTAAAAGTTTATTTTGTGNAATATAGAGTAATCACTGTAGTTATATTATGATCGTATGATTATTATATAATCATTGATAGTATATGATAATTACAGCTAACGATGGTTGGCATAGGTTTCCACTGGGATTCTTTCTGTTTTCTTTCTTGTCTCTTTTTCTGAGGTACTCTATTTTCCAAGCAAATGTTAGCTTGAAGCAGATGTTCGGTCTACACTATAAAACAGTCCAGAACAATAGTCCCAAGAGTTCCTTCTTTTCAAAAGTCTATGAATCTTTTAATACTCTTTCGCCTTATCTTTAGGTTCAGGGAGATTGTTAGCAATAGTCATATTTACCAGAATAATTTCTGGCAAGGAATTTAAAAAATCATTTGATAATGAAGGTTTCCAGAAACCTTTCTTACATGTGTGGTGGTGTTCTCTAATTTAAAGTACATTTTAAACATACACGTAAGACAAGAATCAGGAACAGTGTTAGACATAACCCAGGAACCCTGAATTCTACTCATCAGATCAAACATCAGATAATATTGTCTCTCTTATGCATGATTATATGCATTGTCTCATTTCACAGCAGAAAATAACAAGTAGTAAGGGGTGCAGAGATTCACTAATGCAAGCTCCGAAGCCTAAGGCTGACATTGCCTTTCAAAACAATTTTGGCTATGAGTGCTTACAAACAGATGTCAGGCTGGGGAAAAAACTGATCAGCAGTGCCACTAATTTGATGTCCTCAATGCTTCACTAGCTGGATGATTTCCCATCCTGGACTACTGGCCCATTAAACCTGTCTTTTATTACATAGTCATAAAGCTGAATGACAGAAAATACATAATTAAGACTAGTCAAATAGAAGGCAAAGGGTCTACGTTGATCCCATTTGTCTGAGATAGGGAGGGACAAATTGGAATCTAAGGGCTAATATAGAGGAACATTAAAGTGTTTGCTTTCTGTAACACAGAGATGAGATCTTTATAGTTATGTGGTGAAAATTCTAGGTGCATAGGCAAAGCTATTGTCCCATTTATCTGACATGCTGGAAATAAAAAAATCAAACATATTTCCTAAGGTCTTTGTGTTACATTAATTCTTCTCCCAAGATGAGGAGTCTGGATAAGATCTTTGTCAGTGACATGGGAGGTGGAATCAAAGGCACTCTCAGAAATCTTGATGGTGAAACCAAGCTTTGTAGTGCAGTCACATGCTGGAGGGAAGGGATGGATCCAGAGGGACCTGGGAAGGCTGGAGAGGTGGAACAGTGTGAAAATTGTGAAGTTCAGTGAGTCCAGGTGCCAGGTACAAGTGCAGGTGGGTCAGGGCCATCCCAATCACAAGAAAAGGTTGGGCAGAGAATGGATAGAGAGCAGCCCTGGAGAGGACTCGGGGGTGTTGGTTGATGAGAAGCTTCACATGACTCAGCCATGTGCACTGGCAGCCCAGAAAGCCCCAGCCGTGTCCTGGGCTGCATCAAAAGAAATGTGGCCAGCAGGTCAGGGTGGGGAGGGATTCTGCCCCTCTGCTCTGCTTTGGTGAGACCCCACCTGCCGTGTTGCATCCAACTCTGGGGCTCCCAGCACAGGAAAGATGTGGAGCTCTTTGAGAGAGTCCAGAGGAGGCCACAGAGATACTTCCAGAGCTGGGGAATGTCTCCTATGGAGAGAGGCTAGGGGAGCTGGGGATGTTTGGCCTGGAGAGGAGAAGGATCCAGAGGCACCTCAGAGCCCTTCCAGTGCCTAAAGGGAATTGCTGGAGAGGGAATTTGGGCAAGGGCCTGGAATGATAGGACAAAGGGGAATGGCTTTAAACTGAAAAAGGGGAAGTTCAGATTAGGTATCAGGAAGAAATTCTACCCTGTGAGGGTGCTGAGGCCCTGGCACAGGCTGTCCAGAAAAGCTGTGGCTGCCCCATCCCTGGAAGTGTCCAAGGACAGGGCTCTGAGCAACCTGGGATAGCAGAAGGTGTCCCTGTCCATGACAGGGGGTTGAAATGAGATGATCTTTACAGTCCCTGACTTCATCAAGACAGGTATTATTCAAGTTGTTTGCTACAACTTTGTTGCTCTTTCAGTCAGGAGGAATAATGAAAACGTCACCAGAACCAAATCTTCAGTATCATAATGTACATTGGATGAGGGCAAATTAAAGCTGTCAAATTAAGACTCAAATGCTTGGTTGCCTTGGTGCTGAACTTTTGACTGCGGGGATACAGTAGAGATGGTTGGCAATTGCCACTTTGTTCTCATTTCCCAAAGCTGTGTGAAGGTGGTATAAACACCACCTCTGCATTCAATTGTTCAGGAAGAGTCTGTGTGATTGTAGTCATTATCCTGGTGTAAAATGCTATATCTGTAAAAGCAGACTACTTTTACTGTATAAATATTAATGCTTCAGGCAAATTTGAGATGCTTGTTCTACTCTAACTGCCTTTTTCTTTATGTAGTTTGTTTTCCTAATATTTACGATCTTGTAAACTTTTTATCAGAAAAAATCCATATATATCTGTGTATTACAGTATTTACTTGGTTTTTTTAAATACAGCATCAGTTTCTGAAGTTGCTAGTCATACTAAATAATTTCAGGTATTCACAGGATGTACTGTCATGTATTATATTGTACCATAATGTACTATATCTCATTATTCTTTGCTCTAGATTCTTGAAGTAAAGACTGGAATTCTAAATCAAGATTAATGACTTAGGCCTAAAAAAATCAGTCTAATCTAATAACTTTGAATTTTAATAGCTTTTGAGTTTAATACGGCTGTTGCTTCAGTCCTGTTTTACTCAGACATGTGAGTAGAGTGTCTTTTTTCATGACTGATCCACAGGTTTTTCTTTTGTGGCCTGTCTCCTAATCAGTTTTAAGAATCAGTAAATATCTGTGCATGTTTCAGTGAAAAAGATACACTTAAAGAGCCTTCAGCAACAATAGACCATTAGTGTGGAGACTGATAAACCTTGTCTGTAATTTCTATTAACAGTTTCTAGTTTCTTCCTTTCATCTCTTCTGTTAATTCTTTGTCTTTAAGCTTTGTCTTATGTTTGCTTCACAGAAGCATCATTAAGGGCTGAAGCCTGTAAAAAAAATCAGATTATTTCTTTTTAATAGAAAAGAAGATTAATTTTTTGTGCTGAAGACAAAATAACATTTTAATGATGATTAGGGGTGTATAAATAGTTTTCAATAAGAGAGATAAATGCAGTTTTGACAACCATTATAGCAAAATATTGAGGGCAAACTGCTAATACACTGTCATCACTGATTTTATGAACTCATTTTATTCCAGTTCCTGTCATACAAAAAAGTGTCTTTGAATGTCGGAGAAGCATATATAAATATAATTCTCTAAGCAAAATAGAATGGTGAGGAATATGCAGTGAAAAATATCTGAACAGTTATGTAAATTGTTGTGATTCTTGGAAATCAGAATGTAACTAAGCATTTAAGTTTTACAGCGATATTTTTATCATTATTATTTCACCTTTAATAGAGGCTATTTTGTGTGTGGGTGAACCAGAAGATTATGTTGTAGCTAGCAAGAATGTTAACATAATTTTTGGTACACTGCATTAATAAAACAAGTGTAATGAGCCATAGTGGTGTGCAATATCAGGTCAATGTGAGAATTAAACTGCAAGTAATTATAATACTAAGATTGGTTGTATTCTAATTATCCTATGGCTAATAGTACAGAGTCGATTGTCTGAAACCAAAATTATTTGGGCTGGAGTTGTTTTAGTATAGATGAATATTAGCTGATGCATTGTCATTGAAGTGATATTGTCACTCGTTTTTCAGTAAAAAAATATGCCTCGAAGAAGCAGTTAGAATTTATTCTAAATTGAAATGCAAAATGTGGCTGGATTGTGAGGAGCAACGACATTAGCTCCCTGCATTTATTCTGTTTTTATGGTGTAAGTAATGTTAAGCAAATTTGTATTCCATGTATCTCATAATGCAAGAACATGACTGTTAAAATGATCTCTATAAAACTACTAATTACCAGGGAGAAGCTGTAGATGGATATAGTTATAGTCTGAGCACAAATTGGACACCAGTCCTGAGTGAAAATTCACTTCACGCACAAGCTGTTTGAATTCAATCTTATTCTTATCTGAGCACTTCAGGAAAACTTCCAGTCATACTGAAGAATGGTGGGGAAAGAGTTGGAGTTTGTTACATTAGTACATCAAGACCAACATAAAAGGTTCTTTCAGAAGTATACCCTCATTGGGTAGGACACCCCTCATCCGCCAAACCTAAGAAATCTGTGATTCAGGTGTCTAAATTTGATCTTGTCATCCAATCTGTCAGTGTTGAAGAGGAGCAACAAATGTTCTGTGCAGTCATATAAGCATCTGTCCTGTGTAAAAATCATTCCCTGCTATGTGGTGAATACCTATCTGCACTGACTCTTTCCTTTTGGTGATATTAGCTGTGGAGGGGGACTGATATTTGGAAAAAAATGTATGCTCTGCAAAGTGTATGGGTTTAGTGAACAAAATAGTTTGTCTTGCTGAATTTGGCCCAAAGAAAATGGTTCCTAAAGGAAGAATTCTGCAAAGGTCCCTGCCCCATCCCCAGCAATTAAGAGAGCCTGTCTTTGTAGTTTAATTGGTGTTTCAACTGCATGTAAATTTACCTCACATAGAACTTTCACAACAAATAACATTCTCTCATAATAGTTTTTATCAACAGTAGAATTTTCAGCAAATTTATCCTTGTTTCTCATTGTGATTGATCATTGAACATGCTTTTCCTTGCATGAATCTCTTTAATATTCAAAATCTCCATAAAGACAAGAATGCAGTGTATTTTTTTTGTCAATTTGCTCCAAGACTATTACAAAGAATACTGGCTCATCATAATTTACAATTCCTTTTGCTTAATGGATTGCATCACTCACAAGCTTCTCATTCTGCTTCTTTTTATTTCCCCAGTAAGTGGCCCATAGGCAGGAGCTGAAGCAGGAGCAGACAGGCATATCCCCACTGCTGGGACCTGGGGAGATGCTGTCCTGCTAGACTCCTCTCTCATTTTGAGAAGCCTCACAGTGGAGATTATGAGCCAATTCCCCTCATTTTCTAAGCTGATGAGAATTCAGGTAATAAGTTTTCTACACGCAAGGAAAGTGTTCACCCATGAACGAATTCTTGTTATTGAAGTAAATGAAAGATCATTACATACATCAGTGACTTCAGTATAAGAACCAGCACTGGGCTAGTTACTGCTAGACAGCTGCAAAGCCTGGATGCTCTGTAAGGGCAGGGAAACCAGGAATCAGTAGCAAGGAGCTGCACATTATCACAAGCCTGTGGCTTAGACAACTGTTGTGGTTTAACTCCATCCAGCCCCCAGCCCCTTGCAGCCCTTCACAGCCCCTTGCTCACTCCCCAGCCAGCAGGATCAGGGAGAGAATTGGAAGGGTAAAAGCTGGAAAACTCATGGGTTGAGATAAAGGCAGTTTAATAGGGACATCAAAATCCCTGCTCACAAGCAAAGCAAAAAAGGGAATTAATTCCCTGCTTTCCAAGGGCAGGCAGGTGTTCAGCCATCTCCAGAGAGCCAGAACCCATCACATGCAACAGTGACTTGGGAAGATAAAAGTCACCACTCGAAATGACCCCCTTCCTCTGTCTTCTCCCCACTTTATACACTGAGAATGACGTCACACAGCCTGGAATATCCCTTTGGTCACTTGGGGTCATCTGTCCTGGCTGTGCCTCCTCCCAGCCTCCCAAGCACCCCCAGCCCCTCCCCAGCCTGGCAGAGAAAAAGCAGCAAAGGCCTTGGCTCTGTGCAAGCCCTGCCCAGGAATAACAAAAACATCTCTGTTTATCGACCCTGTGTTCAGCACAAATCCAAAACACAGCCCTGTAACAGCCCCTGGGAAAAATCTAACTCTGCCCCAGCCAAGCCCAGAACACCAGGACAACGTAGTCCTGCTGCATCCAACTGAGGCAAGCAGACTCCAGATCCACAGATGAGTCTGTGCTGAAGGGCCACATCCAAGAAGACAGAAGCAAGAGCTCCAAAGACAGGGTCAGGATCACGTCTGACAACAACCAGCATCAGCCACGGTCCAGGGATCATCAAGCAAGGCCACAGAGCTGAGGCTACTTCATGTGTGACAAAACAGAAAACTTTGTGTCAAGATGTTAATGGTATGTTACAGATAAAATCATATTCTAAAGAGGAATTTACCAACCCCATGTTGTCATCGTTTTTTTAAGTTCTACAGCTCTCTGAAGAGTCTCAAATCGGTGTTAGATTTTAGCATCTGAACCTGTTTGCATCCAATTCATGGAGATTTTCAGTGTGCAGGTGGTGTCAGTGAGGAAGGTACTCAGAATACCTTGTAACCTGCAGGATTGTGGTTCTGTTTCAAAAAGGCTGGTGAAGCTGAAAACAAGATCTCAGACTTCTGATGCCAAATCACCTTTCCCTCTGTTTTCAAACTTAATACACCAGAATGGGAAAGATACATGTTATTACACTAAACTAAAAATTGGTTGTCTGTAGTAAACTATAGTAATCACTGTACTTTGGGGTGCTGTATTGAATACTAAGCAGGTCTATGCCTTATGCTTTGCACATTTTTAGTTGTTTTGACAGGTTCATTTTTTAGCAGTAATTAAACTACGTGTGCATCAAAATATTTGCAAAGATGTAACTTCTGTTGTATGTAGTAATTTTATTTTCGTTCTCTATTGTGTACCGATAGTGTAACTAATATGATCAAAAAACTTGCAGAAAGAATTTTTTTCCTCTTTCTTCACTTTCCTCTTTCCTAGTTTCCTTCGTAGTTATGTCTTGGTGATTAACACAGTGCAGACAGCATCAATATTCATATTTTAAGGACAGCTATTGAGATCTATGTGTCTCTGGCTCAATAATATGCAGATTCTGAGGGATTTTTTTTAGGACAGCAGAAATATAATTTAGAAAGTGATCTGTTTAAAGTGATTATTAATAACTAATAACATTGGCTACACAGTTTCATTGCTTTGCAATTACCTCAGAAGAGAGAGTCCATTAGACCTGTAGGTACATCCTGTTTAACATAGGCTCAGAGAAATGTAGATCTTCTCCAGAAGAAGAGCCAATTTTCAAATCATTTAGGAATGAAAACAAAAGACAAGTACAAAGAAAATCCTGCATTCTATATTGTAGATGAAGGGCTTTTCATCTCAGTAAAACTAGCAGTTTGTCACATAAAACCCAGTTCGGGTTAGTGAAATTAATATTTTAGAGCTTACATCAGGAAACTGGTAACAAAGAGTCATTTGGTTTTATTACAGCAAAAAGACCTTCACTTTTTCAACAAGAGAGGTCTGGGTCTGGCTTCTCTCTCTCACCATCCTCTGTTTTATATATCTTCAAGAGAAGGGATAATATGTCCGGCTGTAATCAGCTAGAATAATGTATTTATTTATGTATGCATCAAGCAATAGAATTTCTACAATTTACTAAATTATGATTAGCAAGGATTTCCCCTCTCTTATTTTGAATGCTAGCAGATTAAGAGACCATGGAAAACAGTGGTTTCAAACAGTTGAACTGAGATAGGCAGAGTTAACTTTGCCTATTTGCAAGATATCCAGACAAAAACTCTTATCTGGCAATTGTATAATTACATTTAAACGACACCATGCCCTGCTCTGTTCACATCTGTTTTTAGATTTCAGATGAATCTTTATTCCTCCCTGAATACCTGTGCCTGGCAGGATACAGAGGGAAGCTGCTGTCTGCTTGAGCAGACATACAGGCTTGAGCCCTTTTTCTGTGCTCACAGGGTCAGATCTTAAATTCACAACCCTTAACATCATTAGGGTCAGGAAAAATCTCTCCTCTCATTGGAAATCTAAAATGTAGTTCTCTACAGCAGGATGAGTGACACACTAAAGAGCATCTCTGGGTGAGCCGTATGTGGGAATGCTGATTTCCTTTCACTGATAAAAAGAAAATGGAGTCAAGATGACTAGCTCAGATGGAAGATTATTACGTTTTATTGCCGTAGAAACTCACAGAATCACAGAATACTTTGGGTTAGAAGGGACCTCTAAAAGCCATCTAGTTCAATCCCTCTACAGTAATCAGAGACATCTTCAAACAGATCCAGTTGCTCAGGGCGGAACCAACCTGACCTTGAATCTTTCATGGTCTTTCAGGCACCCACCACCTCTCTGGGCAGTGTGTTCTGGGGTTTTTCCACCCTCATAGTAAAAAATTTCTTCCTTATATTTTATTACCTTATAATAAAAATGGATCTTCCCTTCGCTTTATACCATAACCTCTTGCCCTATTGCCACGGGTGCTGATAGTATATTTGTCCCCATCTTTCTTACTGGCCCCCTTCAAGTACTGAAAGTCCTGTCTATCTTAACTAGTCTTAAAAGCTAGGATAAAACTATATCAAATCCCAGTGAAAATGAAATTTACAGCAGCCCATCTGTCGGAGCCCAGAGGTAGAAACTGCTCTATTATTCCTCCTGAGGTTTTGTGTTTGTAATTTAGTATGGTATGTGTGGCGTGCTTAAATTAAACAATTGTAAGAGCACAGCACAATAGGTGTGTACTCAGGAGCACCTGTAATAGACAGAGAAAAATTAGGGAGACTCTAAATGAGCCTCAGAAACCATCTGTTAAACAGGATCAGAAATAATAAAACAATCCAGTCGAAATCCTTTGTGGCTGATTTCAGGTGCACTTATGATTTGAGAAGGACAGTGATGAAAACGCTATTCATTAATTGCTTCCTGCAAAACTTCCTTGCAGAGTCAATCACCACCTGGAGACAGAAATAGTTTTCACAAAAAGTTCCACAAATGTGAATAATGGCAATAATAACAGTTTGTGCTTCGACTGAGTCTGACATCTGGGAATCACAAGAATTTCATAAATACAGTGAAAATTTCAAAACTACAGTGAGGAAGTTCTATAATAGAACTAGAAGTCTTGTGGGTCAAGCATAAAACATCAAGTTTTTCTATTAATACTTAAAGTGATCCTTGAACTGTCTGTGGTTTGCATGGGCTTCTAATTTAGAGGCTTTAACCAGCCAAAACCTCCATTCTGAAGAAGACTTTGCTCTTCTCTGAACTGTTTGTGATGCTGTGCAAGAAACAACGATTATTTTTTATTCAGTGCCCAAACTGAAGGTGAATAAATTATTTAGAGTGACCTCAAACTAATACATTGTTTCAAGATCATATTCAACGAAAATTGTATCTCAAATGAGACAATCAAATCAAAGTGAAAACTGTTTCACTTCTAAAATAGTACAAGCTGTGAAGACATCAGTGTTGTATCAACCTCCCACTTACCTCCTTTGTTGCTGGTAGTCATCAGATCACTGTACAAAACATGGATGATCTGTATCCAAGTTCCTCTTTTTTTTTTTTTTGCTTAATTCAGAAGAAGTCCTCAAAATCTCATGATTTTTACAGGGGAAAAAGGTTATAGGCTTTGATCTAGTACAAGGATGTATCCTGAGCCTTGAGATAAGCCTCATAATAACTGTTTTAGGAATCTGATGATTTACATGCTCTTCAGTAAGAAGAGGAAATGGGTTTTTCCATAATAATTTATTTAATTTATTAGGTTATTTAATTTCATTCCTTTCCAAGTACGTATTAATGTGACTCTCACTGATGTCTGAGTGGTTTCCTGTAGTACAACAAGCAAAATGTCCACCATCTGCCTCATGTGGCTCATTCTTGGCATAAGAGGAGAGATCTATGGTCAGTTAAATGCTTTGTTTTGTCAATGTTTGGTTTCATTTGATTTTTAAAAGGGATTCTGTTTAATTTTTATGTTAGAAAAAGTGGTTTAAGGAGAAATAAATATTCTTGGTCTTGGAATGCAACAAGAGATTTCAATTTTAGATCCTCAAAAATGTTATTCCTGGGCTTGAGGAGCTTTTTGGATAAGGTTTGTTGTACCTGGAGAGAAACTTAGGAGGGGTTTAAAAATCCTTATTGCACTTAAGGAAGTTATCAACCATAGTTGTTATTCGGACTTATAATATCTCAGAAATTATAAATCTGTATCATAAACACTTTGGGTGTAATGTCAGAGATTGAGGATATCTGAGAAAGTGATGTCATGGGCTAGAAAGGAGGTCTAGTGCAATCTCTGTTAGAAGAAAAACTCTTACACATCAGAGCATGACATTTGATGGCTCCATGCTAAAGTTTACTGCATCGTGAGCATGAAATGGGAACATGAGCTCCGGCTCTAAAAGCCTGTCCCTGATTTCCCCGATGAACACTGTGCATGGCCCATCGGAAATCGCACAAGTTTGTTTAACAGGTAGTTTAATCTTTTAAATTTAGCACATGAGATGGGCCGTGAAGCCTTCCAAATGCAGCTGTTACAGATGATCGTACACTCAATGGGTCACCACTTATGCCTCGGACAGAAAAATCCTTGAGATTTTGCTGTAGCTGGAGTGACTTGGAAAACCTAGTTAGGTGAAAGAAAAAGAAGTGCATGCCTTCACCAGGGAGAAGTTTAATAAACATGTTGTTTCTGCATCTGTAGTGTCTCTACCAGGCTTTGCCGTCGGACATACGGATTTACCTGGTTCCTAAGAACTGTCTCAGTAATCAGAGAGTGAAACCAGAAAGGTAGCTGACTAAAAGAGGTGTGGAAATTTGCGGTGTCGGGATTTGCTCAGGTTCAAGAAAGAAGTGACAGAGGTCACTTGGGGCTGGGGAGGAAGAAGAGACATTCTTGTTTAAAAACCAATTCAGTGATGAGGACCTGATGTCAAGAAGCAAATAGAGGAAGAACTGACAAAAAGCCATATATTTTTTCTATCTTTAAAAAAAAATCAGCATAAACAGTACAAAAATAATAACCTAAGATAATTGGAATAAAAAAAGTGAAAGGATGGACTGGGATCCATCATTCTGAGAGACTGGCTGACACAACATGAAGCCTAAATGTGGTCCCAAGGCTAAACTTTACTTTGCTCATGTTTTAAAGGAATTTATGTTGAAAATGAGAAATGGCAAGATGTGTGCAGGTGTTGATGGAGTGGAAGTGAAAATTGCCATAGCCAAGCTTAGAGTTAGATCTCCAAACTAAAATATCCTTGAATCCAAAGAATTGGACAATGTACATCATAGAATTCAAAATTAAACTAAAGATGGAACAGCAAGCCCAAAGCGGTTTTTAGGAAATACCTTTAAACAGATATCAAACATGTAGTCTGTGCTTAAGGAAAAGAGATGATGGAGAAGGTTCTGTACACTTGAAGAATAATAGTTTGTATATTAAATAAAGCAAAATATTTTGAAATTCCCAAAATGGGTTGACTAAAGCTACACTATTCAATGATCTAGAAAACAAAGTTACCAATTTTTTTTTTTTTTTTTCAGTTTTGAAGGAACTATTGAGTAAGTTCCCCTGGGAAAATGCTTTTGAAGGTGCTGTGACCACCTCATAAGGGCACAGGCACAAGCAATTCCAAAATGATGGAAGTCAAATAGAAAAGGCAGAGGGCTAGCTTGGCTGAGAAGAAATTATTTTTTGGATCTAAGGCAAAAAAGGGAAGTGTATGCTCTGAGGAAGCAATGTCAGGAGATGTGGGAGAAACATAGAGATGCCACTTGCCACCACAGGGAGAAAATCTGTGTGGCCAAAGTGCAACTGGAGATGAAGCTGAGCAGGAATAAATTGGGGTGGAGGGAGAAACGGTTTTTTTTAATATACATTCTGGGGTATCTTGGAAAGGGCCAGGAGTTGGACTCAGTGATTCTGATGAGTCACTTTCAACTCAGAATATTCTGTGATTCTGCAAATCTGCGAAAATATAAAAACAATTTTTTGTATTATGGAAGAAAACCTCTTTTCTGATTTCCCTTTTTCCTTTATTTGCATAAACCTCAATTACATTGGAACATTAAACTGGTTGCACCAGGAGTACATTAAAGATTTAGTTACCTTCTGTGGTGAATTTTAAGAAGTTATTACTCAAAAGTCTATTTAAACAGTTAAAAATAATTAAAATATATAGGGAAGATCATTACACATCACGAGATACTTTTCTAAGGAAAATGGGCGATTGTTAAAAATTCTCAAAGGTTTTAGTTCTGGGCTCAGTAATTCAGAGATGAGAGTGGGGTTTTGTATATTTATCATTTGTTAACACCAGTTTGCCACAGACAGAGAATGCTGTACAGTGTCTGGACTCATTTAATGGGTTTGTTTTTGGTTTTTATTTTCATGTTTTTCACACTTGTATCTTGAAAGAAAAATAATAGCTAATCTCCAAAACTGACCCATGCTCCAAGCACAGCTGAGTTTTCTGCTCAAATCACCTGAGAAGTAAAAATAGGTTTTTTTCTTCAGTCTGATTAGTATTATAAGATCTCAATTTTTGAAACTCTGGTAGCTGTTTCATTCTACGATGTTTTATAGTTAGAATTTTTGTTGTTGCTGTTATTTAGGGTGTTTCTAATTGAATTTTTATAGCTGAAGATGTTGGTATTCATTTCTTTACTTAAGGCTTTGTTGAATAGATCTAGATGTGGGAAACTGATAATCTGTACTTAATGTTCAGCATACTCTTATGAGTTTTTATCAAGAGTTGCTAAGTTTCAGGAGAGTCTGATAAATCTGAATCAAAAATAAAAAAATTTTAAAAATTGTGAAATGCAGATTCACAAATATTCACAAATTGTAATTCAAAAATATAAAATCTGTGGACCCATAAAAGAAACTTATGGAAAGAGAAACATGTAGAGTCATTATCATTATTACTTGGACAAAGTCTTATGCTGGTGTCTGGGACATGTTATCTCACTATTCTTATTTCTACCATATCAAAATTAATGATATAAACCTCTAGGCAGGTTTTGTCTTTGTACCTATAATTTCCACAAAAAGGGTCCTTCCTCCAGGGAGAGCCACTGGGAGATGAAGACCATATCTCACAATTTTGGCAAAGTGATTTCCTTTTTTTTGCATTAGGCTTTTAATTTTCATCAATAAATAGCATCTCATAATATTTTAAGCTAATATATTCAACCCTCAGCTGGGTACTCTTACTGGTTTTGAATGTCAGGTATAGTTTCATCTTTTTATTAGTCAGCCCTATAGATAGGATTTTATTTTGAAGCTTTTTGCCTCCCTCGATCAGCTGGTGAAGCTAACATTTCTTGCAAAATAACAATGTAAGAAAAAAAAAACACTCATGTTCACTTAGCCAGTCTCAACAAGATTATCTGCTTCGTGTGGCCACTGAGAATATAATTTTTCTAAATACAGAAAAATTCTTTCTGAACTCACTGGCTCTGTTCACTGTGTGCTGAGGCACTATAAATCAGGTAGAAACATGGAGATGCAACTCCACTGTTTCTTGATTTTTGTGATGGTAGCTACATTCAGGGCTTCATTGAACGTAGCAGAGTTTTCCATGCCATTCCAAGAACAATGTTGCTAATATTACTGTGCAACAGCAATCAAAACACACCTTTTTGTCTCTCTCATCATATAATAAGATGGTTTGAGCTGCAAGGACCTTACAGATCATCTCGTTCTACCCTCCTACTATGGACACCTCCCTCTAGACCAGGTTGCTCCAAGCCCCATCCAGCCTGGCTGTGAACACTTCCGGGGATGGGGCAGCCACGGATCCTCTGGACAACATTTACCATGCCTTACCACCCTCACAGCCAAGATTTTTTTCCTAATATCTTATCCAAACCCGTGCTTTGTCTGCGTGAACCTCTTCCACCTTGTTCTGTCACTCCAGGTCCATGTACAAAGTACCCCTCCAGCTCTCTTCTATCCATCTATCTATCTATCTATCTATCTATCTATCTATCTATCTATCTATCTATCTACCTGTCTGTCTGTCTGTCTGTCTGTCTGTCTGTCTGTCTGTCTGTCGATCCCTCCTTTCCTATGTCTGTCTCATTTTTCGACCAACTTTTCCTTCGTCGATCATGACAGGACACTCANGATCCCTCCTTTCCTATGTCTGTCTCATTTTTCGACCAACTTTTCCTTCGTCGATCATGACAGGACACTCAAATTAATGGAAGATGACTATGCATGATAGAGATGCCAGTTCAGGGACCTCAGTGGTGTGGTATGCATCCAGTGTTTTACAGAATTACTCTTTGCAAAGGTGGTTTTTTGAGTACCTTTTTTCACCTGTAGTTGTTTATTTGTTCCAGACGTGCCGTGGAGTGAAGTGTAAGGTGCAGCACATCTTTGGAAAGATGTGAGAAGTACAAACATTTACTGTCAGCCTCAGTCCTTTTGCCCAAAGGATGTCATCTCACTTGTTCTCACTCTTTACCATATGTGTACAACCTTCGGCAACTGAAGAACATATCACTGCAAAAAATCCCACAAGCAACCCGCTCTGTGACACTGAATCCCTGAACCTCAGAAATCAGGCAAGAGCAGCAGTTCTCCTGCCACATTTGTGCATAGCTGCTGTTTGGATGAATAGCCTGGACATTTTGCCTTATGGGTAATGATATGGGTTAGCTGTTCTGAAATGTTCAGGCAGATTCCAACTATTCTTCCTTTTGAAAAAAAAAAAAATGGAAAAGAACAGAAAAGAAATACAGAATAAAGAGGTTTTCCTTCTCTTAGAAATGTAATCAGCATACTGGGTGCAAAAGAAATTCCAATTACTGCATCCACGATAACAGTAGAAAGACTTGAATAATTAAATGATTATTGTATACCAGGGTTTCGATGGGACTTGTAATTCACAAAACTTTTTTCAATTATTTAAATTCCTAGGGTGGAAAAAGCAAAAATTGAAAAGCAAATTGAAAATCCCATTAACCACTTCTGCTATCTTTGCACCTACACAGGCACATGACTGGATTCCTTTGCAACTGCAGATGTTTTGAGAGAAAAGGACATCTGTAGAGAGTGACTGCCAGAAAAACACTGTTGTCTGTTCAAGTGAAATAGGCCAGACAATTAGTAAAAAGATTAGAGATCACTTTAAAAGCTATCTAGCCCTATAAATAACGTTCCCTTGACTACTAATAGTTCACCTAGGGCCACATCCTGCCAATATGTTTATTTGATAGTTGTCTGCCTATTGGAATAGGTAGGTGTGGCTGGAATATTTCTACTTAAGCCGGATTTTTTTACATCCACTGAGATTTGCATTAAATTTCTTAAAATGGTTCACTTCCTTTCACAATATAAACAATTTTCCATCAGAAAGTGAAAATAATTCTATTTATAGTACTTGGGGAAAATGGATTTTCAATTAACAGCATTTACCAAAAAACATTGCTTTGGAAATTTGTTTGGAAATGAAAGTAACATATTCTGGCCAGCTGTAGTTATGACTGAATCATGCAATTTCAAACACTGTAAATATTATGAGCTTGACGGAAAGCTCATCAAAGTAAATGAAAGTAATCCCAGTGACTTTCATCACCCCCTGTGTCTGGCAGTAAAAAGCTTCAGAGTCAAGCCCAAGTATGTTACAACAATCGGTAATTATGCCATGATCTATGGAGCTTATTCTGATGAGATGCTTTTTCCACCATCTCGGGTTTAGACTGAAATCTAATGTCATTTCAAAGAGCACTTCGAGATCATGGAAATCTGTAATACCACAGGAAAGAATCCACAATGCTTCATTAACCAACATGAAACAGGATGATAGTACCATAAAAGTGAAAATAATTCTATTTATAGTATTTTGAGAAATTGGATTTACTACGAACATATTTTACCAAAACAAGATTGCTTTGGAAATTTATTTGGAAACCAAATATATTCTGTAATATATTTAAAGTAAAATATATAGTAATATATTTAAATAGGTTTCTATATATTTTATTTTATAATAAGTAATATAGTTTATATAGAGTCCTTCGCTGTATAGAAGTCACCCTTTCAAATATATTTGTCTCCTGAGAATCAAAAAGACCAGAGACTTGTAAAGAATCAGAGTGATAAACAGCAAAGTTATTCAGCAAATATTCACTAACTTGCAGCACTGAAAGACCTTAGGAGCTGGAGAAAAGTCCACTGGCACAAAATTCCACTGGTGTACTGGCACAAAAATTGAAGGGCCTGATTCTTTTCTCAGGAATCCTTGGGAACACTTCCACTGACTTTGGTGGAACGACAGCTAATGGGAGATTATTATGGAAAGAAGAAAATCAGATTCCAGGCTTGTCAACCTGAGAGCTTTCATCTCCATTTAATTGTTAAAATATACAAAAGAGAAACTACTCTTTTAAAAAGAATAAAATGAGCTCCTGAAAGCACCTAAATGAGCTCCTGAAAGCACCTCTTACCAAGGTTTATCTAAAACCTTCATATAGAAGAAAAACAATCATCTATTTAGTAGTTTTCCTAAAATGATATCTTGGATGATTGACTTTTATGATGACTTGAGTTTGCTTTTTCCAGTCCTAAGACTAATTACATTTTGGACAGGGACATTGATTAGATAATGCCACCCAAGCATCATTTCTTAATGAAGCAAAACGTGAGCCTAAGAACTAAATTGTGTTTTCAAAAATCACTGTGCCCACAGGGCCTCTATATCCCTACCCTGTCAGTCCCATCTTTTGCAGCTTGAGGCGAGCAATAGTGTTGCTTTGTTATTTTAATATGGAGGAAACAAGGAATAGAAAAACAGAGGGAACTATTCCCGCTGAATTTAAAGGAAGACATTGTAAAGGGATTTTGAAGAAAAGAGGTAGAGATAAGTAGCAATTTAAAAAAAAAAAAAAAAAAGAGAGAGAAACTGTAACATTTTGATAAACTATTTAGGGTTGTTATAGTCTCATTTCTGCCTTTTCACCTGCTCAGCAGACACAGAAATTTTTTTTTTCCCCATGCCTCTCTCACAACTTCAAATGTGTAATAATTCTTTATTTCACCACATGTTAAACAACTTAATGAGGATTGAAATAACATGCAGAGCTTAGTATATTACATGTACTTAAAGGGCCTAGGGTAATAAAAATGCTGGGCTTGGGCGAGGGCCAGAAAAAGCACTTGCAGCTAGGTTTAATTATTAAAAGTTTGAGAGATTGGCTGTTCTCCAGTTCTTTCATTCAACGTGGGTTTATTTCCTTCTGGATGTTTTTAATTCAGTGTATTTTGTGAAAACATAATAGTCATTGGAGTGACTTTGTGCATGCTAAGAAGGAGCTACCAATTGACACAGAATCCTGCAACGGCTTGGGCTGATTTTAAAGCCCATCTCATTCCACCTTCTGCCCTGGGCAGGGACACTTTCCACTATCCCAGGCTGCTCTAAGCCCCGTCCATCGTGGCCTTGGACACTGCCAGGGATGGGGCAGCCACAGCTTCTCTGGGCAACCTGTGCCAGGGCCTCAGCACCATCACAGGGAAGAATTTTTTCCTAAAAACCCATCTATCCCTGCCCTCTGACAGTTTGAAGCCATTACATTAAAGCCATCAAAGCCAGCATTAACAAAACCATGATTCTTCAATTCGAAAGCAAAGCTGCAGGAAGGTCTGACTTTTTAGGGAAAACTGTAGTGGCAATCTACCTCAGAACTCAGGATACGTTTCAGAAATGATGGGGGTAAGGGGAGTTGAACTCCCCTTATATGGAATAAATGTGTTCTCTTCTCTTCTTCTCCTGTTCAGAACTATTTCTTTTGTCTTCAAAGTGAGCAATTGTAATAGTCCACATCATCTTACTTTGAAATGCAAAGTAAAAGAGCCTTGCCCTAAGGGAAAGTGACACCAAAAGTGTGCTCTTCTTTCCAATGGTATATATTTTTTCAGTGATTGATATTTATTTTTTTAGCATCATCACTTATTCATGTAGAGAAGATTGGTTCACAAAACAAAAAATAAAATTATAGAACTCGAGTTATAGTGTGGCAAAATACATGACCAAATTTATTACAATTTAACAGCGTGTCTTTGTTTTCTTTATGAAGAATTATAGAGTCCTGAAAGTAAAGGTGAATATATTTCCAAATCATAACTAATTCCATAATTGGAGAAGCAACGATTTTTATCTCATATCTGCTTTGGTCATATTAATTATTAATTAAATGCTAATTAATTAATGGAAAAAAAATCTTTCAGCAAAGAAAAAATATCACATGAATAAATCTATCACCTGAAACCAAACCTTAGTAGAAAACAATTTACAAAAAATCCATTTCCTAAAAATGATTACGTGGGTTGCTCAGCCAGTCCATTAAAAAGAAATGAATGCCAATTCTGTTGAAATGAAAGGGATCCATTTTTAGTTTGATGAATAATTTGACTCATGCTTCAAATATGAAAGAACATCTGAAAAATGTTTTATATATAAGATGACAGTTTTAGTTAATGCAGCTTGGAAACTTGCCTGAAGAAGAATATACACAAGATAATGCTATGTGTACATATATTGTAAAATATATAGATACACAATTTTAAATTAATTCTATCTTCATTTATTTTTAGTACTAGTAGAAAGAAAAAAAGAAAAATATCCTATCAAGGATACTGTATGCATCTCTCCATAGCATAATATAGAGATCCCAGACCTCACATAAAATAACAGAAATTGTGCAGGTAAGAAGCACGGGGATAATTTGTAGGCTAGAAACAGTTTAGTCTCTTCTGTAAGACACTGCTCAAAGCACTAATTAGTCTTGCTTAACTACACTGTGCTCAGAACCGTGTTGATAGAGCCATTCTCTTTCCAGCTCTGGAACTAACTCCAAGGATCCAGGGTAAGTGTTTCTGCATTGCAAGACATGAGTCTTTACATCAGACATTGTCAGCCACTTCTCCTCGTGGCACAGCCCAGATGATGTGACCTTGCGAGGCAGACCACGCTCTTCAATAGTGCCCACCAGCACAGCCCAGGGACATCAGCAAAACAGATAATGACCTTGTTTTCAGGACAAATCTAATCCTCAAACAGCTTCCAGTCAGAAGTGAATTTTTCTGCATGCACCAGTCCTCAGTGAATTTTTCTCATAGGAGTCCATTCAAACTCTTTTTAGGTTAAAACAATGTTTTTAACATAATAATTATCCTGATTTAATTTGTTGTTTTCTGTTTGCCTTTTGAAAGTGAGAATTTTTTCTTCATTCATTTTGTTCTTCCTACCACTTATATTTGTATAAATTTCTGTCCATAATAACATTAAATAAACTTAATTTTTCAAATAACAAATGCAAAGAGAGATCAGATAATAGAAACTGTATCATTGCCTTAGCAAATTATCAGGCTTTTCAGAAATGTCTACTTTAAGGCCACTTAAGACTTATTAAAAAAAATATAGGCTCCATGATTCTCAGAAACAAAAAAAAATAATTAAAATGTTAGTGGTATATTAAATAATAATTTATGTATTAGGTTAGAATTGAAGGTTAGCCATACATGAGAAAAGAAAGGAAGAAAACACAACCAGTTTCTTGTAGACTGTGTCAGGAAAATCTAGAAAAATGCATTTAGTAATAAATGAAGTATTTCATGACAGAATACTTTGTCCCAGTGTTCTGTTTCATAGTTGAGAAACAGGGAAATTAAAAAGAATGTATTAGAATGTATTACTTGCTGTTACAGAGATGCGATGAAGTGCAAGTAGCAGTTGAAATATGAACCTCTGGGGTGCAGGCTACCAGAGCCCTTTTGCTTTTCTGCATATTTCAGTCTTTCTAACTCCCCTTGTTTTTCCAGCTTTACTTTTCACATCAGCATTTTTGTTTGAACTGCCTGCTTCCAGGCACATTTTCCCATGTTTTCCAACTTCCATCACATGCTTCTTTGTTATTCTCTGTCAATGTTACTAATAAGTCTTCAGAATTATTCATTCTCTTTATTGCTGCTTTGTCATCAGTCTTCTCCTGCCATTTATTTTGTTTTGCTTCCTCTACCTTTTGTTTGTGGATTTTTTTTTTTTTTTTTTGCTCATATCCATACACCTTCCCAGATAAAGACACCTGTTCAACTGGATGTGAAAGGCAGAGAGGGGATTGCTCAGCTCCTCTGAGCACTCCAGCTCTGCAGAGAATGGAAGACTTTTCCCTGTGGTTTCCATTCAGAAGTTTTCCGTACATAGCACAGTAGATACCAAATCACTTCTATTCTCTCCTGAAAAGGGACAAGCCAGGGAATAGATCTCACTACTGACACCATACAAGAGAACAGAATGACATATATTGTGAGAGAAAATAATCCTTAATGTAAGAGGATCTCACTTTCATTCAAAATAACAGGATACTGGGCCATTTCCTTGAAAACCTATTTTGACTCAAATCTGTAAGCATGTGTTCCTGTGCCACAATGGGAGGCATTCATTCTGGTCCTCCGAGGACATCGAAATGTATTATTGGTGTTTTAATGCAATATGTGCCACAAAAGGTTAGCTTTTCATTTCTTATTGTCCTCCATGCTATGTCATGCTTCACCACAGAACGTGCTGTCAATAGGCACAGCAACAAAAGACAAGCTGATGTGGTGTGACAGGACGGGCAGAGGTCACTTTGATACTACATGATGTAGCTTTCCAGAAATGTGCCAGAAATGCCATAGTCTTAATAATTTTTAAGCTTTCTGCTGTCATATAATTTTATGTAGCTGAGCCACTTCTTCATCCCCGTATCATTGTGATATGCTCTGTACTGTTTTGCTCTGTTCTCCTGGGGTGTCTCAGGCATTTAGACCTCCTCATTTACAGAGAAAAAGGTGTAAAAGCACCTCTAGTCATTTGAGAACCCCCATGAGAGTCTTTTAATGCTGTATACAGCAAAGGTGTCAGAAACAGCCTTATTTCAAAAGCATTTTGTGTGGCTTCTTGCAAATATATGAAGAATTTGCATTATTCATATCTGTTGATTTCCTGCGTATTTATTTCCATCATCTACCCAGTATGAGGATTGGGCTATAGGCATTTGGATCATGGCACAATATTTTTTAAAGATGAGCGTGAGTAATTCCCTCGTTTTCTTATTACCTTGCAGTCCATTATTTAATGTATCATGTGCTCTGTACCTACAGTAACTACATAAAATGGGGAGAAGTTATCTGTTTGTGACAGCTGAGCATATGTAGATTTAGTGAGTTATAAACTCTAAAATAAGAAGTCAGGTTTCTTTAAAGGAGGAATAACTGTTAGGCAGTGGTTCAATTATGCATTTAAATTCAATGGAACTCTGGATTGCTTTTCTGCTCATGGAAATGGGCATTAGCAGGGTAGACACTTAGAAATGTTTCTTTTTTATTCATTTTTAGTTACTGTTCTCTAGTTATGCTGCTAGAGAGGTATTCAAGGAAAAAAAAAGGTAAATAAAATCAAAAACTCAAGTAGGCAACCAAGGAGAAAAATCTGTTTGCAGCTGTGTGGTCATTGCAAGAATGAGTTAATTCTGGGCTAGTTTTTCTCTTTCTAGTTACAATCTATGTCAAGTGAATAGATGAATTTTTCCCATTTTCACTTCTCATTACAGGGTTTGTCATGAAAAGTGAGTTATCACAGGATTTTATTGCCTGATATATTTGGTGAATTATGACTGTGCAGAGGACATTTAACCTCTTTCAATAGTGTGTGACTTGTTTGACTGACTGTTCCTGGGATGCAAGGAGGTACACAGGAATTCAGTGCATTATTTCCTTGCATATAAAATCAAAGATTATTCTTTTCAGTGAAGCAAAGAACAAAGCTAGATCATGTTTAAGTGCACATTGCAATCAGCCAATGCTATCCCTGAGCAGTAATCTTGAAAAATTAAAGAAAAAACTAATGCTGCAGATCATGACTGCAGAAGTCTTTAGCACAGTTAAAACATTTGGCCTGTAAAAGCATTTGCTTTTACTTTGCCTGAGTTCTGACCTCCAGGGTGATGTTTCTCTACAAAACATTTGGTCCTTTGCATTGAAAATGTTAACAAGTAAAGGGAGTATTATTCCTTGAGAAACATTGTCATTTGACAGTTTTCAGATAATGTCATATGTCACGAGGGCCATCACCTTCTTCTTTTCTTCTATTACCAAGATATTTCCCAGAACATTATCCGATTACAGTAATTAAGAAGAGCAACAGAAGAGAGGAGATAGAACATTTTAATAGTCTGTGTATTTTGGCTTTCCCCTATCACTCATCTGCGGCTAGGCCCATATGTTTGATATGTGGGAAGTGGGGAAGGGAGGGTTGGTTTTGCTTCATAAATGCTCAAGGAACACACATTTCCTCATGTCACACATTACAGATATTGTCAGATTACCAGATAACTGTCTTCTCATGGTACTGCCACAACTGATAATAATGGCCTTTACATTAAAGATCTTAATTTAATATAAGTTATAAATATCCATTATGTGTTGCTAATAACTAATTTAGTGGACAGATGGGAGGAATGTTGTCCCAGTAAAAATGAAGACAGTCTGAAATTTCAGAGTCACAGAGGGACCATGGAAGCACACTAGGTCAGTCAGTGCTGATAGAGGAGATCACAGCCTCGGCTCGTCCGTAAACCCACACTGGAACTTTGTTATTGATGAGGAATCTTCCATTTCTTGGAGGATGGTAAGATCATCTTTACCTGCCCTTGCAAGCCTACATTAAAAACGTGCAGAACCTCCTTGTCTGAGGATCTGCAAGCTGCTACGAAAACATAAAACGCATACAGGGAGTAGAGGTGTGTGTATATATATAGAGAGAGAGATACATGCATATGAGGACACATAAAATTTAATTTTAGTTAATAGATACAGTTGAGGCCATTCTGTAATGTAATGCCATGGAATAAACAGGGCATTTCAGTGCTGGAAGCATGAACTCTCACAGTGAGGGATGAAGAATACAGCTGCATCAAGAAAGAAAAGGCGCCATGATCTGTTTGCTGGCTCCAAGGAAAATTGCCATGGTTCAGGCAAATATGCTCCTTTTAATCAAGATAGGCTTTATTTGCAGAATAGACAAATGGTCTCCACCAGCAGAACTGAGTTATTGCACTGGAGGAACTTTGCAGGCACTAGAAAGATGTTTCCTTTGGGATGTGTGGAAAATAGGAAGGAATATTTTGTTAAAGAGTTGCAGATTCTTTGAAGAGATACCATCAAATGAGTATGTTACCTTCACATAGATCTTTCCCATTTTTTTATTGGAGAGAGTAAACTCAGTGGCTAGCCTGTCTGAGGCTGCTCATGGGAGCAGTTCTGCTGGTTTTGCAGGACTAAGTTCTGTTTCACTGAGTAAAAGTCACAGAACTGAAGTTTGTAAATTGTAGTCAAGCAGTTTCATGAATATGGTTGTTCCAAAGAGAACCACCAGTAATTAGTCATACATCCATACCCAAGAAAGCACACCACAATTTCTTTAATCAGTCCCAAACCAGGGAAGACCACAGGCAGAAAATTTAATGTGCTTTAATCAAAGGCCACAATTCTCCAAATCTAATGCTATAAGGATGCCATCAGTCACCAATAATACTGTCTGCCAATTGTGCACTGTGTTGAATCACAGAATCACCAGGTTGGAAGAGACCTTCAAGATCATCGAGTCCAACCCACGCCCCAACACCTCAACTAAACTAAACCATGGCACCGAGTGCCACATCCAATCTCTTTTTAAACATGTCCAGGGATGGCGGTTCCACCACCTCCCTGGGCAGACCATTCCAACATTTTATCACTCTTTCTGTAAAAAATTTCTTCCTAATATCTAAACTATATTTTCCCTGGTGCAGCCTGAGACTGTGTCCTCTTGTTCTGTCAGTTGTTGCCTGGAAAAAAAGAGGCCAACCCCACCTGACTACAACCACCTTTCAGGGAGTTGTATAGGGTGAGTTGAGGTACAAACAAATCATGTGTAAAAGCTACTAACATGTTTATCACGGAATGAGGTCTATAGACAGATTTATGGGTAGCCAAAATGTTATTCCTTACAACACAATCCATTAGCTGTGCATAAACATGTTCAAGCAATTTAGACAATGTGAGTCACCGTGGAAGAGACCATAGCACTGCCCCAGGGTAAAATGGTTCAGAGGCCGTTGTCACTCTGAGCTTCATGTCCAGATGCAAACGGACTATTCATAATAAATTAATAATGGGAAAGCCAAAGGAAGGGGGGAATGGCAATCAAAGTCGTCGTCATATTCTGAAACCCAAGTACATCTGTTCTGACCAGCCTTAAACACCCTTGCTGGTTAGTGAAAAACATGTAGAAAAAAAAGGTGGGAGGAAGAAAATAAATTTATTTTGCTTTGTTTGATAGTGGAACATTGTAACTCTTATTCCATAGCAGGCAACTAATCCTGCTGAATTTCTTGAAATCAAAACAGTGGGTCAGTACTCAACAACTTGAATTTGGAATATATTATAAATATCACTAAAGAATCAGGGTAATACACTCTGTACATCCAAAGGGATAAGATCTAAACACAGTACTAGCAATAAGGTTGTAATTTTATTTATAGTATTATTTGTGGTAACTATTTAAATAGGTAAAATTCTTCTCAAAATTAATTTTTGAGGGGATCAAAGGGGAGTACATTCTCTTGACTTAAAGCAGTGTATCTACTTTGAAATCATTTAAAATCCTTTTGACACAACATGCATGAGAAGGTTTTAGAAAGATCCACTGCTCAGATTGCCTTCTTTCTAAAACAGTAAGTCTGTCATCTTTGTGGGAAAAAGCTTCTTAACCCAGTTCAAAATTGCCAAAATCATAATCCTTCTATGTGAATACTTTAGAATTCTATTTTTGATTCTGATGAACCACACATTTAGGAGTGGGTCCTAGTCAGGATCACAAGGAAGAGCTAAACACTGCCTGTACAAAAGTTCATGTACTGTCTATAGAAAACATGTCCCGAGGATAATTTTCATCAACATTTTCAGACTGTAGGAGGAGGAGTGTGTATGTGTGAAGCTGTGGTAAATTATGTTTCATATTACATAGCTGACTGACTGCTGTCTCTCAGTGAATGCAAATTAGACTGCAAAAATTAAAAATCAGGAATATTTTCAGAAAGATTAAGTACAACTCTGAATGACTGCTCATGACTGATTCTCTAGGAGTGATCAGGGAGAAATACTAATTTATTTTGTACTGTTGGGTCTTCATCAAGGGCCAGATTTAAGATTGCTTGGATTCAACATGTCAAGAATAAGGACAACTC
>VZTH01003986.1:0-17917 GCA_013397815.1 Aleadryas rufinucha
TTTTTTTTTTTCTTTTTTAGCATAGATGACTTTAATCATTAAGCAGCTTTCATAACTGGAACATATACATGTGTGCTGCTCAGTGCTCTTTGATTTGTAATCTCGGGTTCTGCCCAAATAATCCCCAGTGTCTGAGAGAATTGAGCTGAAGTTCAAAATTCTTTGATTGAGAGTGTGGTGATGATTTGGCACGGGATTCTGCTGCCTTTCTCTTTTTGTAGCAGGGGCTTTAGTGTGCTAAAAGGACAGATGTGTTGTTCATTATCATTATTAGTAGTAGAAGTAGTATTAAGGTTGGGCTCAATGGTCTTGGAGGTCTTTTCCCAACTAAATGATTCTGTGATTCTCTTATTTTAATATTTGGGCATTTGTTCCAGTAAAGAATTCTTTTATGAAACAAGCTTTTCTTTGTTTATTGTTTTTTGTTTTTTTTGTTTTTTAGATGTCAATTTTAATTAAGTTCAGATGTAAAATGGTTGTTTGAAAAACCTCAGGTTATAGTGAGTATAGGGCATAGCATGAAGGCATAACCCACCCTGCTGTACAGAGAAGCAAGAGTTTCCTCACCACTTTAATAAATCCAAAGAAGGTAGTGGCTCCCAATCTATCCTCCCCTTGCCTGAGCAATTGAAAGGTGCAATTCTCCCTATCACATCTTTTCTTAATAATCATAACACCCCATAAATGTTTATGTAAATACACAGTTTAAAAGGACTCATCCCAGCAGCACTGTGCTTGTCAAGTGAGTCATTTTTTCACCTGGCAGGATGATGTTGTAAGGCTCAGTTGTCTTAACTAATCCTGGCTAAAAAGCAAAATTCTGTTTTGTAAGAAAATTCCTGGCCAGCTCTAATCTTAACCTCTTGCATGTCTGTAGCTTCTAAATCGATGTCACAGTTGTAATAGCTTTGAAAACCCATATGTTTGTAAACTAAATAAACCTTGATATTCAAAGGAGATGAAGACAAGAATTACATCTCTTGGCAGTGGTGCTCTGAGCTCCGTTTCAGCTCGTGTTGGCTCCTCATTTTTATGCCCGTGTACCACGCCAAATCTGCCTTATCTATGCAAACATATTAACACTGGCTGTTTGCTAACGCTGTGATGCATCAGCCTCTTATCTCCAGTTCTGACCCTAATGTTACATAATAACTCCGGATCGGTATTTCTTGATAGTTCACTGGGACCGCCTTCGCTTTCTCAACTCTTCACTGGGAGCTGCCTCTCCTACCCACTGACTAAATCAGCTCCTGGCTGCTCTCCGCCAGCTAAGGCAGAGAGGCTGCCAAATAGCTTCCTGCTCAAAGATCTCTGCATCCTTTCTGTGCCACAGCCCATCACCCTGCAGCTCCAGTGTTTTTCCCAGGTAATTTTCCCCATTGTATTAAACTCACGTGGTTTGGCTTTAGCGATGCAACCCCAGATATGCCCAAAGCTGCCCCAAACCTCATTCTATTTTCAACACTCTGCCATTAGACAGGCTTTAACATCTTCTTAAAACAAATGGGTGTTGTATTAACGTGTGAAAAAAATCTGCACTAAGCATAATAAAAATGCCACCCTAAATACCATATATGAATACTGATAAGTGTTCCTAATACTGCCTACTAAGATTATCAATGCCAAAAGAAGAAAATAAATATTTGTCGTCAGTTCTATCTGGCCCAAAGTCTTCCTTTAGGAATAACATAACATAGTCTCTTACAGTATATAATTGCCTTAATTATCTTTTGGCCTATCCACAAAAGCTTGGTTCCATCTCTCTCCCCACAGCGTCCGAAGACTATGCAAATTCTGTTCATTCCAGCTCTCAAAATGAAGAAAAAAAAAAAAAAAAAAAAAAAGCCTAAAAAGAATCTCCTTCAGCTGTTTAGGAAAGGCTCAGAAAACTTCCCTAAGCGTGGCTGTGGTGTATGCCAAGAACTTTCTTATTTATGGAAGTTGTCCCCAGGCTCTCTGCTATTGTTCCGAGCTCTTCCCCTCGCCCAGTCTGGCTTCTCAGCATTCCTGCAACAGCTCTGTTCATCCCCCATCCCATCTACGGTGTGGAGCCTGCAGACATGGGAAACTGAGTCAAGCCCTCTAAACCTTCCAGGCTCAGTTAGGAAGCCAAAAGAAAGAAATGTAGGAGCTTTTAGGGTTTCTGCCCTCTTAACATGGAAGTTGCAAGATCCGAGAGCTTCTATCGCTTCTCACAGCTGTAAATGTCTGGTTAGCAGCCTCCAGGAAAACTCAGGAAAGCCAAAGGGTGGAGGACTTTGGGAGGCTGGCTCTCCCAAACTTTCTGTTTCTAACCCACCCTTTGTCTGATATAACTGAAAAGAACCCCAAAAGCCCTGGACACGACAGGCAATGGGCTTGCATGCTATTTAGGGTTGGTCTCTACTGTAAAATGTTCTTACTGCAACTCCTCAATTCTTTCTCCTTTTTCCTCCCTGGCTATTAAAAATTCCACTTTTAATGGAAAGCAGAGCTGGAGTTCTGTGACCACCCTATGAGCACAGCAATCTGTAACTCAGTTATAGGAAATCATTCCCTTTAAACAAGACACTGAGGACGTGATCCAAAACAGGATTTCCAGTATTGCACGACCTAGATGACAGCTGGATTGACCTGCCTCTATTATGCTCCAAAATAAAACGGAAAATGATCCAATTTTCCAATGTGTTAGTGAGAAAATATAAATGAAAGGAAGTCAAAGAGCAGCTTCTGGTGCTCAGTGGAGGTGGCCCTTATGCTGGACAGATTCAAACATAATTCCAGCACCTACAGCTTAGAAACTTTCATCTTGAAAACAGTGGTTGCTAACTGGGTATTACTCTTTTTCAATATCTCAGAGAAGTTAATGGCGTTCTGAGAAAAGCCCTTTGATTTCCCTGTTTTCCAGAGCAGTTGATTATGAAAACGAAGCTTGACTCGAGACTTGCTGTGGGAATGTTATTCAAGCACTGGTTAAGTGCCAGAATGTGTTGGGAAGGAAGAGTTTCCAGAAAAATATCGCCCTGATTAAAACCTGATTTGACTGAGTTTTCTCTATGCAAAGGGTTACCAGAATAGTACGACAACGTCGTTAGTCAGATTTTCCTTCCCTTACTTGATCACTACCAGTGATGGTTTTATTGCTGTTTTTTGAATGATTATTGTGACAACAACTCATCCACGAGCTACTTAGGTACCGCTTGCCTCACTCCTCACGTGATGTGTTAAATGTCTTGTTGATGTCTGTCCTTGTTTGGCAATTTTTCCACACTACCCTTTTATTCTTTATGATACATTTAACTGGATATATGAGAAAAAGATGGGAAGGAAGCCATAATACCAATGGGATTTTTTCACCTTACATTATGTTCTTCATGAAGCCACCCTTGTGACTATCAACAGAAAGCAGCCCATCAAAGGACAAAATTAAATCAGTGGACAGCAGAGGACAATAAAAAAAATGCTATTTTGATGATTGAAGGGATTATACATTTTTATTTATTTTATAAGGCCATTTGTAAAGTTTGGCTCTTTTCAAAAGACAATAAATACTGTGGGCAAACCATATTTGATACTGGTTGAGTAAGATCTTTAAAAATGGCCGTGGCCATGCTACCACTCTCTAAATATTGACTGAACAAACACCCACCACGGGATTTCTGTGAAACATGATTTTTTTTTTGTTCCCTCTCAGCCATGGATGTGGTTAAAACACCCTACTGTATTCTGCGAGTGCTGTCCTACTCTTGGTAGGAGATCATAAGATGTTGGGGTTAACTGTCAGATGCTTTACTCTTCTAAAGACCTTTGCCTTTTAACTAAATGCTTGCTTATCTTTCTAATTTAACATAGTCCCACATTCTTTTTGTAGTAATTTTGGACTATCTGATAACATATAATGGAAAACATGTTTATGTCTTCCACTAGTTCTTGTTGCATATTTCAAATGCTTAGAACAACAATTTTCAGAAGCTTTCATTAAGGTTAATTTAAAAACTACATTAAATACAAACAGATTTTCTCACAAACAAAATGCAATGTGTACTTAACAGACTTCTGTATGTTATATTTGATAAACTACCTCATATAAATGCAAATTCTGACTTTCTGCCAGAACAAGGTGGTACAGAAAATATTTCTATTAAACAAATAATGCTGGGAGAGCAAACTTCAAGTTATGGTATGGTACACTGAGAAAGAAGATTTTTTTTTTTACTGAGGTCAGATATATATTTATTTCATTTCCTGTGAATACTTTGCTACTTCTACACTAAAGATGATGTAGTACAGCTCTATATAAAAGGCAGGTACATGTATATATAGGATAAATACCCATTTTTCTACCCATTTCTTTGTTAATGTTTTATATGGGTATTGCTGATTCCTTTTGCTTTACACAGCAGTGGTACGGGAAGATGTCATGCTCTGAGCTGGATGCCAAAGCTGAGACAGAAGGGTCAGGAGGAGGAGGAGCAACCCTCAAACCTGGAATCGTGAGGTATGATCTGAATACGGAGCTTCGTACAGGTTTTCCTGGGTGCCAGCTCATCCCGCTGCTGTTGGATAACGTTCATTTGGAAAAGGAGCGTGAAAAATAAAGCTGCCAGAGGCGACTCTAAAGAGCATATGATGGAAACAAATTGAGTCACCACCAGTGTGGCTGACATTGTTGGTGGAAACTGGGACACCCGCATGAGCCATTGTTCGCTGCACCTCGCCTGGTTTATGTAGCTCGCTGAGTTGAAAGCTGGATCGGCGCTAACCTTGGGGTTGGAGGGGGATTCATGCCATGTGGTTTCAATTGTCCATGGATGCTTTCAGCTCGTTCTGCCAGTAATGAGCCGTCCTACTGGTCGTCCCACAGCCGTGGTGTCGTCCCAGCTCACCCTGATGGGGCTGTGGTGAGCACTGTTTCCTGATGTGGTCCCTTTCAGCGGGAGCTGCTCCGCAGTCTGCTGGGAGAGAGGGTTTATTCACTCTTCCCTCTGTCCCGATAGCAGCAGCTGCAGAGTCTTCCCTGAATGCATTTTTTTGGGGAAAAGGGCTTTTTTTCCTTTTTCAGCTGGTTCCTTTCCTGTCTTGGTCTGACGCTGCTTTTGGTGCAATTGTGGGAATTTCTGAGGCTATGAATTGTTCTCTTGAGTTCTTCTTATTTGAAGGTTGTGCAAAGTGAGGCTCATACTGGTTTTACCACCTATTTCCGTCCTACTGGTGCACACAGCTCTTGCCTGAGAGTGTTTTTTGTGGACATGGGGGTGATGAGACCCACAAAAATAGCAAGTGATCACTTCAACCACCACCAAATTACAGCCATGCCTGAGGCAAATTACAACAGCTTTCTGACAGTGTCACCATGCTATCTTTGTGACAGAGATGGAGATAATGAGAATTAATTAATCAGTCTTTGATTAGAAAAAAGAGGAGGGGGAAATCCTTCTGCTGTTATTCCGCTACAAAAATACATGAAACTGGTGAGGTTTTTGTTTGATGTTGCTTCTCAAATGTAGGGCAGGCGTTTGCAGTGCAGCGCTCAGGGTTTCATGGCTGCTGGCTTGGTTGTCCTTCCAAACCCACCACTGATGGACCACAGGGGCAAGAGATCCTCACTTTGTAGAAAAATACATGTTGAACCCTACCACCATTAGACTGACACAGATGTTTTTACTTTCACAATGCAAAAACTCCCTCTTATTCAAAGACCTTGCAAGTCCCAGGTACAATCTCGTTGACTGGAGTCAACCCTGCCTTCATTGCAGTACCAGGGGCAAAATTTTGTCTGGTACTCTTTAGACTGATGGCTAAATCTTAGAAATTGGTCTCTTATGATAAAACATGAACTACATGGTGCCAGTGTCTGACTGGAATTACAATTATCTAAGTAGATTCATTTGTATCCCTTTCATAGCAGCTTTTCTCTGGGCACAAGATTTTTCTGTGGGGCATGGGAAGAACTAAATTAATCTTATAAAGAGGAAGGGGTTTACACTGAAATCGATAGTTACAGAATTAACTGGGTAAATGACTTTTTCTTAATTCTTACTCTTCTCAGAAGATGAAGTTTTGATGGGTACACAAATCCAATGTCTGCCAAAAAGCTGATATCACACGAAATATTTCATCTCAGCTGCGTTGAGCAAGTCTAGACTTTGGTATTAGTGAAAACTGAGAGTGTAAAAAATGTCAGTGTTGAAGGGGGGGGAAAAAAGCCCTATTCTGGTTATTAAAATGAGTAACTAATGAAGTTATAGTTTTTAAAAATGTTGTCATTTTAGAAAGAGCTACATGGCTCTCCTGGGCAGTTTTAAATATAACCCATACATGCAATTTTAAGCTTGGATTTAGATAATTCACAAACACAGGGTGTTTGTATTATTTCAGAGAAACAAAGCACTGGATTGCACAGGCACGAGCAGTAGGTGTGTCACACTGTTGAAATTTTTGATGCAGTGTCAGTGGCTGGTTTGATCTGCAAACCCCAGGGCCCAATTCCCAGGCCAAGTTCATTTCCCTTTGTGTACCTTTGGTGCCCAGAGCCCTCAGATTTTCACTTTCAGCCAGGTGGAAGAAATCTTATCATTTCTTCCCACCACCAAACCTCTAGGTTAACTTCAGCTGTTCTTCAGCTGCGTTTAGGGGAGGCAACCCCAAAGATGCTGCAGGGTTCCCAACCTAGCCATAGCACTTCTGTATAATGACAGTGGTAAAACCTTCTCACATGCAGTTCCCAGAAATGAATTGTACCAAGAGCATCTATAAAAGCTGCAGCATCCCTGTAAAGCGCACATAATGTCATCATTTTTCAGTGGGTATCTTCTCTAAAGGCAAATAATCACTTTTCCCATTAATGGTTGGACTGAAACTTTTCCCTTCATTCCGATTTCAGCAAAGGTTAGGGGCAGAACATTTAGCACGTATGTGGGGATGCTACAGGGTGACTCATGTGGCTTCCCACTGCAAATGTTGAAGGCAATATAGTACCTAGGAAATTTTTTTCCCTCTCTATCCTGGGGACTATTTTCATTTTTACTTTTCCCCTTCTCTCATTACTCCAGATATTTTTACAAGGGCATGTAGTGACAGGACAAGGGGGAAGAGTTTTAAACTAAAAGAGGGGAGATTTAGGTTTGATGTTTGGAGGAAATTTTTTGCTCAAAGGTTTGTGAGGCCCTGGCACAGGGTGCCCAGAGAAGCTGTGGCTGCCCCTGGATCCTTGGAAGTGTCCAAGGCCAGGCTGGACAGGGCTTGGAGCAACCTGGGATAGTGGAAGGTGTCCCTGCCCATGGCACAGGGATGGAACGAGGGTTTACTTGGAAGCACCAGGTCACAGCTGTTGAAAATTCTTTTCCCTTTATTTGTTTCCGAGGAGAAGTCAAAATCACAGTCTCAAAAACTACAGATTATTTTATGTTGAATGTTTCTCTCTAATTTGTCATTGGCCTCTAATTTGTCTAATTTGTCATTGGCCTCAATTTACAGCAAGCTCCTGTGTCAGATGCAGCTTGTATCCATCTAGGAATTGTATGGGAGAACCTTCACCATCTTGAGGAGCAAGGGCCAAGTTTAACTTTCTTTATGCTTTGTGTTAGCAGCTTTCAAAGCTGGGACCACTGGGAACATTTAAATGCATTTAGTTATTTTCAGGCTCATTATTTCACTATAAAGCTTTACTTTTAATACATTCTGCCCTGTCCAGTAATTTCATTTGTGTACAAGTTCTGATCTCAAACCAAAGTTTTAATTTATTGATCTTTTTCTGTTAAAAAATAAGATTCTGCTTTTCATTGCCCTGTCCTTAAAAAAATTACTTGTGTGTACTCCTTGCTACAATTTAGGATATTTATGAATGGCTCTACATAAAAGGAATGAAAATAACTAATTATAATAATACCACTAAAAGCCATGGCTGGCTAGAAAGTGGAAATCCCTTCCCATTACTTATTTTCTGTTTTTAGAAAAGAAATTAATCCAACGCTTGGATGAAAATTGAAAACCACAACATTTTTCATATGAAAGGATTTCCAAAAATATCTTATTTTTAGGAATTCACAATTTAAGTTGCTGATAAAACTGAAAATTATTTTTAAAATTTAACCAGTTAAAAAGAAAGCTGTATTTTAGTGACACAGAGAGAAAACTCTTCAAGCCAACTACTGTTTTCTTTTTCATGGAGAGGATATTTTCTATTAGAAAAGTAATTTTGACAGAAAAGTTCTGATATGGTCTACTAATTAGAGCATCTGGTGCACCCAGCTGGCCTAAGGTAAGAGCAGCTATGAGTATGGAGCAACATTTGCCCAACTCGTTGTTTCAGATCATACAGAGAAGAGCCATCAGAGTCTCCAAGAAAAAATTCCAAACGTCCTTGCCATGAGCCAGACCTTGCTCTTGTCCAGACTGTGGCAAAAAGGAGGACTGGGACCTCCCTATGGATGAAGAAACAGCCTGTTTTCCTGTTAGCATCCAGCAGAGAGACCCAACATTGTTTGTCATTTAGGATTCAGAGAGAGGGGAGATCAAGAGCTGCTAAATCACCAGAAACACAAAGATTGACCCTGACCCAAGAATGTCCTGAGCTCTCTGGAGAAGGCCAGCCAGTGGCAGTGAGGCATAAATGTCTACATCCCTTCCAGACATCCTGGTTTCTGTCTTGCGCCTCTAGAAACAAAACTAAGAGAGAACTTTCCACCGAAAATGTTTTATTGTGATCATAGAATAATAGAATGGTTTGGGTTGGAAGGGACCTTAAAGATGGTCTCATTCCACCCCCTGCCATGGGCAGGGACACCTTCCACTGTCCCAAGTTGCTCCAAGCTCTGTCCAGCCTGGCTTCAGACACTTGCAGGGATCCAGGGGCAGCCACAGCTTCTCTGGGCCCCCTGTGCAAGGGCCACCCCACCCTCACAGGGAAGAATTCCTTCCCAATATCCAGTCTAAACCTACCCTCTGTCAGTTTGAAGCCATCCCTCCTTGTCCTGCCACGCCAGGCCCTGGTAAATAGTCTCCCCCCACCTTTCTTGCAGGCTCCCTTCAGGTACTGGAAGGTCACAATTAGATCCCCCTAAAGCTTTCTGTGTTTGGGGGGAATATTTTGATGGGAAAATTTTGATTTCGTCACTCTTGGTAAATTTTGTCACTTTGGCATTTATTTTGTAAATGTTAAAAATCCATGGATCCATACTTTAAATTTTTTTAAAAAAAGTTAACAAGATGGGGTCAGCAGGGATCCTCTGAGCACTGGGTCACTCTCACATCTCATATTCCCATATGTGGATTGGTCAAGTTCCATCTCCAACAGTCTTTGGGACTGATGTTTGCTTCCATCCTTTGTCCCTGTGCCCTCGTGGGTGAGCTGTGGGAGAGCTCACAGTGTAGGTCCCTTTATCAGGCTTCTCCCAAAGCTCATTATCTGCCAGATGATATCCATTCATATTTGGGTTGATTACAAATCTTCTCCCCACTTCTTTTAACCCCATTCTTTTATCAATAGACAGGAATTGCATCTCCACCTTTGATTTATCGGGCTGAGCGTGCCCAGCTCCTTTAATCTCCTCCGACAACACAGGCTCTCCTCTACTCACCTGCAAGTCCCTCTCTGCAGATGTTCTCATCAGAATTAATCTGAACTGATACCAGGTTAACCTGACACATGCTACCTTCCAGAAACCCATATGGCAATGCAGCTCATTTTGTATTTACTTCCACATCCATAGTTTTTCCTTCTTTCTGTTCTCATGCCCAGCCTTAAACACCGTTTTTCCACTCAACGGGCTTGAACTTGCTTGAGACGATCTTTTCTCTTTCATAAACGTATCTCTGTAAATCCTCATAGGAAATGCCACACGATGCATTTCAATTTACTCAATTTCTCTAAATTTCACACAGTTTCTAGTCCAAGAACAAGTTTGTCATAACAAATTAATCTGTTACGGAGACAGACAAATACATATAAGAAAATTCACATGTATATACACACAGAAATGCATATAAAAATATGTGTTTACATATAAACACATCTATTTTTGAGAAGGGAAGGCTTATAGAAGGAGATATATATATAAAAAAATATAAATGAATTTTAGTTGTCATAATATTTCTGGGTCAGATTTGGGACATGATACTATCAGAGTGGAGGGAGAATTTGTGGATTGGACTTTTCATGATAGCTAAATGGGAACAAGGTGCAAAACAGGAGATAGGATTAATGATTCTTGGAATCTGACCTTATCCGCTGAAATAAAGATACTGTTTGGAGTCACACTTGTTGCACCTTTATTTAGTTAAGACTTGCTGCAGTCCAGCAATAATGGGTTTTACAAAGCCACTTTTTGCATAGTTAAGCAAATACACTGTTAATTTGAGAAAATTATATTCAAAGCTCAATAAACATTGATAGGTACAGCGTGTTATTTAGTCACATAAACTCTTTTTAACAAACTACTTTGAATCAACAGATAAAAATAATTCAGAATTAACTTGCTAGACTCAGCCCCTAAGTGAACGCACAGTTTCCATGGAAGTCAGCATGTTGTAGGGCAGAATTTAGTCTGTGTGTTTAATTCATCTTAATCACTATTATTAATTCATAACTACTGTTTCCAGAAATGTATTCAGTTAGTTTTACATTAGTCAAAATCAATTGTATGTGATTTATTTTGATCATTCAAGATTACAATTTTGATGTATTTGCTCTCATCCTGTATGTCAAGCCAGGCAAAGTGGGAATGCTTTCCTAAGGAAGAGTCACCTTCTATCTATCGATTTAGTCTTTATTTCCCCTTACTGGGAATTCACATATTCTTTGGAAAAATCCTGGTTCTGGTAGATTTTCACAGTGGATGAAGTGGATAATGAAATATCATCGAGGTGTCCAGCTAGACCTGGAGGCATGACATGCTGGTTGTACCAGGCTGGTGGCCCTGGGTGACACAGGTTCTCTGTTTGTAATTAGACTCAGATATGGGAGAGTTGGCCCAAAATCTGGCTCAGCACCATCACTCATCAAACATGGTTCAAAATTGGTTGGATCTTACTTCATCCAGACCAGCAGCTTTCCGGAGACTGATTTCAAATAAAGGGTTTAGCTGCTTCTGGACCCCCACCAAGTTCTGTGCTGCGAGAAACACGATATCCTTGTGCAGACTTGGGGTTTTGGGCAGGCTTGTGATGCTTCAGATATGGAAATTCACTTGGGACAAGTGTTTGGTGTTTCCTGTGATTTCAGAGCGAGCAGAGTGTGTCAAGAGCTTCTCCAAGAAGGGCCAATTTTGGACACACAAGGGCACAGAACAGTTAGAGTTGGAAGTGACCTTAAAAATAATCTAGTTCATGGCCAGGGAACCTTTTACTAGAATTTATACAGCCTGCAGGAACAGTGACTAGAACACATCTTACTTTTACAGGTGGCTTTGCTGGAGATTCTCATGGGAATAACTTAAAGAATCAGTCCCTCAGTTTACAAATGTTAAGTGGCCACTTCAGGTTGAAGGAGGGTTTTGTTTGGCTGTTTTTCTTTATCATTACACTGAGCCCCACTCCTGCTGTGTCTCCAGTTTGCTCTCCCTTGTGCTTGCCGCCAGCTGGAAACACCACTAAGGAACAACCCTGGATGTTAAAGTCCATTCAACTCCAACCCGTGATTATACGTCTTCTGAAGACGCTCATTACCTTCCCCGCATATCTTTGTCTTTTCTCCCAGTCTTCCCAGTTAAGGATTACCATTTCGCAAAAAAAGCACTCCTATTTTTGTCTCTTTAATGGCATCTCCAGCTAGAGACAATTCTCTCTGGTGGAGGGAAGAATCCTGGTGATTAAACCTGGGACCCACTCGAGAGGAACCTCCCTGGCTTTGCACGACGCGGGGCTGTTGTACAGTGAGCTCGGTGAAGCTGAATTCATAAAGCTTTAGTGGAATTAAAACAGCATGCTCCGTACCAAGATGCCTTCACTTCCTGTGCCTTAATGTTAAATCCTATAGTATTGTGGATCTTAAAGATGATTGAGTTATTTTTAAACCACTGGATGTCTTCCAGTCACTCTATTTCACACTGGATTAATTATGTAAGAATACTGACTTGTTCGTCACTAATGTTACAACTTTTAAAAACAACATGCTGTTTAAATTCAAGCTTGGCAACTCTTGCCTGAATCCCCTCAAATTTATGGCACCACACCCATAGCATAATAAAATCTTTAGTGGTCCTTTGTCTTTTAGCTTGCCTTCTATTTTTTCTCAAGGGTGTTTTATGCTGGAAGATGCATACAAAAGTTGTCCAGATGTTATTTGTATCAGAGCACGGATTTCAGTCCAGCTATCTGTGGTTGCAAATGTTTATTTTAATGGGTTATTGTGCAATCCTTGCTGTGTGGACCTCAGTGGCCTTATATGTATGTTCTCAGCGATGCCAGCACATTGCTTTTGGAGATATTATTTTAGCCCAATTGCAGTGGAACTGGTCACTGGGGGGAGCAAAAAATGTAACACCTGTAGGAGCCCGGGCGGTGTTTTGGCCGAGCTGGGTGCGAAGCGGTGGGGCTGGTGGGCGGTGGGTGGGAGCAGAGCTGAGACAAAGAGCTCAGCCTGGCCACCACGGGATGTGCTGGGAGTTTATTTTACCGTAGCTGTTGCAACAAACAGAAGGGTGGGTTTATCAAACATATTTGGGAGCCTTGTAAAATCTCAGCCGATGTTTCCTTGATGCTGGAGTAAATTGTTTATCTCATAACTAAAACCGCGCCATGTGTACACCAATTAGGGCCGCGGATTTCAGCTCATTAAGACAAGTTTAAGATGCGAGTTTCGTTATGCGCTGTAAGGACTGTGAACAGTCGCAGGAGGAAAATATCTGCAGGGCTCGGAGCCTTCCGTGGAGCCTGTGAGCTGAGCCAGGCAGTGCACAGTGCTGAGGGCTCATCTGCAGGCTCTGCTTTACCTGTGTGGGTCTTATTGAGACCAAGGACTTTCGTGGCAAAGAGTTTAAAGCTAAATTTGCATGCTAAAAATGCCTAGCCTTGCATTTCCAAGAAATGTGAGCAAGCAAGATGACGGCAATTAATGACAATGACACTCATTTGCACATGCAAAGAATCAAGACCATTTAACCTTTAAGAGAAAACAGCTATTATATTTTAATGTTGTTTTATGTATTAACAGTCACATATTATTTTGATGTGCTTAATTAATATAAATAAGCTTAAGCCATTATACTGTCATTTAAACCCACATAATTTCCTTTTTGTAGGAATTTGTGTGTAATTTGCACTGTTGCATTCAGCTCCCAATGTTCCAAGATCATGCTTCAAATAATTAGATTTCAAAAATACAATTGGAATTGTTCTTTGTCTTTTGATTTTTCGGCAGTAAACACATTTTGAACTTCTCAATAATAAGGACCAGGGGCTTGTTTTTAAAAGCCAAAGTCGATGTTTTGAAGCATCATATTATTCCTGGAGCCTGGGCTTTGGTTAGATGGCCTGGTGAAATGGGTACCATCAGCAACGCAGACCTTGTTTGTAATTCTGCCCAACCCCACTTGTTTTCAGCACTGTTCAATTACACGGGGCTTTACCACTAGGAAATTAGTCCAAATAACTATCTTACCCTCAAATTGAAGGTATCATGTCAGTAGTGAGTGGCATCAATCCTGCCATGGAGATGACTTTATTTGGAGCCACTGGAGGCAGATAACAGATGGCCTTTTATAAATATGGGGCTGGGATGGGCGTTAAGTATTTGTGTTCATGAGGTTGTAGAGCTGGGAGAATGTGGGATGTGGCCTTTCTGATGAGACCCCACGTTCCCTGTGCATGATGCATCTTCTGCAGTGCCTCTTCCCTTGTGCCAGTCCCCAGAACAAAAGGGCCAAATATTTAATCTTGGAGGTCCTCCATGCCAGGGAAATCCTGGGTGTAATAAAGGCCAAATCCTGCAGAGATCAGTGCAATTCACATCCATGAGATCCAGCTCTCCTGGAGCTGCAGGTCCCAGTGCTCCAGTGGTCACTCCACCTGTGGGTCGTGGTGATTGAAACCCTGCAGCAACGCCTGGGAAAAAACAAATCCCCATCTCAGGCCTTGGCAGGCGTCTCAGAAATCAATTGCTTTTCATTTATGTTCTGTAGAAAGTAAATGCATTTGTAAATTTGAAAGCAGCTGCTGACGCTCAGCAGTAAACCAAACCGATTTTGTTTTACAAAACCTTTTGCTGTTTGGTCTTAACTAGTGGAGTTGTGCATGGATCCAGCACTCCTCTTCGCATTGCAGGGAAGATTTTGTCTAGCTGCCTCTGTGACATATGGTAATGCTTAGTGTGTGCTGTATGGCCTGGAGCCATACCACTGCAGCCTGTATGCTCCTCAGATCTCCCAGGCTAAGGGAATCGGGACGAGACAGTGTTTGAATGCGAGGGACCTCCTAGAAAAAGCTGGAGTGCAGCGTTTTCTGCCGGTAAGAGGACAGGATGTTCCTCCCTCAGGGATGAGGCAATTCCCCACGCGGGGCTAAGGTGACTGTACTCTCCCAGCCGTAGTTTTTTGGACTCGGATTATAAGAGACCACTAATGCACCATAAAAGATCTCACAGCTCTCAGCCATGGGAAAACAGCAAACAATCCCACTTCCCAAGGTAACCCAGAGGAAGTGGTGGCGTGGAGGAAAGCACTGAGAGACCTTTTCTCATCTTGTTTCTGGGGGGGAGGACGTTCCCATTACCAACCTTCCCTTTCAGGGTGCAGCTAACCCTGCTGAGTAATCGCTGCTTATTTCTCACACAGGCTGCTCCCAGCCTCCCTGGGAAGCAGAAAGAAATCCAGAGGCACCCTCGGCACAGCCCAGTGGGCACAGGAACCCACCCGTGTCTGTGTGTCAGGGTGGGAAAGGAGGGAAGCAGCACGGCTTGCAAGGGAGGCTCTGCAGCCTCTTCCTGGCGATGTTATTAATTCGTTCTGGGACATTGGGAGACTCGTTTAACCTCTCTTTGTCTCAGATTCAAACCTCTACAAGCAGTTATTATAACATTTGGCTGCATTATGGCATTGTTGAAAGGCTTAATTAAATTAAGTGTTCCGAGATCTTTGAATGAAAGGTGCTATCCAAGTGAAAGCCTGTTGATGATGATGACTCTAAATTGCGAGGCCAAGTCCTTCACAAGTTTTACTCAGTCCTTGCTTAGACAAAGTTATTTTTAAACACTGTATTTGATGTAGCATTAAAATTGTTTGGGGAGTGCCATGTGTATAGACATGACATCTGACCCACAGTGGGAGGGATTTGTCACTGGAGGGTTTTAATGGCAGGAACCAACCGCACATCATCCATGCTCAGGCAGTCGTGCTGGTCACAAGCAATTTTTAATTGTTTGTTTGGTTTGGTCTGGTTTCTATAAATCTCTTTGAAGACCTTTATTGGGAAGAATGGCCAGGACTTTTAGTTATTTCAGGAGAAATGCTGTCTCAGGTGGGAGATTAAAAGGAACTGCTCCATCAAAGTTCGTAGGTGTTACAGCCAAAAGATGCTTAATCAGATGTCGTCTTTCTTCCAGTACATCCCTGGAAGGACAACGAAGTTTGTTGGGGCTTTCACAAGGTGGTATCCTACCAACAGCAAGAAAGCAAAATTGCAAACATAATTTTAAAATTTTGAATCCTTTGCAACTTATGCAAAAAATCCTATGCTTTGACAGGAGCGCTGTAGTCCTAAAACTCTCGTCTTTTCTTCCTACCAAGTTTCTCTACAGGTCTTTCTTCAGCTCACCCATCCCTCTACCAGAATCCCTGACACTCTTATCCTCAGCACTTTTTCTCCTTTAGCATTTTTTCTTCTGAATTTGAAAGACATAGATTTCCTGACTGCTTTTATTGGGAAGCTTTGTCCCCCAGTGTTACCCTGTAACCACAAAAGGCTGCTGCCCCTCTCCCTCCTGCCATCCTGAGCAGGTTATCCACCCTTCCTAGCCTTTCCCACCAGTTTGTCTCCTTTTCCAGTTTCCCTCCACTGTACAGAACCCACCTTAAATTCACCAGAAACACAGGAGTGAATCATAGAATTGTTAAGGCTGAAATACACCTCTAAGATCATGGAGTTCAAGACTCTATGAGGATATTTTAAACGGGCTAAATGTTTTGCTGGGTACCACAGGCACAGGACCACATCTAGTTTGGGAGTCTGGGCTCCTTAAAGGTCTGCTTTACAGCCTATTATATAATATGTGACTCTTTCAATAGACAGGAAGGATGGTATTTTGGTTAAAGCCTCCAGGAGATCAGGATTCAGCTTCTAGCTCTGCACGCTTCCTGTGTGGTTTTGGGAAAGACACTTTGTGCCATAATTCCCCATCTGCAAACTAAAGATGATATTACATCCTGTTTCTCACCTTCTCCCTGCAAGCTCTGTAAAGCTGCAGAGCCTGTAAGCACTGTAGAGCAAATAATATCACTTTTTTATGCAACACTCTCCACAATAGCATTTAAGTCTCAGCTGAAGGACTAATGACTATTGTGGTGTTAATAACAAATAATAATTGTAATCATACGTAAGACTTCCAGCCTTACTAGCACTTAGATTGATTCTTCCAGACTTTCTGCAAGTTTACCTTGGGACCAGTCTGAGCAAAGAATAATCATATCAAACTGTGCTAAATAAGGTGGATTTCTTTTCTCATGTACTTTCACTGTATTTGCTGAAGGACAATGAAGAGTAGACTTAAGACCATCAAACTCATTTCACCTTTGTAATATTTAAACTAATTAGTCTCAGAGATGAACAACGCATTGCTCAGATTCCAGATAATCTTAAACAAAACACTTCATGCTGATTTTATTCTGCTTCTATCTGTGCAAAGATTAAACAAAATCCACAGTTGGTTTCATCTGCCAGTCTCTAAAAAAAAATCATGTCACAGAAAGAGAAGGGGGGAAAATAAATCCAAGGCAAGGTTTGCAGTGCTCTGAGTTTGCTCATCCTTAGTTTATCTTCTGCAAATGAGCATGTATAAAACAGTCCACCTACTGTTCTAGTTGCTACGATATAATGCAGTTCCACTGAATGATCCTGTTAACCTAACCTTCAATTTGCTGGGATTTGAACTCTGAATTACAGCTTACTAACATAGTTTAACAGCTGGTACAAGGGCTTCTTTTGAATTTTTAATCACATGAATTAAAGATTGCTGGAGATGCTTTTCAGACCTCCACTAGCAGTGATCCAATGTACAGAAAGACAAGTATAGGTAGCCCCATGAGGATTAAGAGCACAAAGGTACTACGGCTTGTGAAGCTATGCTGCACTCTTTGCTTGCCAAATTAGGAATACTGGTGGAAATCATTCATGTGAAGATAAATTCACATTATGGCTCCAAATGGGTTTAAAACCCCCTTTTTAGCTCGCATTTTTATACACAGTGTGCATCACAAGGAGCACAGGTTTTGAAGATAAAGCTTAGTTTAGCAAAATGTTTCTTCTGTTCCATGTGTAAAGGGAACACAGACACACACACACAAAGCAAGAGAGAGCAAGAAATACATATAGAGCGATTGCAACTGATATCTGGAATGCAATGAAAACAAACATGACTGTCTGTGGATGTTTTGGGGTGGATGTAATCATTTGTTGCCGTCGTACAGCGTGCGGAATGCGCGTGTTTAGATTCTGCACTCTTTGTGTCTCCTGTTATTTATTCCAAGAAGATCTTTCTTATTGAGGATATTTCTCAGGAAAAGGGGTAAAAAAAAAAAAGGGAAAGAGATTAAAAAAAAAAAGACAAAAATGTAGTTCAACTGGAAGCTTCTCTACCCCGACACGCCAGCTGATGAGTGCTGTGAGAACTTGGGAAAACAGACCCTGCCTCCCAAGTTCACTACCCCTGCAAGCCTGAAGATCAGCAGAATAAAGTGGATGGAGTTGTTTAAACAAAGTAAGTAGGGGGAGGAAAAAAAAACTAAAAAAA
>VZTH01003986.1:17934-28135 GCA_013397815.1 Aleadryas rufinucha
AAAAAAAAAAAAAAAAAAAAAATTAGGGCAGCAGGAACAAGAAAGCATGTTGCTTCTTAATTATGCTGTGTTCTCTCTCTAATGGATTGGCCTCCCCACACGCTCTAAGTAAAGCAACTGGCATGTGGCATCCTCTGCAGCGAGAGGAGTGGTGGCAAGTGTACAGCTGTTCGTGCTGACACACAGGTGTTGGATTTTTGGATCTGTTAGCTAGACAGATTTTTAAGGGTGTACGGGGGAATCATCTGCAGTTGTTGCACAGAGAGTGAGTTGTCCAAGAATACCAGAGTTAATTATTATGTAAATCCCACTCCACAGCCAAGGCTCGGGGCTGGAGTTGGAGCTGTGTTCCCCCCGTTCCCTGCCAGCTCTGGGTCACTGTCTGATTTCCTTGCTGTCCCCTTTCCCTGAAGTGCTGTCGTGAGCTGGCAGCGATGGACAGCTGTGATAGCAGAGGCAGGAAGGTCAAGTGGGGATGAGCAGCCAGGGTGACCCCTGCCCCTCTCAGCCCGCATGGGATCTCCGGGAAGACCGAGGTAGCCATGCCAAATCACTGAAGAGGGGATGCTGAAGCTTCAGGGATGCTTTTCCCAGTCCTCAGGGAAAGCCTTAAGAGCAGCAGGTGGGGAGGAAGTTCAGGCAGAGCTTTAGCAGTCTGCTGTCCTTTTATCAACAGGACTTGCTCTGGCACTGAGAGCTCACGCTGCACTAACAGAACTGAGCACCACGGTGGCTTTGGGCAGTGTGCAGCTGGGGTAAAGTGCATTAAAGTGGAAATGAGGATTATCACCTCCTACCAAATTCCCTCTATGAATAGACAGTGATTTGTCCTTTCTCTTTGGCAAGGCTCTTTATCCAACAGTGCCTCAGTTTCCCCAACCAACACGTTATTTGATTTTGTCAGATAATAAATGTCATGGAAATACAGGGCAGGGTGCCATGTTTTCTGTAAACTGCTAATATGTAGAAACCTTTATATTTTTAATGATCTTTGTATTTTTAAAGGGCTCTCAAATGAAGCAGAGGTGTCAAGAGTGACTGGAGGGATGTGACCAAACAAGGCCAGGTTGGAAAGGGCTTTGAGCAACCTGGTCTAGCAGAAGGTATCCCTGCCCATGGTGAGGGAGTTTGGAAAGAGATGATCTTTAAGTTTTTTTGCAACCCAAACCATTCTATGATCTCAAGATAAAAGGTTTTGATGAGCTGCAGTTTACAGGACAATTTCTCCTCCTTGTTGCTTTGGGGCTCCTGGGGTGGATCAGAGAACTGCTGTTGGGTTTGCTCTCCACATGCACCCAACAGATCAAAGGGATAAATGCTATAACTTCTTATTTGGCCGATTTTAGACACAATTTCATCCCCCTAGAAATTAAATTTTGTTTTGTGTGCTCTGAGATCCCTGGGTTTTGGACTTCTTCTGGTAGCCCTGCCAGGTGTCTGTGACTGTCTCTCTCCTGCTGCCCTGGTGGGCTCTGACCTGCCCAGGTTGCATCGCTGTGGTGGTGGTGGCTGAGCACCGCTCCGAGGGGCAGCACCAGGGGAGCAGCAGGAGCAGCAGAGGCAGCGTTAACGCTCCCCTGTAATTCAGATTGGAGTGACGAAACCCAAGAATGCAGAGCAGCTGGGAGTGGGTCTCAGAGTGCTGATAGTGGGCAAGCTGGGGAGTATCACATTTCTCCCCTGGGAACAGGCGCTTTTTTTTTTTTTCTCCTTAGAGTTAAGTCTTTTGTTTTGTTTGTGTATTCTGCTCTTAGTTTTGCTCTTTTCCCCGAAGTTGACAATGGGAAATAAATCAAATTCGTCTCTTTTTGCTCGCAGTTTCCCAGGGAGGAGGAGAGGAGGAACACCTCACCCCATCCTCCCAGGCTCTGTCGCTGATCCCCGGAGCTGCGGCAGCCGCCCGCTCGCTCCTGGCCCGGCCTCTCCGCGCAGCTCCAGAGGTCTGGATGCTGCCATCCATCACAGCAGCTCCGGTTCCAGCGCTTTGCTAAACGCCTGAATTTCCCGCTGGCTCGACGAACAGCTTTCAGCTTGTGGTACATTACACAGCCACCGGGTGAATGGGGCTGAGCGCTCCTGTTTGGCTGCGAGCGCCGCGTTCACCTGAGCTCGCTGGCAGGATGAATAGTTCACCGCGGTTCTGGTGCTAACCCCCTTTGTGAACTAGCAGTGAGCCATGTACCTCATTACAAAGGCCGACAGCTCCCTGGAAACTTAAATCCACTCTTTTTCCCTTCCCTACCGTAGGGAGCTGTAAAAGAAAAGGACTTGGTTGGTAGGCATGTAATATAACAAAAACCCCTCTGTTGTGGCAAGATCCAGACTCCCCAGTAACAATGGGGATTATGCTCTCGCATCGAAAATGCAGTTGCTAGTTTTAACTGCAGTACCTTATTACAGATTCCTACAGAGTACATTTATATCAGGGGCTTGGATGTTTAACTTAAGTCAAGCCTGGTGGCAAAGAGAGCTCGGCAACCTCTGGTTTGGGATTTTTTTGGTGGGTTTTTTTTGGTGTTGTCCAGGGCCAATGGAGGGAAAAGATGCAGCTCGATATGCTGCTTTGGTGCTACCTTCCCCCAAACCACTTCTCAGAGAGCTTTAAATAGCCTGACACTGGCACCGGGCAGGAGCTGGCAGAAGAATAGATTTTTTTCATCTGATGGCTCGCCAAGGTTGTTTTCAAGAAGGAGAAGTAGAAGAAGAAGGGGAAAGAAAAAACCCAAAAAACCCCTTTTGCATGCCAGTCATTCATTGCCTGCCAGTTCCCATGGTTCTCCTATGGATGGTAGCCACAGAACTATTCAAAGTACAGTAAACACTGAGGAAAGTGAAAAGAAACTCATGAAGCAGAGAACAGAGAAGGAAAAAGGGTTGGATATGGGATACATGGTAGTAAGAGTCACTTAGGGATTACCTTAGGGTGTACCATGAATGCTTCCCTCAGTGCCAGCAGTAGCTGCAGGGAGCACCTACCTCACTTCTGCAGGATGGGGAAACCAGCTGATGTCACAGCAGGTGGGGGATGTGGGGAGGCAGTGACTCTGTTCTGGGGTAGCAAATATGGAAAAGAAGGGTATCTAAAATGTCATTTAGCTGCACTTGGGGTGAGTATGTACAGTCCTTTGCATGGACTGTAGAACCCAAGGGACTTGTGCCATCACTCCCTTTTCTGCTCTTTCAGCCTCTGGAGTGGAGTGGGTTTTTCAATCTTTTTTTTATTTTATTATTATTTTTTCTTTGTTTCATAAGTCAGAAGAAGAAGAAGAAAAGAGAGGAGATGAAGTATGATGTCCCATCCCTGGAAGTGTCCAGGGCCAGGTTAGACAGGGCTTGGAGCAATCTGGGACAGTGGAAGGTGTCCCTGCCCATGAGCTTTAAGGTCCCTTCCAGCCCAAACTAGTCTATAATTGTAAGTCCTGTAGCTTCCCTCCCACCTGATGCATTGACATGAAATAATTTTTCTTACCTTCAGGGCAGGGGAGCTGTAGATGGAGATGTCTGTAACAAGACCACTCGTGCAAGGGAGATCTGCATTGCCTTCAGTGTGTGCATCATATTTAGCCCCATGGGACAAGAGAGGTACCAGAGAAAACAAAATCATCTCATTCAGAGCAAAACTTTTATAGAGATAGAGAGTTTAACACTATGGATTTTTCTGATGCAGTTAAGCACAGGAAAGATGCTCAGATGGATCAAAAACTTCCTTCCCCGGGAGTGGTACAATGTGTTTTCCCATATTGGTTTTCATTTACTTAATTATCAAAAATCTCTTTTCTTTGACAAGCTGGCTGAAACCCCACAGATTTATTTGTTGTTTACATTATGAATTACACAAATCAAACCATACAGGATTGGATCTGAGGATAGCTTTCCACAGACTCTGAGTGAAAGATAATGGGAAGTCCCACTGACCTGGGACAATTCTAAGATTGAGTTCTCTCTTGAGCTTCTTGTGCCTGAGGTTGGTACCTAAGACAGACACCTGGTCCCATGACTTTTGCAATTCCAATTACTTTTCCTGGTATCATGTGAGGGTCTCCCCTGCATTCCTGTGTGTGACAGGTTGTTCCCTGGTTCTGTACACTTGTGTGAAGTCAAAATTCAAAATAGGAATTATTTACGGTATTAAATTAGGTATTGTTTAGGGAAAAATAAAAACAACACAAAAAACTCCAAAATTAAACCATTCTCTGAAGGAAGAGGAGGCTGCCTGTGGAGAAGAGGACTCGAGAAGAGCAATAAGAGCTTTTAGGTGTGTTGAAGTCTGACTCTTGTGAAGATAAGAGGAACTGAAAGCCGAAGCAAAATTTATATTTCCCTACAGCCACAGAAAGCCTTTGTACTTGAGCAGAGCAGCTTTACAAGCAACAGGTGAAAGGCAGTGATGAGCATCTGCACAAATCTGAGGACCAGCAGACTTTGAGGGTCCTGGTGTTCCCCGGGAAGGTGAGACCCTCAGAAGGCAGGAGCTGCCATGGCCGGGGCCCACGGGGGTTTGCTCAGCACATGCTCCGTGTTTGTGTAAAGAGCAGAGGGTCCCAGGGAGATCTCAATTGTCTCACCAGCTCCCTCACCAGCTCCCAGGCCCCTCTCTCACACAGCTGCAGCCCTGATTCATCTCTGTTCCCATGCTCTCCTCGCCAGTGAGAGTGCAGCAGGCACCTGGTGTGCTAAATAATCCTCGAGCAGTAGGCTGGGAGATCATTAACTCTTCCATCCCCACATCAGGGTGTTCTGCAGAGCACATGCCTGGCAGCAGGAGAGGATCCCGCAGGAAAGCGGCAGAACACCTGGTTTTTATTGAAGTGGTGTACTCGAGGAGCACAACATTGCAGATCTAATGTACAGGGCAGCCTATTCCAGAGCAGTGGAAAGGGGGAAAAAAAGGCAGCCTGAAGTGTGTGTGGGTCTTCTCAAAACACCTGCAAGTAATATTGGAGAGGACAGATGTGAGAGGGAGATGCGAAAGGGTGAAAGTGGCTTGATCCCCACCTCAGCTGTAGGAAGGCAGGGAGCAGCATCAGGGGAGCATTTGAGGGAGGTCAGGTTGAGCAGCAGGAGGCTGAGAGCTCCCTTTGAATCTCTAAAACCAGAGGTTAGTGTCAGCCTGGCTGCTCCTCAGTGCTGCACATCAAAAGCTTGGGATGGGGAGCGACCGTCCCGGGAGACAAGGAACCCCATCCACTCGTTGTGGCCGGACATCAGGAAGAATTTCTGCACTGAAAAGGTTTTAAGCATTGGAAGGAGCTGCCCAGGGAGCTGGTGGAGCCCCTGGAGGTGTTCCAGAAACCTCAGTGCTCTGGACTAGTTGTCAGGGTGGTGTTTGGTCAAAGGTTGGACTCGATGATCCTGGAGGTCTTTTCCAACCTAAACGATTCGGTGATTCTTTGATCCCTGCATCCATTCCCTCCATCACAAGCTTTCCACTGGTTTAAGGGGCTCCTGCCCTTTTGTGCCCTCATTTCAAGAAGGATATGGCTTTGTACCACTAAAAAAGGAACACAAGGGAAAGGAGAGTTGGCAGTGACTCTCTTTTGGACCTTTCTCTGATTCTTTATGCTCTGAGAAATGAGTGAGTGGGAGGAACACACTTGATGCAGGCATGTCTACCTGGGACCCCACACTTGTGCAGCAGGTTTTGCACTGGCCCTGTGGAGCTTCCTTCACACTCCTGATGATTTATAGGGGAATTGGCAGCAGGAAATGCAGCTGAAAAAAGTCTGCTCTCCTACAAAATAAAGTAAGTGCTGCACATGTCTGAGGGGATGGGCCTGGGGTCTGCAATACACATTTCAAAAAAAAACAACAAAAAAGTTCTACGTGCTGAGAAAAGAGACATCTGGTCATCTGGGACCAAAATCTGACTTTGTTCCTGAGCTGATGAATAATTCAAAAGGCCAAACTGATATTCAAGTAGTAAAGTGTGGGTGTAGACCTCTCACTTCCCAATGCACCTACTGCTGGTAAGTCACTGCTCTGGATGACCTGTGCAATTCCAGGGACACAAAATGCTGGGAGAAAGACAGGAAATGTGTTTAAATACACCCCAGAAAGGATCAGTTACAGTAAGGTTATTCAAAGCTTAAGAGAATTTGGCAGTGTCTATTGCTGTTATCCCCTTCTTTCCTTGGTCCCAGCTCTCTGCCATGTTGAAGTGAGCAGGAGAGGTGGCCCTGTCAAGCTTTCAAAAGGCAGAATACTGAAAAGGTCAGAGTAGTAAACTATGACAGAGCATGTAAGTCATTATCATTCTAATATTGCCTCTGTAATGAGAACGAGAGCAGAGCAAATTATTGTGAAATACATTGTAAAACTTGAGAAAACGTAGTTATAGTGCTGCCTAAGTTCTTTAATGACAAGTGGATTCTCTATGTGTCTTTATAAACGTGCTCTGTAGCTTAAAGGAGGCTGAAAGAAAGAGATTTGTGGCAATTTCCATGGTAACTATTAATTTTTCCCCCCAGCCATAAGGAAAACTCACATTGCTGCAAGGCTGGGACAAACTGCACCAAACTAAAGAGCTTGGAGAATTTGTTTGATTTTTTGTTTCTTTGTTTTGTCTGTTGTTTGTTTTAATTTAGGGTCTGTCAAAACTTTGGCATTAATTCCTGACATTGGAATAACATGAAATTGAGGGTGAAGTCTTTTTACTGTATCTAGATCCATGTAACTCATAAAAGTCCCATGCTGTATAATTTTACTGCTGGTGATACCTGGACTAGTTGCTAGAGATGCTTCTTTTGCAAAAATTTGATTGACTGGGTGACTGGTAACTTACAACCTCTTACAGATTTATGCAGAAAAAACAGTCAAAAATGGTGATGTTGGGAACACCAGCTGGTAGAAGAGCTTATGGCAAAATAGAAAAAAAGAGATTGAAGAAACACCTGTGGAGGTAAGTCCCAATTAATTCTGGATGTTCATTTGTGAGTGATTGCTGTGGTGGAATAAATCCTTCAGACCCACTCTCCAACCCTGCAGGGGGACACCAGACCAAGAGGGTTCACTGCCACTGATGGGAACAGGAGAAATGTCCTCAAGTTGTGCCAAGGGACGTTTAGGTGAATATTAGGAAAAATTTCTTTACTCTAAAGGTGGTCAAACATTGGAACAGGCTGCCCAGGGCAGTGTTGGAGTCCCCATCCCAGGAGGGATCTAAAAGCTGTGTTGATGTGGCACCTGGGGACATGGTTTAGTGGTGGCCTTGGCAGTGCTGGGGAATGGATGGACTCAATGATCTTAAAGATCTTTTCCAGCTTAAGCAATTCTATGATGCTGTGCTTCTGTCTCACTCTGACAACCTGCAGCCTTTTATGCACTCAGAGATTTAAATAAAGTCAATTATGGGTTGATTTCTGTAAACCATGGAAAACTCCACTTGAATGGGTTTACAAGCTGGCTTTTGTCAGTTTGGCTTCCTCTGATATCTGAGATTGTAAACAAAAATACACAATGAAATGAAAGTTGTACCAAATGTGCAATATGTCATTTATACCAAGGAAGATGGCATTTCTGGGTGAACTGTACACATCCAGGGCTTTGATCTTCAGGGGGGAGAAGCCACAGGCAGAAAGCGCTCATGGCTTTGCAAAACCAAGTTGTGATCACAGGAAACCACCTGTGACATGTTCTGGCTCAGGTAATTCAGAGAGACAGAGGGAAACAGACTCTTTGCTCATGTTGTTCCACCCCCTGCCATGGACAGGGACACCTTCCACTATCCCAGGTTGCTCCAAGCCTCGTCCAACCTGGCCTTGGACACTTCCAGGGATCCAGGAGCAGCCACACCTTTTCTGGGGAACCTGTGTCAGGGCCTCCCCACCCTCACACAGAAGAATTCCTTCCTAATATCTAGTCTAAACCTTCTCTCTCTCAGTTTGAATTTGTTCCTCCCTGTCCTATCATTCCAGGCCCCTGTAAACAGTCTCCATCTTTCCTGTAGGTTCCCTCCAGGTACTGGAAGGCCACAACTAGGTTACCCCAAAGTCTTTTCTTGTATAGACATATGACAGTGGCTGTCCTGAGTTGGGCTAAATGTGGGTGGGTTGGACTGAAGGTCCCTCAATGCCACTGCAGCCTCTGGCAGTGGCCATGAAATCAGGACGAGGGACACCTCCTCGGATTTCTCTGAAACACTTTTCTGGAAAGTAGTGATTCAAGATGGCTTTTGTTGGGAACATCTGGGGTTTGGTTTCAGGCTCAGCTGTAGTGAATGTGAGAAGAAGTGTGTCTTCACGGTTAATTTTTAGCTCATGCGACAACATTTAACGGGGCTGCTGAAATGTTTAAAAGATGGCACACACATAAGTGTTTGTGGCTCCTCAGCTGGTGAACAACCTGCTCTGACCACAGCATGAACTTGATTTATGTGAGAGGGCTGAAGTACCACAGGACACCAGAAACCCCCTGATCTCAAGGTTTTCAGTTTTTGTCAGGGTTTGCACAGGAACAAAAAACGTGTGAAAGTCTGTGAGCTCCTTGGCTTTTGCAGAGGAGGGTGGGGGCTCTGAGAAACCCACTCTCACCCCACACCTCACCTTGGCAGGTAGCTGAATTCCTCCAAAAAGTCTTTATTCAAAGGACATGAAGCACAGGACTGGTCTCATAACCAGGTCATGGCCTTCAGAGGGAAATACAGAACTGCAGAATATGACATAGCAGGGAACTATCTCCCCTCATACGAATTGGACTAAGTCCTGACTACTTCAAAATATCAGGCTAGAGTTGTAGTAAATATCCAATGGGAAGTGTGTGGTGCTGCAAGGGTTAACTGGAGCATCAGTAGTTTTCTGAGAAAGCAGTGGGGGGAAGAAATCTGGACCCAGATTCCAGACCCTGGTTCCACCTAAGCTTCACAGGGTGAGCTTGACTCTTCTCTTTAAAAGGCAAAAACAATATGGTGCCCCAATTATTCTTTTATTTTGCAAAATGTCAAACTGCATGTGATCCATTTAATTTCTACAAGTGTTCCAAATGGGAGAGCTGTCTAGATGTTCCTTTAATTGAGCAATATCCTGCATAGCAACTATAGTTTCAAACATTCCTGAAAAAGCTACCATAGACCTAATACATATACAGAGCTTCAGTTAGACTCTAAACTCATTTTTGGAGTTAAAACTCTATTTCACCTGTAGTTGTAACTCCTTATTGAACTCTCCTCATCTATTTTTCCTTCAATCTGGCTTGCAAAAATGATGCCTTTTTTTTTTTCCTTAAAGTTGTCTATAAGATCTTCCTCTCATGATGGATCTGTGCTGTACACTCACCTCCCAGAGCTGAGAAAAGGTCACTGGCAGTTCACTCTCTCCTTAAAATTTGAAAGAGTGAGTTGCTCTGTAGTACTGAAGTTACATATAGAAGCTGTGAGACATAAAAACGATATTGTGCCAGCTTGTCAGAAATTCACCAAGCAGCTGCCCCTCAGGTTTCTCATGGATGCATATGTGCATATATCTGGCATTTTCCAGACTGTAAAGAGTCTGAAAGGTAACTAAAACAACCAAGGCAATTTATCCACTGAACAGAGGACATGGCTAAAGCAGTGAAAATCCTGTGGGGGTTATTTTTCCCCCCTTTTCTTCTTTTTCCCTCGCTGGCAAGAATGTGGACTTCGTTTGTCATCTCGTGGGCCTACCTATAACAGTGCAAAGGTGAAATGCCTGAATATTAAGCCATAATCCATCATTGTACACACACTAATTACTTTCTGTCCTCCCCTCCTCTTGTCACCGTGGTCCAAAGCAGGTTTTCGGAGGCTGAGTACATTCATCTGAGATGTTTAGCTGCCACGCTCCACCGCATCCCTGTATGATCTGCCTGGGCTCAGGCCCCCAGAGGAAATTTGTGCATGCATACTGTATGTGAACTTTAGATAAATAAATAAACAGGAGAAACAGCTTCCAGATAATTGAAAGCGAGTGAAGGAGGGAGCAAAAAGAAAACAATTTCTCAGGGGAGAAGCAGGCTGAGGTGGCAGGTATGATTAAAATCCATATGATTTATGAGTAGGTGCATTACTAACATGACAAACCCTTAGTGTTTGTTTGTTTTGTTGCATTTGACAATAAAGTTTCTTTTTTTCACCCACTTTTTTTTCCTCCCCTTCTTTTTTCCCCCCTTCTCCTTTCTTCCTCTCTCTTTTTTTTTTTTTTTTTTTCCTTTTCTTCTTTCTGTCGGTTTTTCTTCGGAGTTTGCCACT
>VZTH01003986.1:28243-56343 GCA_013397815.1 Aleadryas rufinucha
TTCTTCCTCTCTCTTTTTCTTTTTTTTTTTCTCCTTGTCTCCTTGCTGCAGGTTTTGCTCAGGAGTTAGCCACTCAGGAATTCCTAGTGCCTGACTGAGCAGTAATTTAGCAAGCTCTCTTGTGCTCTTTTCCTGTCAGCATTAACATGTCAATTCATTTTAATAGTCTGGGCATGCGCAGAGGGGATGCATTTTCTCAGTAGGTATCCCATGAGCCCACCCCGTGGTGCAGAAATGTGTTATAGCTTGTCTCAGGCCACAGAGACTTCAGCAAGTTTATTTTCATTACGGCCAAGCGTATTTGTTAAGACAAAGCATGAACAAGAGAAAAGAATACACAAAAATGAGACTTTAAAATATTAAAGGGGGATCTATGTGTCTGATTGGTAATTTATGACCTGTGCACAGAAATGGTTAGAAAGGACTTCTTTGCATGGTGTCATTACGAGGGTTCAAGAAAATGCGTGCTGTCACTTCCTCTGGTTTTTGGAAATTAAATTATATCATGCCACAGTAGGAATTATCTGCAATCGTGATTAATAGTTGAATTGGCTTTTATATTAAACCAGAATTTACTTGCCATCTTTCTTACTAAAGAGCCTTCAGATAGATTTGTATCTAATGTTTTGCCTCCAGTATATAAAACCAAGGACTGTTCAGACCAAGAGCCAATCCTTGGATTACAACATTATCTTTCTATCTAAAAAAAAGTTGAATTTTTACACGCTTTAAACTCAGGAGCAGAAATTGTAGATTTATGAGAAGAGAGAAGCAGAAAATTAGAAAGCTACCTCTTGGCATCTCAAATGACATGTTTCCAGATGCAACCTAAATTAAGCCAAGGTATTTTGGTTGTACAGTACCTTAGTGGAATTAAATATTTAAGCACACAGAGCTGTGGTATCAACGTCCGTATGGTAGAAATACTTCTTTAGCCCAGCTGGACTCAGCTACATTTTCTAAGTGACCTGAAAAAGGTGAGATCATGGTTTATTTTTAAAGGATTCTCTTCTCTTAAGGAAAATACACTTTTGTGGGAAGTCCTGTCTTTCTTACTCTCTGCAGGCACATGGAAGTTGCAACGTCCTCGAACCGTGTTGGGGACACGCTCGTTCTGCTGTTGAGTAGGTGGAGAATTATGTCAGGAATCTGAAGTCTGGCCTAGAGATTCCCTCCCATTCCACTGTGGAAGGAACAAAATAATTTCCTCAAAAAGGGAATGCACAAAGTACCTTTTTTAGGGAACAGGCTCTGCTTGATGCTGGTCAGCAGGGCTTTTCTCAGAAGTAGCTGGCACGAGACCTCGCATGACAAAACATTATGGCACGGGGCTATAGAAAAGCCAAACAAACCCATGCTTTGAGCTGAGTTATGTCTGTCCACTGGTCAGACAGTTGCTCTTTATGGCCTGAATAAGCGAGTACAGTGATAGAGGAAATGCTGAGTCTGAGGGAGAGCTGCAGCTCCTGACAGACAGCACATCTGCTGAAAGGAGGAGTGGTGACGTGAGCTGTGCTCAGTGTCTGGAGGGTAGCACAGGACAGCAGAAAAACAGCTGAGGTGAAGGGAGAAATTCCTACAGCAGAAAAAACGTAGTTCAGGTAAAGGGAACTCTCAGGCTGCGCCCACCACCAAGAGAAATAATTGTATAGGTCAGGAAATATCAGGAGACACCTGCTCTGTTAGAGCCTATGCTTTACCAGTGGGATGGTAAAAATGTCCTGGATAGTTGAGTAAGTGTGTCACCAAACCACCTGTGGCCACAGCCCACAGACCTGTCTCTCTGGGAGGGTCATTTTGCCGTCAGAATTAATGTGGCTGGTGGGTCTCAAGGAGATCCTTCTCCTGGTGCTTTGAGGAATCTGAGCAACTTGTTCTAATATCTTCCAGTCAAGAATTTCCTCCTAACATCTAATCTAGATCTCCCCTCTTTAGCTCAGAAACATTCCCCCTTGTCCTGTAACTATCTGCCTGTTTAAAAAGTCAGTCTCCATATTTCTATTAGCTCATTATAAGTGTTTTATTTCCAGGATAAAATATAGATAGGTCAAGAGACAATCAGCCCAAGGTTGGCTGATATAAGTGACATTAAAATATCATCAGGTGTGTTTTTAGGAGGTGATGTGGACATCCAGTAACTGAACTCATTGGCCAAAATTGTCAGCTGGCCAGTAGACAGTAAATAGTAAATAGTAAATAAGGTAGAGAAGACTTTTGAATCAACATCCTGTGATCTCCTTAGGTACCTGGAAGCAGGAGGAAAGAGAAAGAAGTGTTAGGAAGAGCCCAACAGCAATGAAATCTTTAATTCAGCTGCCTGTGTGACTTCTCCTAAGTCTAATAAGTGATAGAGCCAAACTTTGCTCCCTGTGGGAGTTTTTCACTAATCACAGTCCAGGGAAGGATGCACTGCCAGCTCTAGATAAGCGTGATAAGCAGAGGATGAGGTTTGGGAGCTGATTCCCAAGTTCTGTCTTTTCCCAGGGAGGCTAAGGGTTCATGCAAGGAGGTGCATCCATCTGTGCCAGACTTTACAAACACGCGCTCTCACCCTGCAAGTTTTACTGCCAAGTTGCTCTACCTTAAATCACTCGCAAGTAGGGTTTGAACTGTAATTCATGTGGGGTTCTGGCAAAACCGGGAATAAAGATGTAAGAAGTGTAATGATTTGGTTCCTGAGAGAAAAAGCAGGGAAAGGGGAGGGGGTGTGGGGGCACTTTACAGCCACATGGCAGTTTCACCATGTGGGAAAAATGTCTTCCTAACTCTAAATAGCAAAACTGCAAAATCCTTGAGCATTTCAGGGAGATCAGTCATAGCAAAGAGCAACACAGGAGGCGGGGAAGGAAAATCTGAGGCTTTAGGAGCAAGACAGGCAAAGTTGCTTGAGGGAAGAGTGCATGGCATGAACTCCCCAAATTCACACAGGCGTGAACCTCCTGAATTTCCTGACCACCAAGAAGAGACTCGGAGTTGCCAGGGAATCTCCCAGCCCAATGGGGCAGGAGGAGCCCTCCATCATTTCCCATCCACCACACAGCCAAGTGAGGAGAAAAGTAATTGCTTTGGGTAGGAGGCACAATAAGACATGAAATACAAGCGTGTCTTTCGTAGAATTTGTAGGCCATAAAAAGTATTTTAATGACATCTGGTGCAGGGGCGTGTTGAAGCTTAATTAATTAATCCTTGCAAAGGACTCGGAAATTCTGGGATCAAAGGTGTTGCAGAAGTGCAAAATGCCATTATTATACCTATAAACGTGAGCTTGTTAAGTTAAATGCTGTTTATTTACTGCCACTATACACTTGTTCAGCAGCATATATCACGGATTTTACAAACATTTTAAAAGTACAGGTTTTTATCACATAAAACTGTCCCTGTCTCAGCCCCCTGCACATGCTGTCAGGTACTGCTGGTGCTGAATCTCAAAACATGTAATGGAGTCTGATAATGCCTCTGCTTTTAGGTTTGTTTTATTTTTTTTTCGGTGTGTCTGCGGTGATTTCCAGTCTGTAATATTAACATGGATGCTGCTGCACAAGAAGCAGAGATTATGCACAGCGGTCCATAGCCATGACTAAAACCTCCAAAATTAACTTCAGGGTTGGTTTCAGCTTGGTACGTGGTTGCAGTTTTCTGTTCCCTCTCCCTTCCTTTCTGTTCACAGAATCATTAAGGTTGATTCTGGTTGAAAAAGCCTCCAAGACCGAGTTTTCACCCTTCAACCAAACACCCCCATGCCCACTAAACCGTGTCACAAAGTGCCACATCTACTCGTGCTTTCAACACTTCCAGGGCTGGTGACTCCACCACTGCCCTGGGCAGCCTGTTCCAACGCTTAAGCCCCCTTTCAGTGAAGAATTTTTTCCTAATATCCAACCTGAACCTCCTCTGGAGAAACTTGAGGCCATTTTCTCTTTTCCTGTCTTGTATTCTAACATCTGTCCTACACAATTAAAAATATTACATTTAAGTGTGTCAATTCCATGCATAATTTGACTAAATTCACTGAATTGAGGTCTCCCACCCACCTAGAATTTTTTGTTTGCTTGGGTTGTTCTTGTTTGTTCTTTTTTTTCTGTGTAGCAATTTATAAATAATAGAAATCATAATCAATGCTGTGTTTCCACTAATTCAAAATTTAGCATTGAAGATTGTTTACAAATCAGAGGAGCAATACACGTGCATCCTCAGCAGTCAGTTAGAATGCAAGGTCTTTTTTTCCTCCTCTATTTGAGTATATAGTAAAATTATTCTTTCCCTTAGATTTATTTCAGCTTTTGTTAAATGATTAGCTTTATGGCTTCCCGTAGTTACATGGAATCTTCTGGCTGACACCAGAAAAAAAAAGTTTAGAAATACACCCCCTGTGATTCATAGCAATATTATTTAGACTAAATTTGTAAATTCTGTGCAGTTGACAATAGCATCTTTGTAAGTCTTTTAAAATATAAATGAAATATGAGTTTTCTTTCAAGGTACAAAATGTCATTAAGGGCTCAGGTGGTTAAAATCAACATGAAAAATACATGCTGCATTTTCCCTCCTTAAATGCAATAATGTAATCAGATTTCAAGTCATCTTACCTACCTCACTTACAGCTTTATGGAGATTAATTAGTTTTTAGCCCCCAGTCACATGATCTTTTCTGACTGCCATTTAGCTACATTTGCTATCTGACTTGAACCTGTAAGCTGTCTCCAGCCCCAGAGGACAGATTAAATTTTAGTATTGGTTGCCTTCTTCCTTTGATTTAAAGGTAGATAGTTAGAGCCATAGTTCAATTATTCTTTGTTGTTAATTAGCCATGTGTTGTCACCATTTCTTTGGGCAAAGCACGTGTTTGAAGAAAGAGGTGAAAAATGGCTTAAGAGTAGGAGACAACTTTCATGTGTTTGAGCTGAAAAGATTTTTTCCTGATCAGGTGCAGAGCCATAAAAACACTTTTAATTCTCATCTATATCACCCACCTCTACTTGCTTTGTGTACGCCTGGCTTTTATGCACTGCTGATCGATAAGGTTACCTTCTCATTTCTGTAAAACGAGCTGGCCTGAGAGGAGGAGAGGAAATATTTCAGTTCTCTTCCCCAGGCAGGAGCGAGGAGAGTTTGTGTGTGTATGGCTGTGACTTGGCTTTTGTTTTCCAAATTTTCCCCTTAAATTAACTTGAACACTTTTTCTATAATGTGATTTTATGTAAAGGGAATGTTTTATTCCTTGTTGAGAATGATTTCCAGGGCCATTTAATATCCAAATAAATTCCCTTCTTCTCTCCTAAGTGTATTAGAGACGATAAATGTAGATTGGATAAAACAGTGTGTAGACAAAATCCTGCCCTTAATTCTGGGTATCCTGTTTACTTCAGTGAAATCCTCCTTCCTCCAGTCAGAAAAGTACATTTTGGCCCATACTCTGAAAAGACAAGAAATGGATAAGCTTCAGGGGTAAAATAGAAGGATTTCTTATTTTTTTTCTGTTTGTGATTAAAAATAAAGAAGTAAATAATAAAGGGATTTGACTCGTGTTGGTGCTTAGGATGGTGTATAACGGGGCTCCTCAGCACACATAACAAAAGATCAAAGGGATCTCTGCCTCACATAAGAAAAGGAGTTCTTGGAGTGAAGGTTTTTCCTTAGGTGAGGGCTGGAAGAGAGCTAAAATAATGAAGGTGTTATTTATTACACGTTGAGAAAACATCAGAGCCAAACCCATTGAAGCCTTTCTACGGACATTACATGTGGCTGCCTATTTGCCATTTGTTTCCTAAATTCCCTCTAATTTGCTCTTCAGCAAACATTCACCTTGGTTAAATAGGGCTCGGCTCAGCAATATTCCGCAGAACCGCGGCGTTTCCTGGCTCCGGCCACCAAGGCTCTGCAGGATTTTCACTGCTCAGGTGTTGCAAAGCCTAATCCTTATTCAGGAACCAAAATGATCCACTTTCCTTGCCTGCGGTGCTTGGATCCCTGCCTTTGGCAGTAGCCCCAGACTCCTGCAGAAGATGAAGACATCCCTCCATGCCTATAGATGGAAAGGCGCCAACATGGATGCCATCAGAAGGACGCAGCTGAGCATATGCTGAGAAAATTGTGGCATCCATACTGTACATGGGGAAGGGCTGACTGAACACACCAGTTTGTTGAAGCTTATGGCCCTGAAAAGGAAACATAGGTTTCCTGTAAATGTCATTCAGGGATATGCTAACTGTTATTTCCTGGCGCTGGATCATGATGCTTTCAACACATTCTGTTCATCTACCTCTGCTGCCTGCCTGCCTGGCTGTGCACAGCGATAGCTCTCCTGTCTTCTCACCTTTCCCTCCTCCCCGCGCAAGGCTAAGGTAAGAGACACTCAGGCAAAAGGGAAAGAAAATGGCTTGGGGATGGAGCTCCAAGAGAAAAAAAAAATTAAAAGGGATGGTTTGGTGTTGTGTGCCTTCCCCTGGTTGCCACCTCACTGATGTGCTTGGGCTCCATTAAGAGGGAACTGGTCCTCTGATGCCATTCTGCCGTGGAATTCCATTTGTACAGATTGGTTTCAGCCTTAGTGCCCATGCCAGGGCTGCTCTGCTCTAGTGTCTTCAAAGGTTTCCCTAAGTACCTCCTGCAATGTGAGTTGTCTCTTCTTCTGCCTGCATTCCTCACGTCCCTCCTTCCCTCCGGGTGCTGTGTTTTGGGGTGGAGGTGGCAGCCAGAGGGATGGTGCTTCCAGGAGAAGCGGAGTCAGGTGTCAGCATCGCACTGTCCACCTTGGGCTGGTACTTGGGCCTGGGTGCTCCTCCCTCCAGGGCAGAGCAGTTAAAGGAAAAGAGGTAAATTCTTACAAATCCATTGGTGTAGGCTGCAGAGGGCATCCTTCCAAGCCAGGAGCATGGACCCCGAGCTTTTATCCTGGTGATAAAGGGGCTGTGTTATCTCTATTCCCGCTCCGCCCCGTACAATGCGCCGATGAAAAGCAAGTTTCTGTGTCTGGTGAATAAGGATCATTGTTTTGGGGATAATGAGGCTCCACTCCCTTTTGGCTCTCTCTGAAAGGCCCCGGCGCTGGCGAAGGAGCCGTGCCGCGGGCCCGCGAGCGCGTGCTGAATGCGGCGGTGACCGGGCCGATTTTCACAGCTACCATTAAATGCCACGGGAGTGGGTTTGTGCTCCATGTTTCACTGTATCAACCCTTGATAAACAAGCAGTTGGCCACAGGGCTGCCACCTCCTACCAGCCGCCCTTTGCCACCAGGCCCTGGTGTTTGCATCGTTGGATTTCCACTCCTCCCCTCCTCGCGCGAGTCAAGAAAGGAAATAAACTTAAAATTCAATATTTTCTAAATTTCTATATTGTCATATTGCTAAAAATTCTATATTCTTATACAGAGCAAAAAAAAAGTAGATTAAAGCTGGATACCACTATGGCAATTTATGTCGTACCATAAAAAAACGCTTTAATTAAGACGATAAGGAAATCGTGATAACATGAAACTAAGCAGGTGCTCAAATCATATCAGGACAGTCTGGAAAATTGTGGTCAAAGCTCCAGATGAAATTCAACGAAGTTGTGGAGCCTTTGAAATGCTGATGTCTCTTTTTAACTGCTGAAATATGAATATAAGCACTTTTTTAATACATATTTTTATTGTGGACTACCTGTGTTTGGGAAGCTCTGACCTAAGTGTCACATGTCACATTCAGTGAGAGTAAGGAACCAAAAAAGGCCTTTTTATCATTATTATTTTCAATAGGTGTTTTCCTAAGCAAACAAAATTCCTAGGTTTTATAAGAGAAAACCATTCCCATTTGAAATAGGAAGCGTGGCTTGCCAAAACGCTGCAGTAAGACCCCCGTGGTGCCAGGCAGGCAGCAGGGAGCAAGGAAAACCCCTCATTTTGGATGGTGGTGCTCTGGATCAGACAGGGAAAGTGCAGGAAATGCAGGGAAAAGGAAGAGCTAAAGCAAGGAACAGCAGTATTCATTTCTCTGGAGAACATAAGCCCTGTGGATTCCAGGGGTTTGCTGGAGTCTGGTGGCCCATGGGGGCTCATCAGTGGCCATCTCCAGAGGTCTAAGGCCCACTGGGGACAGACCACACTGTGTGTATCCCCTGCCTGCTGTGGAGTTTGGGGTGCCCATTTTTGGGTTACCTTGCCCATCCTCCTGTTTCCCCTTGGAGGGTTTGGGGGCAGATTCTGAGCATTTTTGGAAAATCGTGCCTCCTCGGAGCGTGCCATTTCTCCGGTTGCCAGGAATGCAAACAAATAAGAGAAAAGCCAAAGAAGAGCAAGATTTTAACCACACAGATCTGCTTTAGAACAGGCTCTGAGCATGACCAGGTTTACTTGGAGAGGAAACATCTCTGAGGCAAATGGCAACGCTTAACACAAGGAGCCAAAGGAAGCGTCGCTGTCAGGACGCCTCTTCCAGCCATTCCCAGATGCAGAAAGAAGCAGCATTCCCTGTGTTTCCCTCCAGGAAACAATGATTGCTCAAGTAGGATGCATTATTAGATACCTGTTATTTACTAAAGCAGTTGAACTAAAGACCTGGGCACTACTGGACCCAGTTCATGGATATTTATTGCACCAAATCCAATCTATAATATAGTGTCAGCCTTGTACCAAAGCAGGAGACAGTTGTATTTATGATTATTAGTACAATATTGAATCATCCTGAACCAATTACTGGTCCAATTACTGTGTCATTATTATCTTCTGAATAGGGCTTGATTTGTCTGTGATAAATATGATGCAATTAAACTACCTTTTTACATAATAAAACACTGCAGGTGTTTATTCTTAAGGGTTTACGGATACCAACAACCAATAGATTTAATTAAAAAAATCCTTGAAATAAATGTGAATTTCATTAAATTGTTCTAGCACTGGTGAATATTTTAAGACTATCTACCAAAAGATTCTCTCCCTATAATCTGTCTTAAAAGCTATGCTAAGTGCACAAAAACAATGACTTCAGCTTTTTAATGTTTCAATAATTAATAACATTTCTTTAAAGAACATATAATTGGTCTGTAATAGTATAACTTAAGAAACAAAAAAGTTATGTGGGTCAAATTGCTATTACCGTTGTGTCAGTGTGAGGGATAAATGTATGCTGGCTTAACGAAAAATCTTCTTAAATTCAAATTTTCTGCTCCATAATTTTAAATTTAATCTTACATTTTTAGCACTACAGCCATAAACATAATATTGATTTCACTCCTGTTTGGTACTAGCAATGGATACAGAACTATGTTGTGCTGGCTTTAGATTATGAAAAGAGCAGATCATTAATGTGAAATCCTACCTGGAATTATTTTGTGTCTCAGCACTGGGGATAAATACTTTAGCTATAAACCAGCCAAGGTCAATACATTGTAAATGGGTATAAAACCCATTGCTGGGCTGGGTTGTGCTGGTTGTCAGAAAGCAGAATCCCCTTTCCCAGCTTTGCTGTTGGGCTTCCCTGTGCTGCAGAGTCTGAAGCAATGGTGATATCAGTATTGCTCTTTTTCCTCCCTCCCACTGCTCAATTCAGCACCTGATCATCAAATCTGGGGTTATCTTGTGTGTGTTGGGTTTGTCTTTTCTTTTCTGTCTGTGGCTTGTGGTGGCAGAGGATGTCAGGAGAAAGAGAGCCAGGAGAGGCTCCTGGAGACAGGCCGGATGTTTGATATGGGAAATTTTTTTGTGTGTTGGGAGTAGAAAAGGCTCAGAATTTCTTCTACCAACACTGATAGCTGAGTCCAGGACAGGAAGGAGCTTGTGATGCAGTTTCAGGGAGGAATGAGGAGAGTCAGGTGGGAGCTCCAGAGAAGGGTGATGCTGACCCACACCAAATTGGGCTCATGGACCCCTGGCTCTGCAGCAGGGAAGCTCTGAGGGCTCCAGGCTCCAAAATAACCCTTGCATTTGCAGATTTGCTTCTATACCTAAATTGCATTTGATCATTATCAGCTAGATTCTTTCATGCACACTCCCAGACATCTGTATTCTTTCCACTGAATGCATTCTAAGGAGTAGTTGTGAGATGCTTTAGCAGAGTATCTCTCCTGACTGTCTAACCCTTAACAGGAGTGCTCATGGCTCTGTGGAATAGCATTTCAGGGCAGGACACACCCCAGCTTCCCACCCTGCACCCTTGGGATGTGCCTCTGCACCTCCACAGCTTCACCCATTCCCTCCCATCCATCTTCCCTGCAGCACGGGCCAGGCTGGATGATAAAATAAAGCTTTTTCAAAAGGTTTATTAAGCAAGATGTAAGGTCAGGCTTTTAGCTGGAAGGCTGGAAACGAAAGGTTACAAGCAAAACAAATACAAACACAATCCCAGCCTAAGCTTAAACAACTGGATTCCTTTTCAATTGCTTGGTCTGGTTTCTCAGATCCTGCAGACACACTGCAGCTGTTGGGATTTGAAGCATCCTAACTTCTGCCCTAAATCCTGCTGCTGTGGCCAGGCACAGGCAGCTTGGCTTCCCTCCTGTTCCTCCTCTGTCTGCAGCTCCTGGGGCACTTTGACACTCTTCTGGTTTGAGACAAGACCTAATTTTTGGTGGAATGACCCTGCTGTAGATGCAGCACNATGCTGGTTGTCAGAAGGAGAATCCTTTTCCCTCATTTGCTGCTGGGCCTCTCTATTCTGCAGAGTCCGAAGCAATGGTGATATCAGTATTGCCTTATTTCCTCCCTCCCACTGNCTCACGTCTCTGGCCAGCAGCAGAGCAGATCTGGGGTTCCCATCCTGGAGACCAGATCTGGGTGCTCCCACCTTGGCTTTGAGATGCTCATAAAGGTGTTGGGGGATGCACTGCACTGCCACCCCCCTGAGGGGTTCCAGCACCAAAACAGGAAGAGAGGATGAAGTTAATTACATTTGCAACTTGTTTGCAAAGTAAGATCAAGACTGATTAGGGCAGAAAGTTGTGGTGAGGAGCGATGAAATAACCCAGGTCAGCCTTGTGCCTGCTTGGGGTTGTTGCACTCTCTTGGATGATGATGCCCTGATTTAAATTAGTCACAGCCCTCCTCCGAAGCACGGATCAATAAACACTGAAACAGAAACACATGGAGAAGGAGAGCTAAATTAAGGGGGGAAAAAAATAAATTACCCCCCCCAAATGAAATGACAATCTAATGGAAGCATCCTGGATAGCTAATTCTGATAATTATTTCAAAGCAGCCAACATATTTGGGATTCTACTGCAGCCCCTCTGCCATCAAGAGCTCTGGTCCTTATCAGCATCCAGCATCAGTTTTGAGGTCTGTACCCCCGGGATGTGTCTGCCAGGGAGCACCAGGGAGCACAGCAGGTCTCAAAGACAAAAAGTATTAATGGGTGGATAATTGCCCACCTTGTAATAATTTACTGGGAACCTGATACTTTTATCATTTGTCACAAACAACTCCACGGTGTAATAATATAGGAAGTATCATTGGTGCTATAAAAAAAGTGATGGTGCAAATTACACTTCTCTTTCTGCTGAATGGTGCTAAATAGCAGGGAGTTCCCATTCTTTTATTGCCAGGATTTCGATAATTGTAGATGTGCATTTGCAGGGATCAATTGATAATTTGGATCACATGCCATCAATATTTCATTTTCTCTATATTTTTAAATGAAAGGAAGAAGCCCAATTTCACAGTGGTAAGATTAAAAAAAGAATCTCATTTTGTTTTCCTGTCTGCTGTTAAGGAAGAAAGCTCATTTCTTGCAGCATAAAGGGATATTAATGAATGCAAAGAGCATTTTCCATATTGCAGAATAAAATTTACTGTTTGAACCAAAGATATTTTATATAAATTAAGAGTTTGTTTAAAAAAAATCGAAAATGGGAACTCAATTCTAGACAATGCTTAATTTAAACTAAGTGTTAAAATAAAAGCAATAACACTGAGAATAAATTAATGAACTACAATTAACTATATTTACAATAAGTGGTTTGGTTGGAAACACCTATTCCCTGCACTGATAAAATAAAACCTTCATTCTGCAAAAGCTGGAATAAGTTAAATGAAGATGCTTTTAACAAGGTTATTACTTAAGCAATGACAGGTTTACAGATTTTAGCACCATTGGGTTTTCACAGGAGCTGCAGCAAGTGCTAAAATAACACACACCTTCAGGTTCATTAAATTCACCAGTGTGATGAAATAACTGATATTTTTCTATATTACTATAGTGCCTCAAAGAACTGACTATAAATAAGATACACTAATAACAACTGTTTGCAGTGCTAAAACAATAAAATAATTCTTCCAGGCTTATATGCAAAGGAAGAAATAAGTGTAAGGCAGACTGTTAGCAGAGTTATATCTGGTGGCTTTAATTCTGCTGGTGCCATGCCTTCAGCCATTTACTTATCATAGAAATGCCCTATAAAATGTTTTATCACTCATTGTGGCAGGAAGAAATTTGTTTAAAGGCTACATAAAGAGGGGGCTCCCGTCCCGAAATGCTCTCTAATCTGGTGTTTATTGGAGCATTTCTGCAGCCCAGCTTATGCGAAGAACTGATTTTTAAAAAGGAGCATTTCAGATGGTAGTAAATCCCACATTATGCCCTGTTTGGGAAAGAACCAATGCTGGGGGAAAAGAAGCAGATTTCTAATAAATCAATGGAGTGTGGCCTTTGGAGACCTGGGAGGCATATGGACAGTAATAGAGTATCCCAGGTTGTTCCGTGAACGATTCCATCTGGACGAGGGCTCGGCGTTATTCGCAGCCTCCTTCTCCCCTGAAACACCTCCGATCTCCCCCGCAGCCCCTCTCTCAAATGTCAGACCACCTGGGATCCGCAGCTGTCGGGCTGAAAGCGGAGCTGCCGGGGCGGCCGCGGCCCCGCTGCCATCGGGGGGAACCGGGGGAGTCGGGGCCGGGGGCTCGCGCCGGGTGTGGAACTGAGCACTGTGTCCCCTTCTGTGTGAAAATATGGGCTTAATGTATTTTATACAGAATGTCCTGTTGTCTATAGGACAAAGGGGAATGGCTTTAGGATGGAGGGCAGGTTTAGATCAGAGATTAGGAAGAAATTTTTTGCTCAGAGGGTGGTGAGGCCCTGGCACAGGGTGCCCAGAGAAGCTGGGGTTGCCCCTGGATCCCTGCAAGTGTTCCAGGCTAGGTTGGATGGGGCTTGGAGCACCCTGGGGTAGTGGAAGGTGTCCCTGCCCATGGCAGGAGGCTGGAATTAGATGAGTTTTAATGTCCTTTCCACCCCAACCTGCTCTGTGATTCCATGATTCTGTACAAATGTGTGTGCCTGTGTGTATATATACATAAACACACGTATGTTTAAACACATCTTTGCATACTTAAGCAGTTGGAATAACTGTTTCCAGTGCCTGGTTTTGGTCTTCATGTGGGTACTGTTCCCTCCATGGTGATGGAGAGGTAAAGCAGGAGTCACTCTCTTGCAGTCAGAGGGCCTAAAACACATGTAAATGGGCTTAATCAACCCCAGGATGTCACAGGCTTGCTTCAATTTTGCAGTGCTGTATCTTTCCTCTTAGTGATTTGGAATTCTGTTCTCTGGTAAAGTCATAGAATCCCAGAGTGGTTTCAGGTTGGAAGGGACCTTAAACTCATCTCATTCCACTCTTTATCATGGGCAGGGGCATCTTTTGCTTGACCAGGTTGCTCCAAGCCCCGTCCAACCTGGCCTTGAACAAAAACTATGTGATGTGGCACTTGGGGACGTGGTTTGTGGTGGCCTTGGCAGTGTTACATCAACAGCTGGACTTCATGGTCTTAGAGGGCTTTTCCAGCCCTGATGTTTGTGTGACTCTATGATCTGTGAGCTGCTGTTTTGCTCACCCTCAGGGAAGAGTGTGCAGCCCACCTTGCTCCAGAGGCACTGCTGAGTGGAGGAACTGCGGGATGCACGTCTCAGGTAAGTGAGATAAGAAGAGCACATTGCACCTGGCAAAAACCTCTTAATTTCTCCACTTTGTTTAGAACCCCCTCGTAATATCCCTCTGAGAAGAGCAACAGGATCATTTTATTGGTGAATATGCAGAGCCACAGCGATATTAAATGATTCTGAGGCCTTACACACAAAAGAGCTCTTACTGGCCCATAAATGAAAAATATGCTTTTCATTACAAGTCCTTTATCTCAGGCGTTTCCCTCCCACCTGGAATTTACACAGCTCACACTCACCGATCTTTTGGAGTCATTAATCCATTTAGATTTTTTGTAAACTGCGTGAAACTTTGGGAGAGAGTCAGGTTTGAGTGCCTGGTGTAATTAATAATTTATGCTTCATGCGAAAAGAAAATTGATCCGAAGCATCCTGGAGAGGCCAATCCATGCTGCCTCTGTGGTCAGCTGAGACACAAACTAAATGTGAGGAATGAATGGAAGTATATAGTGGAGGAAAGCTGCACAGACCCATCCCAAGCCAGGAGGTGAAGAGCTGGTGAGGGTTGTCAAAGGCAAGAGCACGGTGTCCTTTGAAGCCCGGTCATGGAGACAAGGATGTGGGAAAAGATCCTGCAGCAAAAAGTGGTCAAAAGTTCTTAAGAGGAGGACGAGAGCAGCTCTGTTTCCTGAAGGCAGCACTTCAGATCAAACAGCTCTTTGAGGAAATGTTCAAAAACAACCCAAACCACCTCATCCTGGGTTAAAGATGAGCTCCAGTACCTGGGGCTGGATGGGAGGTCAAAGGAGGAGCACTGGGGGACATCAGTAGATGCTGAGGCTGTGCTGGAGCTATCAGATGGACCTGTTGTGTCAAAGGTAAGAGTTTATATTTTCTCCTAAGAAGGAAAAATGTTCAGAAAATAATCCCTAATGGAATTTGGGAAGCGTTTACTGAGCTTTAAATTCACCCCGGACACACTGATCCATCCTTTGTTTCTCTCAGCTTTTCTTGTGTTTAAAGTAACTTCCCCTAGAAGTCACACATATCTGACCCAGAAATACAAGAATTTCACAGTCTCTGAGGAAATGTGCTGAAGGAAGGTTTTCTGGAGCTTTTCAGCTGGGAATGAAGCCTCCTGCTCGTTTGTTTACCACAGAGGGAGCCCAGGAGAAGGACGAAGTGCTGGAGTGAAGGAGGTGGTGCAGAGGTCGCTGCAGGCAGCTGCTGTTTCTGGAAGTTTCTGCTTTGAGGCATGTGCTGTCTTTGGACAGGTAAGCCACCATGGACTGGTGGAACTTTTTATCAGATATTTTTCCTATATCTTTTAATTGCTACTCATGAAGAAGCATGTAAATGAACGCTGGAGGTACTTCTTGTCTTCTTAAGTGTGAAGTGTATAGATAAATGCATCTACATATTTATGTGTCCTTATCTGTCTTGATACCTTACTTGTTAATGTGATAGTGTCATCTAAGTTCTGTCATACTTGGTTCAGGACAGATTCATTAACTGTTCCTTCTACCCTGGCAAATGAGCACCTATTTCAGGGAGGTAAATCCAGAATAAATCCCTTGATCAAGTTCTTTTGTCATTCCTGCTTAAAAATACTGGGAAATGTTTATACTCAAAGAAAAATGAGATCTCTGACACTGAAAAAGGCAGTGAAATATGGTATAGTGAGGCAGAATAATTGAATTATATGTTTGTACAAATGATTTTCTGTGTTGTAAAACCCTGGAATCTTAGAATGGTTTGGGTCGAAGGGACTCCAAAGATCATCTCATTCTATCCCCCACCACAAGCAGGGACACCTTCCACTATCCCAGGCTGCTCCAAGCCCCATCCAACCTGGTCTTGGACACTTCCAGGGATCCAGGGGCAGCCACAGCTTCTCTGGGCACCCTGTGCCAGGGCCTCCCCACCCTCACAGGGAGGAATTCGATGGTGGCACGTTGTGGTCCAAAACCGTCACTGCTCTGGTCCTTGACACACAATGGTTTGGCACAAAACGAAGCCGCTGTTTGCACCCTGCAAGCGTCCCAGGCTGATCACGAGGAGTTGTTGTGCTCTGAACACACCTGAGTGAAGCATCGCTCCGGGTCACTGCACCCGTGTTTATCCCTCTGCGCCCACAGCGTCGGAACACGAGGAGCAAGCACAGCCGGAGGGCAGGTGACGTGTCAGAGCAATAAACTCTCACCGTGGGTTGTTCAGTCCCTGGCTGCTCTATCGAGATGCTGGTCAGGGTGCCAAGTTTAAAGCTGTTTCTAATGATTTGCCACTTTGCTGTTGAAACTGAAGTAGGAGTGGGAACATATCGGCTTCGGCCAACCAGTAATCGGTGCTTGAAGGTGATGAGCACCAAAATACTTTTTGGCCACTGTTGATTCATTTTCTCTGAATTCCGAGGGGAAGATGTCAAATTTTTGCCTTTTTATTTTTTTCTTTCCTTGCAGGTTCAGTGCTTTCTGCAGCTTTTGCAGAGTGCCAGGCCCACAGTCTGGTTTAGCAAAGGCCACTGGTCCGTGTCTCTCTCCCATGGGGCCCACATGAAAACCAGGAGTTTGAGAAGCAGAGTCAAGATTTGTAACCACCAAATCCTAGAATGGTTTGGGTTGGGAGGGACCTTAAAGATCATCTCATTCCACCCCCTGCAATGGGCAGGGACACCTTCCACTATCCCAGGGTGCTCCAAGCCCTGTCCAACCAGGCCTTGGACACTTCCAGGGATCCAGGGGCAGCCACAGCTTCTCTGGGCACCCTGTGCCAGGGCCTCCCTACCCTCACAAGGAGGAATTTCTTCCTAATCTCTAATCTAACCCTGCCCTCCATCACTGATGTATTTCTCCCTCACAACATCAGTGTACTAAGTCTGCTGGGGTTTTTATGCACATTTAAATTGTGCATCATTGAATCCTGGAAAAACATGCAGAGATCTTCCTCCGTTTCCTGTTTTATTGTTTCCATGAAGGAAACAATATCATATCTCCATACATCCAACATTCAAATATCCCTTCAGGAAGGGAATGCTGGACCGTGGTTGAGAGTCTGGAGGTCTCTGCAGTGGTTTTGCACAAGTTGTCTAGAAAAAGGACAGAGTCTCCTGGCTGAGAATTTGTGGCATGAAGGTCCGAGTAAGAGGAACTGTACTTTCCACTGCACCACTGGTGTTTCAGCCCAGAGCTTCCCCACATCTCATAAGCTGCTTCGAGCCTGTGCAGTTTGCAGAGTGGAAAAAAAATGAATTGAAGAAGCAAAAATAAATATTAAAGCACGTAAGAATTAAATATCACCTATTCAAATAGCAATTATGCCGTTGAAAACAAGATCACCACACCTGTACAAGAAAAGACAACCAAGCCTAAAACATCTGTTTGGATCCACCTGCCAAGCACCTGTTCCCCTGTTTCAATGCCATTTGATTGCTGGAGATGTAGAGGCTCTTGTGAGGTAATGAGTGATTTTACATTATGCATGATTGAAAACAGGTGTTCTAATGCTGTACAATTCTATGCATGAATAATTCAGTTTGTTTAGAGCAAGATCTTTAAAAGAAATATGGTCTTTATTTTTTTTTATATAAATATTAAGGTTATTCTCTGCAATGTATGGTGGCTGGTCTTTTCAGCAGGCTCACTGATGACCATTTTTGTATAATTTTATGGGTAGGAAATAACACCGTGAAAGGTAAAAAAAAATAATTATACCTAAAGCACATAAGCAATGAAAATTGAAAGCTTTCTTTAGCAAGGAGGGGGGGAAAAACCTGTCAGTGTTCTAAGGGAGAAAGCCAGATGACTTTTGGCAAAGCCTGCTTCTCACCACTAACAAAACAGCCCAAGAGCTTAATTATAGAGAGGGGTGAATGTGCCTCAGGGATAAGTAAGTACCTAGTCCATCTCTTGGTCCGAATTCCAGCTGAGTCTGAATACGTTTAAGAATTTGGGTTGGTTTTTTCTCTCTCTCTTTCCCCTCATGATTATGAAAAGGTTTCTTGCACAGTTGTATGCTTTGTGCTGATGGAAGATGCTGCAGACTCAGGTCTTTATCGGCAGACCAGTTGCCATGCTGGGAACTGCAGGATAAATCAGCCCATGCTCCTCATCACGGAGAATTCAGCAGCTGCTTGGGATCCTCTCCCAGAAATGAAGGGGATGTGGAAGTCAAACTGAGAGGTGCAGCTAAGCTTGCAGCATCCCCTCTGCCTGTTCCCAAGGTAAGCAGTGCAGCTGGAATGGCTTCAGCCACGAGAGTTTTGAGCTGGGATGAGGTGAACTCGAGCAGCCAAAGGTTTTCGTGCCACAGCATGTGTCTGCTCTCTCCTTGTTCCCTCAGCTAGGGATGCAATTTAGTTCAGCAATTTTAGTTTAGCAACAAAGTTTGTAATTAGTGCCTGTTGTGGTGTTAGATTTTATTATGGGGGTCTTCTATGGTGGGCAATGTGGAATCTTGGTGAGGGTGAAGGGAGTGGAGAAATTGAGAGGGAACAGAGCATTTCAGACCTTCCAGATCTTCCTGTCCATTGCTGCTGATGTGACAATGAAGTGGCAAAAGAGTAAGAGAGAAGAAGGAAAATGAAATTATTGATTTGAAAGGAAGAATGAACAAAGGTTTCCCAGACAGGTGGTAGATGCCCCATCCCTGGAAATATCCAAGTCCAGTTTGGACAGGGCTCTGAGCAGCCTCATCAAGTTGAAGATGTCCCTGTTCAATACAGGGGGGTTGGACTAGACGGCCTTTGAAGGTCCCTTCTAACCCAAACCATTCCATGATTCTAGGAAATTGAAAGGAGGCTGAAATCCAGCCTGCTGTGGTGCCCTGTGTTAATTAAAAAACGCACCACGGTGCTACAACACCAATTTTTCGGGCTGCTCATGTATAACCTGAACAGATTTTGATCCAGTACTTGTAGCATTTGCTGTCATAAACTTCAATGCTTTCTGTGGGTTCAGGCAATATAAGGAGGAAAATTCAAGAATCCAAAGCATCCAGGTGTGACCTGGGACCTCACTGGGTAAACAGGGCAAGCTCAGACTCTGTGGCCCACTCTGCTCAGAGGACATCAGGTCAGGGATCCTGCAGGCCCTAAAAGCAGTGATTCCATGGCCAAACCTGGCTAAGCTGCAGACACTCAGGGGTTTAGCTGAAGTGGATCTGTAATCTTTCAGTATTTCATATACAGTAAGCTAGAGGAGACTGTAAATTAGAGTTTATAATACCCTATCCATTCAGCTACTGACAAAGTATCTAAGGTAATCTGACCTGCTTCACAGACCATGAGAAAAATCCTCATGTAAAGTGAAAAAGATGAATTACAGAGAGGTAGAGGAATTTGTCTCAACTCAGATATTGGGTTAATTCCCACGTCAGGCAAAAGAATGTTTCACCAGGCCTTACTTGAATAAAGCTGGGGAGCTTTAATAGATGCAGCCCTACAGGGCAAGGGATAAACTCTGCTCCCTTGGAGCCAATGACCATGCCACCAGAAACATGGATAGGAATCAAAGTGAAGGGAATGAGGAAGAGATCTCTGAGAGAAGACAAACAGCAAGGACAAAATATTGTAGGGAAAAAGTGGTGGGGTTTTTTTCTGAAATTGTAAGAAAGAGGAACACATCCTGGTAGTCTGAGTTCCTGCAATAAGGAAAGTTTTTTCTTTTCACTGGGAGTTATTCTCCCTTTTACTAATAAGAAAATAACTTAAATCTCATCTTCATAACGTGGTGGGTGAGGGGGCAAAAGAAAAGGGGTGATGTGGCATCTTTTGGAATTGAAGGTGCCTGGACTCCTGAGGGTTTATCTGTCCTGATGCAGATGAAGGAAACTCACAGGTCCCACTGGGCAGCTGTGAGAAAGGCAGGACATTCCTGCTCCTTCCTGACTCCTTCCCACTAGTTTGCAATCATGATAGATACTGAAGGCTTCCTTCAGCTTGGAGGAATTTCCTGTGGATCCACAACTCTTTCCACCCCCCACCTCCCCCCGACTTCTTTCCTAGCAACAGCTGCTTTATAAAACACCTTATCTGATTGTTTTTAAATTAATGTTAGGGGGTATTTTCTGTTTTCTGCTTTAAATCCAGCACATGACTCTCCCAGAAACACACCCTTTTCTTACCCCTGCAACATCTTCTCTGTAGCAGTAAGAGAAGGCTCCCAGTAGCTCCTCTACCACTTTTTTAACTATTTCCATTCCTTTTCTGGGTACTGAGGTGACCCATCCTTGCAAAGTGTGTCTTGGTCATGTTCTGTGGGCCAGGTCAGGTGCCTGCAGACAGGAAAGAAGGTTTGGCTTTCTACCTTCACTCTTTTACTGCATGGTGTCAGAAGGAAACAGAGTTTTCCAGAAACAAATCCCTCAGAAAACCCTCTGATTTTCTCATTTGCAAGGATACCTGTCTGATCAAGGGCTGTTAGGAGATTTCCAGATGAGGCACTGAAAGATGAATGTGGAGCTCCCTGATATCTGTGTTGGGTATGGAAACATTTAGTTTCTGAAACCTTTTGATGGACTGAGATGGAAGTTGTTCCATAAATCAAAAGTATGTATTTACCTTTTCTATATACACCTCCTGTGATTTATTAGGTAACTGTTTCTTGTCATTATTATGATCCAAATTATTTGACTTTGGGTTCCTTTCAAGAATTAACCAGGATATGATGAATCATGGAATCACAGAACAGTCTGAGTTAGAAAGGACCTTAAAACACATCTCATTCCACACTCCTGCCATGGGCAGGGACACCTTCCACTATCCCAGGTTGCTCTAAACTCCATCCAACCTGGCCTGGAACACTTCCAGGGATGGAGCAGCCACAGCTTCTCTGGACAATGTGCCAGGGCCTCACCACCCTCCCAGGGAAGAATTTCTTCATAATCTCTAATCTAGATCTTCCTTTCTTCAATTTAAAACCTGTTCCTCATGTCCTATCACTGCAGGCCCTCTTAAAAAGTCGCTCTCCAACTTTCTGTATGTCCCCTTCGTGTACTGGAATGCTGCTGTGAATACACAGGAGATCTATTCCCCTGATACCTCTGTTGCTACAGCAGAGGTGACAGAACAAGGTCCTTTCTCCAGGTACCAGTAGCCCCATTTCCTGAACCAGTAGTTCGCTCCTTCTTACCCACAGTTAAAATCCCGCTGAAACTGTCAAGAGTTGTTTCCACCTCTTTAATTCCGTTCTCAAACGAAATCCTTCGCTTCTTTGTATGCAGAGGCTGCTGTGGCCTGGATCTCATCTTGTCTTCTAGTAACATCTTCCAGATTTGTTTTAAACTGATTAGACACTGCTGAAGAATCAGCTTCTCTCCCCCGGACAGTACAAAGCCAAGTGTTGACAGAGCTGGCTCGTGGCCATCGGCTCCGTGATGACGCAGCATCGCATCTTTTGACAGCCCCCGTTTCGTTTGGGGCACTCTGAAACATTCACACACCCTGAAGAATTAAAATAAAATAAATTACAGACTGACAGGAGACTGCAATTAAAAAAAAAAAAGAAGTGTTGGCTTGACCCAGAAAGTTGCATTAATTAAAGGACTTGTTCTATACGCTGGAGCAAGGAATCAGAAAGTTATTTCTGCCCTTCTAATGTGGCTGCAGTTTGCCTCTGAATTTTAGTTTTGAGAAGCAGAAGATTATCCTTTTTATTGGGCTATGGAGAGAAATTATGGGGAATGAGCTGAGTGATTTTAAAATTCTCTCAGTAGGAGTAGGAAAGGAGGGAAATATTTGTCCTTCTTTAACTAAATAGCTTCCAGTGCAGTTTAGAAACAGGGACACAAATTTCTGGGTCCTGTGTCAGCACAGGGATGTATTTAAGTCACTGGGATCCTATATATTTCCACCATCTAGATTCTTTTCTGGATGGAAATCATCCTGCCTTTAAGTATGAGGAGGAAATACAGAAGGTCACAGTAACAAATACCATTTCTGAGATTCATTTGTCCCTAAAGGTTAATAAAGCTCATCAAGAAATACATTGAAATGAAGCAAAGTTATCTCTAGCATTTGAGTCTTCCCATCACAGTGTCCTAAGAGATGTCCTGTGGTTTGACACATAATTAATATGTTTATTTATCTTAGCTTGCTTTTCTAACATCCATCACCATAATAGCCAAATATAAACATTTCATCCTGTTTTGTGAAGAGCCTATGGTCCATTTTATTGCAACAGTCACTTTCCCAGCTCCCACCAGTGACACGGAGTAGATGCCTGAAAAAAAACCACCGAATCCCCGAAATTTTCTCACCGCTTTTGCTGGAAGCTGTTATGTTTACAAACTTGTGGAAAATGCGCCTCTTTTGCCTCCTTTGAGTGTCATGGGAACACAAACTGAGGTCTGATCCAGTAGCACTGCTCGGGGCTGCCTGGTGCTTCTCGGGGGTCTTGTAATCCACCCACGAGGTTGTTCCAGAGTCCAGCCTAAAGTTACACTCTGTTTGCAAGCATCCACGATCCCAAACAATTTTACAATTAACCTGGCTCGAGTATTAAAATCTGACAATTCTTCAGACAAAGAGAGCTAATATTTTTTGTTATTTATTCAAGTTAAAGCATCAAAACGTCCTCATTACTCTCATTTTAACTTACAGGATGCCTAAGGAATATTTGTTAGAATTATTGGCTTTAGTTTATGCTGTTTGTAACTCACTTTTTATAGACTTGACTGGTCAGGTAATTTCCACAGCATTGTTTTTGGCTCCTTACCTGGATCCCATCCAAGTCTGCAAAGTGCTTCTCTAGAGATAATGGAGCACATTCCAGCAACCTGTGAAGTGTCAGCTGAATATCCAGTGTTAGATGTGTGGAGATAACCTGGGCAGAGCTGCCAGATGCTGTAATTTCTTGCTTGGGAGTACCAAACACCCTGAAGTTACCAAGACAGTTCTGCCAAAAGAAGGAAAGGGAATGTAAAGGAGAAAATAAGGAGAGTGAGGAAGAAAAAGTGTCCAAACACTGCAGTTTGATGTTTAAAATGTGCTCTATTTCCTTATAGGAAAAGCAAATGCAGCACTATTATTTTATACCAAAGAATGGTAACATAGTTCATGTGACTAAAAAACTCCCATTGTGAAAGGTATTATATAACTTTTTTGAGGAAATACATAAATCCCATGTTAAAAAAAGAAAAAGAATACAAATGCAACTCTTGAGTCCAATCAGCTGAGAAAAGAACGATGATAAAATAAGATGTAGCAGAAGCATAAACTGAAAATGGCAATTAATGATTTTTTAAAAAATACTTTTATTATATAATACATTTTTATTATTCATTGATACCTTTTTAAAAGGGGCCCACTGGGATAAGCAGGTCTCAGAGGTGTTTGATTTGGGCTGCGTAACCTTTTTGGGGGTTGGACTAGAAGATGTCCAGGGGTCCCTTCCAACCCTAAGTATCCTGTGATTCTTCTTTGAGGATGTTTGAGAAAGTTATTCTTGAATGTTCAGAGATTTCCCTGCTTTTCATTATCCTTTTTTTTTTTCTTTTTCTTAACGAGGGCCAGGACCGTGTGCATGATTTTTGTGATAGATTCACACGGGAGGTATTCTGGAACTGGCCGAGGACACAGCGTTTACAAGAAGGTCCTGACAAGCATCCAAAAGTCTTTGTGAAGCTTCCATCTTAGATGAACCCATGGAATGTGAGAAAGCTTTCTTTTAGGGGAATGGCATCTTCTGGCCAGAGTTGCATCCAGCAGTTCTGCTGTGCTTAACCCGTTCTTGAAATGCCCAGGGCAGCGAATTTAAGGGTGGAGGTAGGAATGACCTGTTCGTGTTTTCTCCAGAAAGGTGCCAGGAGAGCCCTCAAGCTCTTACTCTGATTGTTTTCTATTCAGAGAACTACCTCTCCGGTAAATAGGGTTTCTGAGAAGATCAGATGGATATCTGAGCCCCTCATCCTGGAAAAATCAGAAGAATTTGGGTTATCTTCCTCGCTGACATAAAAATAGCTCCAGTTAAGGGCATTTGGAAAGACTATCATTTTGAATACAGTCTTCCACTTGTGAAGGGGGCAAAGTTTATAATTTTGGGTGGAAACCATGTGAAAGTTAGCTGTTTCATCAGGGCTTTGTTTTGCCTTTTTTTGGATTTGTTCAAAATCAAAAGTCAAAGTGAAACTCGAGGGATGTGAACCCGCTTGAATCAAAACCAAGAGAGCGATGTGCCAGATCTCCCATGAACCAAAAACCACTGGGTTCTCACAGTCCTCATCCAAACAAAAATGCACAAATATAAATCAAATATCCTCTTGTACTCCTCATAGCTTTCACGGGAATGAGACAGAATATTAAAAAGATCTGCTCAGTTTTGCTGCAGCAACTACCAAAATATCCTGTGATCGTTCGATAGCTGGCAGTTAATATCCTGATCTATTCTCTTCCCTCGGTAATCCAGCCCTTTCCAGCAAGCACTTGACGTTGGCATGCACAGCATAACCCCTCCACATCTTCCTTGGTTGTACAATTTCACAGGGAAGACTCTCTGCAATTCACAGTCCTTTACATCCCTGCTCAAGGAGCCAAGGAGGGAGATGGATTTGCAATTATATGAAAACTGCAAGCAGCGTGATCAGTACAAAGAGAGGACGCTTAACCAGTCTACGGCAAGCTGGAGTACTGAGAAAATATTTAATGATATTTTTCCCTGTGGTTCACCTTGTTTGAGAACAAGCCCCGGCTCCTAAATGAGAGAAGAAAAAAAAAACCAAACCAAACTCAATGTTTTTCAGTGCTGTCACTCATCGTGCACCAAACAGTTTCTGAAGACATAAAAAAAGAAAAGTGCTGGTCATGGAAGAACAGCAAAGGTTTCCTTTGTAACTAAGACACACTTGTTTGCAATAACATGTGTGCTTTTAAATGCTGCCAAGTTGCTGAGGCTATCTCTCCTAAATGCAATCTTTAAATATGTAAGTGTTAAAAAAAACAAGGTAATGTTCAAGAAATGTTGAAGTAAAAAAAAAAAGTTTGATCAGATGGTTAAAATCCAGTCAAACCAAAGACAACCTGTTTATGACCTTTCTATGCTAAAAGCTAAAAAATGTCTCTTTTTTTCCCTACAAGATTAATTGCCATCACTTTGGGAGTAGTGAGCTGGACATTATTATATGATGTCAATTAATGATTAAAAAAAAGGTGGTTTGCAAATGTAGCGCCACAGTCCCTGGTGCATTACATCATTTCTGAAAGATCTTAACACGTGATAAGCAAAGCACATTTTAACCTAAAAGTCCGAGTGTTACAACCTCGTTTCTGTTGTAACACCCTCGTGCACAACCTTTTGGCCTTGAAGTCAGTCGCAATAAAACGAAGAAGTCAAAAAGAAAAGGAAAAATAACCTCTCAGAAGAAGACACCCTCCTGTCCTGCTGCCGAAGTGTTAATGGCACGGAATGAGTCATGTTGGAAACTTGGTGTTGATCTGAGAGTGTGCACTGTTCTGAGCGAGATCCGTCACCCAGACCTCCTGCTCCAAGCCCTAGGGCTGCTGTGATCCAGGTATCATTCCCTATTAATGCAGTTCTCTCTGCCAGAGCCCTGGAAATGCCACCTGCTGAACAAAACTACTCTTGCCCAGGCTCTGCTCTCCCTCACGGGGTGACAACGATCACTTACGGGCCTTATCCAATTCACTGGATTATTTAGGAGGGGTTTTACCTGTATTTTACGTCTCCTCCCCTTACAACCTTCCTCTGCAGCAAGTTTGATTCCTTTGTCAGTGCCACACACAGCCCGACCCATTTTCCTGAGAGCTCTTCTCCACTTTTAGCATCCAAACGCTGCCGAGGCTCCTTTGTAAACGAATGACACGCATTTAAAATACCTTTGTAATAATAAATACCACATGAACATATGTATCAAGCAAAGGATTTCAATTTTGATGACACTTGCTTCTCAAGAACAGACATTCTGGAAGAAAAAAATGTTGCCAGCCCCAAATTGATTGACATTTGTTTACTTAACTCTCTCTTCTTGAAAGTCTGCACACCTATTTCAACCTTGAACAGTTTCCAACTGTGGTATACTGGAACATTTTTTCATTTATTAAGTTCAGTGTTGCCAACCCAAACAAAGAGTAATCAGTGATGATCCAAGCAGACCAAGCTGTCTAGCACCATACAATGTATCTGCATGCTAATTTTCAAATTCCCTCACATTTCCAGAGAACTAATGGGATCATTTTCATTCTGTTACAGCAACTCAACAGTTACTGAATCACCATCTGTGTTTTCGTTAACCTGAATCAGATATAAATTCTGTTATTGCAAGGTAGAGCAGCTTGTTTAATGATTCTTAATCTTTTCTTTAATTAAATCATGCAGCCAACCTGAAAAATCTATCTTAATGCAAATTAGGAGCTTTTTTGGCATTCGCTTACAGTAATGCACTAATAAGGTTAATTTATGAAGGTTCTCTTCCAGTCTGTACAGATGATATTTGTTCGCTGCATATTTTTAGCATATTGTCCCTTTTTGTAATATTTAAAAAAATAATAATAAAAAAATGCTTATTTTCACCCGCACAAAAGAGGGAGGCTGCGATCTGCTTATTGTTTATTAGAAAGTTAGAGCACAGAAAATGAAAATCAGCCTCTCCCTTCTGCGAGTATCAGGCTATGAGGATGCAAAGGCACAATTCGGGAGCCTATTGAATTAAAGGGCTTTGGCCGAGCACTTTCCTGCCTTTGGCTGCTGGAGATCAGGTCCCTGCTCTGATAATCATCTTGAAGATATCAGGGGAGATAGTTTGTCTAAAACCTCTTTTTTTCTTTTTTCTTCCCTTTTTAATTTTTTTTTTCTTGTAGGTGTGAATGAATAGTTTAAAGAGTAAATAATTCTTGTGAAATAAGCCTGAATACATTTCTCAGTTGCACAATTGCTTCANTTGAAGATATCAGGGGAGATAGTTTGTCTAAAACCTCTTTTTTTCCTTTTTTCTTCCCTTTTTAATTTTTTTTTTCTTGTAGGTGTGAATGAATAGTTTAAAGAGTAAATAATTCTTGTGAAATAAGCCTGAATACATTTCTCAGTTGCACAATTGCTTCAGCTCTGGGCTCTGATGATCTCAGTCAAGAAAATCTCTGTCTTTGTGAGCATTCCTCCCAACTACAAAATGACTTGAAATCTGTTCAAGTTGCTGAGTAAAGAGTAAGCTTTTTTTTTTTTTAAATACTTTTTTTTTTTTAGGTTATTTTTCAACACCCACTAGTAGATGGGGATGGAGGCTGTGAATTTCGACACACGGTCTTTGCTATTTAATTAAAATCACAGAGGCTGGCTGGAAAGTTTTCAGCAAAGACATTTTTTGCATCAGGAGACTGCAGATTCCTGAAATCAGGCATTCTTTTCATAGAAATTTGCCTGTGCGGACTAGGAATGATTTGTTTTATTCCACTTTATTTTTCAGTCCTAGGAAAGGACCCCTCACCTCAGCTCGAAGCTGTAAAAGTTCATTTCTCCTTGGCAAGAGGATTGCCCAAGCCCAGCAGCATCGAGGGCAGGCTGGTGGAAAAGGGGAGATCCACCTCAACCCCTTCTTTTTCCCCCACTCAGCCCTGCCCTGGCTCCTTCTTTTCCCTTTCCCTCTTCCCCACTGGACTCATTCCACGCCTGACTCTTTTAACTCTTCATACAAAAACTGAAGGTTTTGCCCAAGGATGAAGGAACTTAGGGAAGCAATGAAACTCTTGTGTTTAATTAAAGCAAACGGCACCGTGGAACAGCTCTGGGATGGATGATCGAGGGGAACCTTCCTTCAAGTTCCCTGGAAAAAATAAATCACGCTCTCCGTGCAACGATTCCCGGCTTTTTAAGGATCCTGGTGTGGCTGTTTTGCTCTGATTTTAGGATTTTTTTTGTGCTTTGCCCATGCTCACGTGGGGTTTTGGGCCCATGGAATTTAGGAACAGGAGTTTTTCATCTTCCTTTTCCCTCCTTCGTTTTGGAAAACCGTTTTCCAGCCGTTGGTAGTTTTTCTCTGTAACATTAGCACAGCAAGAATGACAAGTAATTGTTTTCCTCCCCATTTAATTGTACCTATGTGTTCTTAAGTCTATTACATGCTTCGCTTCATGCTTCACCCACTTTTAAAATATGCAGATAAATGAGTATCAGCAGCAGACTATTTTAATACAAGCCCAGGGTTTTGTGCAACATCTTCTCTAAAGGCTGGATATATAAAAATTAACAAAAAACCAACCAACAAACAAACAAACAACAACAACAAAATAAACCAAACCAAACCAAACCAAACGAA